>JASKGM010000009.1:7208132-7254320 GCA_034509205.1 Ceratonia siliqua
AAAATACTATTTAACCGAACCGAACCGCCAAATGTTTGGTTTGGTTAATTTTTTCTTCGGTTCGGTTCGGTTTGGTCAGTTTGGTCGGTTAACCGACCCAATTGCACACCCCTACATATAAGCTTATCTGAAATCAACCCGTTGGAACTAACTCAGTTTTGAAGTAGAAATAATTGGAGCTTGATTACTAAGTCTCCAAATTTAGCCAAGGTGAGTGGATTCTTACTTACCCCTTGATGTATGAATTATTAAAGTTTACCTTGTGATAAATGATGTTATTAGAGTATGTTTTGAGAAAAGTAATATATATTTATATGTGAATTTATTATTTTGTCCATAGCATGAAAAGTATATGAACTTTGATATTTTGGAAGTCTGAATAGTACAAGTACTATGACAATAATTTAGAACTGTAATCTGGGATCCGTAGTAGAGTGGTAGTAGAACCACTAGGTGCACCTAGGTTACAACCTTTATCAGTTGAGGGCAGTTCCTGATAAAGGGTACTTCTGTCAGTGAGTGTAGTTCCTGACAGAAGATTGAGTGTTATTGTGAATGATTCCTCTAGATGAAAATGCCCGGAAGAGAACAGGAAATTTAATTTCTCTTTCGATGAGTGCAGTTCCCGAATGTGAGGATCGGGTTACCCTCTAGTTGAGATTTATTCTCTGGAGCGGAAACACTGTTTTCTCAGTTTAGATTCTCCCCTATATATTGATGGATCATAAGAAATTATACTTTGATTAAAGTATTATTATATATACTGTTATTTCAAATTTCATATTATGTAAATTATGATTATAAAGTAAGAATTATTTTCTTTCCTGAATGTAATGTGCATTAGGTGCTTATTATGTTTAAGAGTACTAAAATGAGATTTCATATTATTTTAGCGGTAATGCACGTTACAGGATGGGGTTTATGTATCAATTGGTAAGTTTAATTTCTATTCACTGAGTCAGTGGACTCACCCCTAACTTTAATATTTTCAGATTAGCAGATTGGTGAGTTACCTTCAGCTCCGCCTGCACCCTTTGAACCTGCTGATTGACTTGGTAGGAAATCATCCTAAGTAGTAGTATTAGAATTTACTTGAGGGTTGTGGACAGATGTTGGATAGGACTTATTTATATTTGTATGGTTATTTTCATGGTATGTAGATATAAATTGCATAGCTGTATAATTTGAACATACAGTCCATGATGGATATTTTTTTGTTTTTCTGTTAAGCCACTGAGGCTTCTGGTTGATGGTGGGCATGTCTACCTTGATATTTTTACATATTTGTACCATGGGATAGTCCATATTTTAGGAGAAACTCTGCCAAAACTTTTAACAAATCTTTAACTTATAATTATTTTTATGAAAGTGTACTTTACTTTACTATTCATTTAAAAAGGATTTTGAATGATATTAATTGCATTAATATTTTAAGCTGGTAGGTAATTAACTGAAGGGAAATTCCCTACGCCGGTCACGTGTCCTAAATTGGGGCGTGACATTTTTTTAATAATTTTTTGAAATGTTTGTGAAGTTTTTTTTTTAAAAAATTTTACACTTCTTATACTATTTGTTCATAATTTTTCTTAAATTTATTTTTTATAAGTAGAAATTAAAAAAAAAATTTCTCAAAATTTTTTAAAAAATATATGACATATAAAATAATTAATTAATATCAAAAACTAAAAAAAATAAGCATAAAATATAAAAGAGAGGTAGAGACCAAAATTATTCAACTACAACCCATTGATATGGGCGATAGCTTATAACTCACATTTAAATGTTAGGACAAAAAACTCTCTAGAGAGAATGACATTATCGTCTATTTTTTATATATACAACTTTCAGTATTATTGTGTCAAATCTATATATAATATTGCCAAAATGCTAAAAAAAGTCTACAAATTAATTAACGAGACCATTGAACATTGATGTTTGAAATATTGTCAAATATAATTTCATAATTTTCATAAGTATTTTTTTATATGTCAAATTTCTTACATAATTTGTTCATCTTACTTAATTTTAAGCCATTATTAATATATGAAGTTCTTATGTTTCACAATTCATTAACAATAAATTATGAATTATGATTTTATAATTGTAATTGCTATGGTAATTTTATTAGTGTGACAATTTTCACAATTATTTTTTATTAAAAGTATAATTTTAGATAGGTAAATTCTACATCAACTGCTTCATAAGCAATAGGGAGACCAAAAAGGCTTCTCCCGATGAGGCCTTCTCCTTGTATTTGTTGAATAGAGAGCAAACGAACGATAAGTAACATTTATTATTAATTATTTTCTTTTTAAAATACTTTTCTATGCTTAGATTATACATTGTCAAATAGGATAAATAAAAAGAAAAACAAAAACTTTCCAATATATTTGCAGAGAAACAGGGAAACAAATAATACAATATTAATGAATTTCACAAATTATGCTCATATTTTACTTACCTCATTTACATTATTTCCTTCCACCTTACCTTACATCGTGTTACCAAATCATGCCCTCAACTATATATATATAAAAAGTAAGTTGTTATTTTGGCTAATTAAGGTAATGAGAGTGGGCAAAAGGTTTTAATATAAGTCTTAATTTGAATTATAATAATAATAATTTACCATTTGTTATTCTATTTATGTAAGAACAAACTCTTGAGACTATTATTTGATTATACAATTTTCTTTGCCAATGGCTTGTAACAAGGCCATAAATGAAGGAATAGACGATTTTATTTTATCAAGCCTTGATGATTCCGTTGTATTCGAGATTATTTATGTAAGGGAGAATGCATTCTCTTGTTTATATAAATGTTTATTTTTAATTTTTGTTTAGAGTTAAAAGTTAATTAAAAATGAGACATTTTTATTAAAAGATAATAAAAAATGTAACATCTCATTGTAAGAGAATGAGATATCATTTTACTTATCTATTTTGACCACTAGGCCTTTGCGATGTTGCTCATCAGGTTAAAGTCCATGTTGCCTCTCATAATACTTTCTTAATTAAATATAATTTTTTAATATAATTATATTATTTCTTTAATCCATTTGCTTTTGATTATAATTATTTTTTATAAAATTGTTATTTTTAGTCATATATATTTATATTATTTTAAAATTGTGACTTATTAAAATTGTTAATTTTAAATTATTTATATATATTAATTTTAATAATTTTATAAACCAAAAGTCATTTTACAGTTTTACAATTGAACATATTTTCTTATTCAAAAATCATTCTTATTTATTACATCCGAATGCAAAACAACTCATCATTTAACTAAAATATATTCTTTTTTCAGAACTAATTTCTTATTCTATAAAAACTAATTTTCTTAAAGAACATCCGAACATACTTTTAGAAGATACCTTAATTACATAGTTATTCCTTTATTATGAAAATATACATATATCTATTTTAAAAGTTAAAAAAATACTACAACATAACATAATTTTAAATTTAAATTTAATTAAATCATTTGTATGTCTAAAGTACCTCGTGAAAACATTTAAATTTACCTATTATTAATTATAGAAAAATTTTAAAAATTATTCGATGTGTTTAAACATTTAAAATTACCTATTACTAATAAAAAAATTATAAAAATAATTTAGTGTATTTTTATTTTTTGTAATACATCAATATTATTAAAAAATAATGAATAAATAAATAATTTAAGTTTTATAAGTTGTTTTCAATTTTTTTATAACATATATTTTAGACATATAAATAATTTAATTAATATTAAATTTAAAATTAAATAAAGTTATATTGTTTTTGTAACTTTTAAAAACATTTATATATATTTTTATAATAAAAAAATATCCATATATATTTTTATAATAAAAAAATAAGTAATTAATACATCCCTAGTAATTTAGTCTAAAACATATTACTTGTGCAATTAAAAATTTTCACAATTCTCATAATTATTACAAATGGCGATTAAGGTACCAAGAATGGTTCTGTATTACTTGATTCATGGTTACAAAAGGGAACTTGATCATAAATTTTATTTCATTTCTGTGTGTGTATTCAAGGTATAGTTGGAGGTTTCTTCTGTGCATATATACTAATGCTTATAGTACAATCAAGCAATGGAAAAGGGCCCGCTCCTTCAAAAGAATATCCAGGAGATTAAAAAACCCCAGAAGACTTTCCCCACTTAAAAGGAAAAGACCAATGAAAGTGGGGCCATTTATCAAGCTATGATCATGGTGCCAGATGGTGCTGTCATCTCCTAAGGAACTCCCAAGGCCCTGATCCCGTTCCAATCCTGCATCAACGTAGTTAATTTAATAGTTCATTTCTGAAAGTAGCTAGCTTGAAATCCATTTATTGTGATCAATTTAATGGAAAGACAAGAAGAATATGAAAGAAGAAGATTAGGAGAAGAAAAAAAATTCCGGGGAATCATCACCTCAAGAAGCCAGCAACTGCCCTGAGACTCATATAAATCGTCAAAGCAACCCAAATACCAATGAAACCACCAGCGGAGGACAGAAGAAGTAGACAAATGATGCTGACAATTGCCACCAGAACCTGAGAGTGAAGAAGATCGTAATGGAATAAATCAACTTCTACCATTAAGTTTTGATGGATTTGTAGTACTTAGTGCCTCCTACCTATTTTCAAACAGCATATATTTATCTTCTTACTTATCTCAGGGAAATAAAGCAATTAAACAAAATTCAAATATTGACTCTGCATCATTTTTAAAAAAAATCCTAAGGTTAAATGCAATGAGCAAAACTATAGAATTTCCATTTCCTTTTATTTATGACTACTGAAAAAGCAGTTTATTTATTCAGGCTGTTCAAAACCAGTCTTTTTTTTGTTCTGGCTGTTTGAGTATACATAAATATGCCCTTTATCATTCCTCATAGCAAGAAAATATAGAAGAAAATACCCACCATGGAGAAGGCTGAATATGCAAAATCAGAAGCCCCAAAGTTGATGCCATCAAATACAAATGCCAAAGAATTGATGGGTTGAGTGCCTGCAACAAACTGATAAGAAATTCATATGAATTTAAGTTCCACTGTTTTAGGATATCAACATACTTTCGAATTTGAAACTTCAATAGAATACCGGGATTCCGATACTAATGAGGTTGAGGACGTTGTCATCTTTTGTAAATAATTTAGCTCCAAAATGCAGCCCCGTTCCAAGAAATAACGCAAGCACAAATCCCAGAACCAAGCCCAGCTGCAGTATAATTGTTTATTACATTTACAAATTTGCTCTTGAGGAAAGCTGGGATAATTTTTAACATTGTAAATTACCTGCAATACTCGGGATGCAGTTGCTATAGCCTTGTCATGGTCTTTATTAGCAAATGCACCTGCAAGGATTGCCTGAAACCAAAATGATATTACAGAATTTGTAAACAAGTAGAACTAAAAAGTGAAATTATAAAATATCTTTCTACAGCAAATATAATATTCTCTTGACTTGTCTTCTCTTGAATTTGAAAATGAATTTAAGCATTGCCTTTAGTTATTTGCTCTTTTAAGTTTTCATGGTTCCATGACATGTTAGCTCAACATTTTGTCAAAGAAGAATAAAAAAAATCATGTAACAGATACTTTGTCCAATGCTTTGAGATGAAGGCAACATGGAGTCAAATAGCAGGGAGTTTACTGAGCAAAGTAATCATATCAAACCTGCCCCGCAACAGCCAGACCATCGGCAAGAAGAGATGTTGCCAACCAAATCTGCAGGCAAACTTGAAATGCAGCCATGGATGTTGATCCCTGGCGTGCTGCTAATGATGCAGACAGCGTCACACAGAATGTTACAGCAATGACTCTCATTAATAATAGAAAACCTGAATTACAAGAACAAATCAGAAAAGGACAAACGCCCTGTCAACAGTAAATTACTAGTTACTTGTATCCAAGGGTGAAATTAATATAAGTATCGACTTGAATGTGAAAGGGGAATAGAACAGGAAGGTAAAAATTTTGGTATGGAACTTTTAGGTGCACTAAATAAGTGATTAAATAAAATCAGGCGGATGGAGTTTGAGCACAACAAATATGCTCTCATTGCAAGTTATTGTAGTTTAATAAGTGAACCTCTGGACTAGAAATGTACTCAACAAATGGATGTTGCTTGAAACTAATAATCCATCATGTAGTCTGGATTCTGGAAGCTTTCCTCTACTCATTTCTATAATAACCTAAGGCAACATATCTTTATCCTACAATTTTAAGTATGGCTCAGGGGATAGAGGCATTGTCAATAAAGTAATACACAATATTTTCCCTTTATTTTTTAAGATCATTTGGTCAAGCAAGATAAACCCCTTACCATTTTTAAGAAATCGATCAAACTGCAGATGCTTCATGCTAGGAGGTATAAGATCAACTTGTTTCATCAACTTCCACAGGAGTATAACTGAAATTAGGTACCTATATTTACAGTTTGATAATAAGAGAAGACTAAGGCCAAAAGAAAAAACGGAATTTGAGAGATGACTGACTAGACTGTTGAGTAAAGAAGCTTGCACAGTCATCCATTCTTAAATGACTATAATCAGTGCATTTGAATTGCAATTAAATAAAACATACTGAGATATAACATGTGCAATGGCTGCACCACTGACACCCTGGCGGAATACAAACATGAATAAAGGATCTAGTGCTATGTTGGTTACATCTCCTGCCACTAGAATACATCAGAGAAAGAATAGTTAAAATCAGATGATAGCAGGATATTGTGACACTAAAATTGTAACTATATAAGTCTGTTAAGGCAAACCTGTAGCATATAAAGGAGTTTTAGTGTCTTTAAATCCTCGGAAGACTCCCTGCATAGCTAATGAGAGAAGAACTGCAGGAGCACCAAGGGACCTCAATGTCAGGTACTGCTGTGCTGGGTTTAGCATAGGGGAGTCCTGTATAAATATTCTGTATTATATAGTAATAATTCCATGCTGGTACGAGGACAATTACTGAACAAACAAGATGAAATAATGCTGAAGTGCTAGAAGTAAAAGCAACATCCTCTTAATATCTATGCCAGAAGTACTTACAGAAGTTACTCCCATGAAGTTCAATAAAGGTTTTGCTGCAGATATGAGGAATATTGCCTGGATGATGCCAAGGATGCCACCAATAACTAGTGCTGAAGAAGCTGAAGGGATATGCCTTCTCTTATGCTCAACCTTAACTATATTAAAGCTGTCACCAACCAAATCTGAGTTGTGAACATCTCCACCTGTGTCTCACAGAAAATGGAAGGGGTCTAAATGTGCCACATAGAAAACTTTATACTGGTAGTCCTATGGAGTGATAAGTTACTCCAAAGGATAAGTGGAACCCTTGAATACCTGGCTGAAACCCAACCACCACTACTTAAAAAAAGAAAAGAAAAGGAGGGTACCTTTTTGTGGTATAAACACTTTGGTTTCGCCATCCATAGCTGGACTTTCTTCGAAGTATTCATTCTCCTCTACTGGAGGGCTCAGTCCACCAATGGTATCTTCCTCAGCCACAAAAGAAGTTGTGACACTGACAAGTGGGAATATTGCAATCCTTGATACTTGATTGAACAATGCTATGGAAACTCCTACAGCAGCAAGCTCCACAGGACCTGTATGGGCAAACAAATGTTACACTGGATGCATTACAAGAAAATTCAAGAACATCGATCAGGTCACGCTTTGACAATGAAATCTATGTCTTTGAGCAACTTGAGAACCTATTAACTTGATTTGATACACACAAGGCGGTGTCTATCATTTGGATATTCCCTCTCCAATTGTAAAGCAGATCAAAAATGATTTATCATTTGTCCGTAGATGCTATTTATATCCAGTGAACTATTATTAATTTAATCATTCATCAGACAACTTTCCTTCATTCTGGTTATAACAAGATTGTTTATGAGGTGAATTCAACTTATTCATATAACTTGGATGATATACAAGTTAATTGCAGCATCGCAAGGCCCAGAGATAAAAAAAGACTGCTACTAATTTGAACAGCCATGCGGCCATGCTCACCCACTTTCCATATGTCAGACTATGTGGGGAAAGATGTCTATATTAACTACTAAGCTCAAAGTAAATAAACTAATGATAGAAACTACCTATTTGGCCAATGAATGCTGTGTCAACCAGTGAAGCAATAGGATCGGCTGTCAAAGCCAGTGCCGCAGGAAATGCAATAGACAATATTTCCCCACCAAGATTGTCCAAGTTAAAAACTAGTCTGCAGTCAAAAGAAAATCAAGAATGACATCTAGGTATATCATGAAAAGTGATGAACATTAAAACACCTTCTGAGAATGGAATTAAACTCAAACGAATGAGCTTAAAGCCTCATAAAAATACAAGCGTTATTATATCAGAGCACTCAGCATCACCTCTTAGGACTTAGGTTGGAGCGGGAGAGGGGAGTGTTAGAGGAAGCGAGAAGTGGTATTATCACCGTGCTATGTAATTATATTAGATGAAAATCCATCGAAAAAGCTGTGTCTTAAACAATAATACGTATTTCCTGTTGAATGACTAACTCGTTTAGCTTCTCAAGTTAGGATCTTTCAAACACAATATATTTCAGAAATGCTATTATATCATACCTGGCATCCTTGAAGAAATTGCAAATTGGTATTTTCCTCCCATCTCCCGGTGAATATAGATTGTCCTTCTTAGCCATCTCTAAGAAGCGAAATTGACTGCTTTGTTTTTATATCAATAACTGCTAGAAATGGCTTACAAAACGGAGAGATACAGGGTCACTGGTACCAAAATGAAATGAAAATGAGCTCCACTTCCTGCCAATGCAATGATCATTTTATGGACATTAAATGCTTGAATACAAGATATCAATCTTTTGAGCTCGGAGAACCATATATTCTCATATTTTGTATGGTTAAATACCCGCCAGCAAATCAGAGCATAATAGAATATGTACCAAAGAATAGTGATAACAACAAGTTGAAAAAGGAGATGCGTTTATTCAGCTAAGCTAGACATAGAATCTATTTCAACTTGACCCTCTCACTCGGAAAAATATAGCTTTAAAAAATTTCAGAACTTCACAGAAAAAAAGAATGAAACAGAGCCAAGCAGCAAGGGAGGAAGAAAAAATAGTACCTATCTCACTTTTACAGGAAGTTCACAGGAAACTCCCTTTAATAGTTTATAACCCAGACTTGCCTCACTTTTGGAACAAATTTACAAAGTCAGTAGAAATTTATTGCCAGCCCAATTTCAAACCCCACAAGACAAAGGAACTGCCTTTCAGACTCACTCTGACTAAAACGTGAACCAACACTTCCGGTATATATATATACAAAATTGGGAATTTGTTCTTGTAGGGGCACTAGAAAAGTCCACATGAAAATTTTTCACTGGGCCATTTCAACTCTGAAATTGGATACCCATTAAATGCAAGCGTCTTTAAAACATTCGTTTTAAGAAACCCAGAAATCCATTAAAAGCAAGCGCCTTTAACTGCAAGTGCAGGTGAAAAGCAAGTCCCTTTCCCTTGGGCAAAACCTCAAACGAGTTTAGAACATGCCCTTCACACAACCCATGCGTGGCAGGTAAAACACTAGAGCAGTAGAGCTAAAAACGTTCAAGGTTGTCACTTGTCAGCATATATTTTTCTGGCAAAAGAGCTTCCCATGTGGGTGGGTTACAAATATCACTGCGGGCCCCGATGTTTTAGCAATGAAGAGCTGCTCGATTAGCAGTTCTTTGCCGATGTGGCAGTACGATATTCAAGAGAACCACTAATTGGCATCAAAAGCTTCAACAGTGGCAGTGCATTCTTACCAACGATCGCCAAGTGTCCACAGGCATACATTCCTACGATGAAGCTTCAATGTAATAGCGCCAAAGAAAAGAGAAATCGTCATCACAGAATTAAATTTTTTTTTAACAAAAAAAGGCATTCCATGACAATTACCTGTACTGATGCGTTACGTGACTGCCGGAGAGATTCATAAGCGCATTCCGGGTGCTTCCATAATCTCATTGCCTTTTCATAATTTTATTTATTGGATTGTGGCCGTTAAATTAAATCTATTTACTATGATTGTTACAAAATAATTTACCTTATATTATAGAATCATATCCCTTTATGTGACCCTTATTTTTTGGTATATTATGATATCCGTATCGAGTCTTATAATCATAAGAAAATGACTCTTCGTACCTAAATGCTTGAATGAATGGCGCAAAATTTAGATATAATAGCCCATAAATAGTTAGGTAAAAAAAAGTAGAACTTTATTTTATTAATTTTGTTACGTCACCTTACCTATTCTGCCTAAATTAAGTTAAACAATCCACACCACTTTATTAAAAAAAACATTGTTATTTGAAATATTGCTAACATAAGCAAAAGAGCACATATGGATGATGACGACTTAAAGGAGGCAACGTAGAGCCAAAACCCAGAGATTATTTGCATTTTTGAAGAACAAATGAAAATGTAATAGACTGACACGCAAAAACACATTATTTGACCCTCCTTTTTGGAAAAGAGTATCCTTCTTTATCTTTTGTTTCGTAGAATTTTCAAGCCTATGGTGATTGCAACATCTAACCCTTTAGGCTCTAATCACATGCTTAGGAAAACCTTCACAGCTCATTTTTTATTATACATATAATATTAAAAATAATATATATGATTAATAAATATTTGATAGATAATAAAAAATATAGAGAAGATAAAGAAAAAGTGAGAGAGAAGACTATAAAAAAAATTAATGATATTCATATATAATTTTTTTATATTATTTTTACATATTTTTTTATATTTTATATTATTTATTATCTATTATTATTTTATAATATATTAATAATTAAAAATAATTTATAAATATCATTATTATTGTGAAAATATCATTTAAAGACAGTTCCTACACGCCAATATTCTATTTCAATGTTGCGGGGATCAATGCCCTAAAAATCAGGATCCAAACATATCGCCTACTGCGTTGAAACGCTAAAAGGAATAAATATGCTTAAGCTTTCTTTCATTTTAGGTGCATCTAATACATAATTTTGCTTTTCAAATATTATTGATACTGATATTTTATATATTATAAAATTAAAATTTCTTTATATTAAGAAAGAATGTTTTGAGACATGGACTCGTATTTACGCTATTATAAATTTATTTTTGGGGTCGGTTCTCCATAATCGAACCCTTACCAATTTGATGATGGGTGATTCTAGTATCACTAAGGCGATCTCTTAGTGATACTAGGATTACCCCACCTTTAATGTGGTAAAGAGTTCAATTCCTGAAAACGTCTCTCCTAATAAATGCTTGCACCACGCGGGGAACAAATAAACAAAATGACCAAGGGAAGAGACCTATAAAGTTTCTCTCAAAAGTCGGCGTTTTTGTTGAGTCATGGACCCCAGTATCTAAGTTATTGTAAATTTGTTCCCACGTTGGGGGCAGCTCCATAGGATCGAACATTTACCAATTTGATAGTGGATAATCCTAGTACCACTAAGGCGATTCTCAACAAAATACAATGCCATTATATTATGAAAAATATAAATATATACATATAAGTTTACAAATAATAAATATAAGTAAAATTTATTAATTAAGTTATAAATATTATATATTGTATTTATTTGTTTTGATAATATTATGTTCTCGCTTAACATAAAAAAATTCTGATCTCATATAATATGATATTGTAGGTATGGAAATCTGTTGTAAGCATCCATCCTCAGATCCTTATTTCCCTAATAGCAACCCACCCGGAAAGAAGCCGAAGGCATCATGTAATGCTTAGTGATTAAGATTCCACAAAGACAAGTTGGCCACAAACTTTAAACTAGATATAGAACAGCGGTTATCTCAGTCCCTGTTGGATTTGGCACATATAACCTATAGTCAGGAGTGGTCTTCGCAACTGTGGGTGGTGGATCCCACCTCTCCCTTACGTAACAGACTTTTCTGCTTTCATAAATAATTGTGAGTGGTGACTGGGACTGGCATTATTGTTTAATAATTCAATTGTCACATGACAACATTAGAGTTTAAATGATCCCATTTAAGACAATTACACAGCATTTAGCTATAATCATTGTAATAAGATGTGCTGCTATGGAGCAGAATTCTGCTAGCTGGATCAATTCATAGGTCCTTTTAAAATGCTATGGACATAGAAGAAGTGGATATGGGGAAAGGTTTTCTTTTCTTTTGGGTGAGGGATCAATTGTTTAAGAGCCATTATGCTTTTTCTTTTCTCTCAAAGGGTATAAGGTTTACGCATATTTTGATCCATGGATGCTTGTGCTGCCCAAGTTTATCTTTCATGGCCCAACTGAAAGTTGAGACACAATTCGGCATGCAAATGCAGCTGTAAAATTGTGCCCATGACCAGTCACAAGCCAAGAGATTCAAAACTTTCCTGCACTTGAAAGGTAAAATCTATCCTAGTAGGTCTTTTAATTTTTAATTGTTTAAATGTTTAATTTGTTTGTAATTTTTATTTTAAGAAATAAGTTAAAAGAATTAAAAAATATATAAAAAAATAATATTGTTTTTTGAATTATTTTTAAATTATTCTGTTTTTAATTTTTAAAAATTTTAAAATTATTTTAACTTTTATCTTAAAATAAAAAATAAATAATAAATAAAAAAACAAAATTAAAATTTTAAAAATTAAAACCCTGCTCTGAGTAGCAAGTGTCGTAAAAGCCGCTTGGAAGTCATGAAAGCTAAATTATCTTCTCAACAATATAAAGAACATGAAATAATATTTGGTCATGGTCCTCACTTGCATCTTCATTACCTAAAAGCAGTAACACTTTGCCGGAAGCATTAAAATACAGTAAGGTGATCATTCTGAGATAACAAAGAAATCATTATAAGAAGAAAAGAGAAAAAAAGAAAGAGAAAATCTGAAACTGTTACAAGGGCAAACTTCCTTTCTAGTATCTCCTTTGCAAATCTAACCGTTCTCTCCGCGTCTCTATTTGAGAAATTATTTCGCTGGCCGCAAGGCTGGTTCAAATATGCAAAGAATTGCCTTCTTTACTTCAAACCACAGAATGCTGCTACTATCATTTTTGCCCTCACTTCAAAGAGTACAGAGCATCTACTTGGTGGAAATAGCAGCATCCCAAGATAATTTGTTGATAATTCATGATAACTGTCAAATATTCCAACTATCTAAATGTAATTTCTTGATTAACTTTCACTTTCTAAACATGCCACTCATGAAAAAAGAGAACGTATTGAAAGAAGAATGCATTCACGTATACAACTATCACTATATCCTGATTACCAGGTCGTCCTTACATTTAAAAAGAAAATCATATAAATGTTTTACTGGAGATCTAAATTGAGGAAATGTATACTAGCTCCCAATCTAAATCCTCATCAAAACCACCTGAAGATTATTTCTTGAAAGAATTATAAAAATGTTAACAGTTTACTTCAACTGCTAATAATAATGAGAAATCGCACCTCGATGTGTACAAAATCTTAATTTAGAAAAATTGGGTCAGCAAATTTCTGTAACTGGCCCTTTACCACAAGCCAATCGCCTTCCACCAAATTCCTCCAACTCCAAACCAGATAATAAGGTTTACAATACTTATAAGGAACCCATAGCCCCACCATTGGGCAAGGGGAACATAGTTGGCACCATAAAATACAGGTGCTGACCCAATCCCATAGTGGGTAAGGCCACCCATGATGTTGGAGAGGAAGGACAGCACCATGGCTCCAATGTATGGCGGAGTGCCCAGAGCAGTAGCAACAGACAAGAAGGCCGTAAACATGGCACCAATATGAGCAGCTCCACTTGCAAAAAAGTAATGCGAATAGAAGTAGAGAAGAACCAGAATGCCAAAAGATAGTTGCCATGAGAGACCTAACCCACCGACAAACTGTATAAACAATACCATTAGTTAGTCCTTTCATGAAAACTATCAAGGATAATAATAAATTACTACAGTAATTTCCTTAAGTAAAATTTTTATGAGCACATAATTCATGTTGCATACCCAATTGCATAGCATCTTCTGGCACATGTGTAATAAAACATATCCAAAATTGGAAGGTAAATGTTATGTAGACTGCCATGAATGAAACTATTTTAGAGTATAACCATTTTCTTTTGAGGAACTAGGATAATATACATGTAATTATTTTACATAATTGAAACTGTTTCTTGAGTGGCAAGTAGTTAACATTTAACAACACTCTTGGGAACTAAGAATTCATGCTGATCCAATGTAATTGCTGTTTCTGATAGAGAAATGCTACCCACACACCCTTTTTACTACAGAAAGGCATAGCCCCTGTGAAGTCGCCAAAGGATCACCAGCACAGGTCATTGATTTTACACTGCCAAAAATTCAATGGCCCTGCACAGAGTTTGAGTTTTTTTTTTTTTTTTAACCAAAAGGGGTGTGTGGGTAGCATCACTCTTCCTCAAAAAGCTTTGAGGGAGTTAAACTTGGAGGGGACAGAAAAATAAACACCAAATATGTCCACACATACATATACCAGTGGAAACGAGTTTTTGACTTGCAGAGAAGTAGGAAAAAAGCATAGAAATAAAAATATGATGCATAATGGAATCCTTATTCCAATAGAATACACTAACAAAAAGATGGACCAATTTATGATAGAGAAGAGTACGTCAAATAAACCTATAAGCATGGTTGAAAGCTTATTTAACTTATGCAAGATTGAGAACATGAAAAAGGCTACTCCGTCTGCTTGAAAGCTAGATTAAAATGAAACAAGAAATCATGCATGAATCCAAGTACAGATTCAAGGCAAAAGAACTGAAGAAGATTAAAAGCATGCCTATAATAGGCAGCATATCCTCTGCAAATGGCATATCAAGATCAGCATAAGTCACGCACCATACATATCATTCAGAGGAGTGGTGGAAGAAAGGAGATAGAAAAAACCTTGACTACAGTTTGGCTGAACCAGGAAATGAGACCATATTTGTTCAGATACCCAGCCATTGCAATGAGAGCAGCAAACCATGTGAGCGTATCCCAGGCAACTCCCTCAGCCAAGCACTCCTTCCATGTAATAACCCCTGTGACAAGGAGTACAGATAACCCAAGAATGGCAGCAGTTACAGCATCTATATTGAGAACCCCTCCCAAAATCCAAAGCCCCACCTGATACAACAGAGCCAGAGAAGGAATAAGTTACTAGACAAATTGAAGATTCGTAGAAATGTAAATGACCAGATACGTATTCACCTAAGAGACAAGGTATAAAGTAATCATCAGCCTAGCAATGCAAATTGAATACTCACAAATGTAATATACCTGTTATCACACATTCACGCTACGCTACAAAAGCCACTAGAATAGTGTAATACCAGATTATAACACGACTTCGTAAATTTTATCTGACATTGTCACCAACAATTGATAACTGAGAAAACGACATGGATGATGGGGAAGTTTCAAAGTGAGTCTCCAAACGAGTTCCTATAGGCCAACTCTGCATTTAGATTAATATTTCTCACAGAAGACAACATAAATTTCCAAACTAACTCTTAAATCTATACTTGACATTATCAGTCATTTCTGAGTGATTGACAAACTAAGACTGTCAGAAGTCAATCTAACAACCAGATAAATTGATTTACAAATAGCAGGATTCCGATCAGATATATCCATAAACAGTTTTGAAATGCATAGGGGGAAATAGTCGACTACTGGACTTAACCTATTGTTTCACATAGGTAACCTAATGTAGGTTATAGCTATATCCTGCAGGTTTTCTTTTATAATGATATCATTACCTCATAGATTAGAACTTGGAAGATAGAAAACATCAATTGATGGAAAAAACAAAAAAATATCATGTCTATATACCGTAAGAAGCAGAGTCAGAGCCATGATCTTTTCATCTGCGGTCATTGGTCCCATTTTCTGCAACTTCTCCCTGGCAAGCTTGGGGGCATCTGGACTGGTTTTCACTGTTGGCGGGTAAATCACATACAAAATCAGTGGCACCAATACCAATGACACCAAACCGGGGACAATCGCAGCCTTCGCCCAGTCTAACCACCCAATCGTCTGGTTGATGGAGTTGGCAGTCAGAGTGACACATAGGGGATTCGCGGCCATTGCAGTCAAAAACATTGCCGACGAAATCACCGAAGTTTGAAAGCAAGTCAGCATCAACCACGATCCAAGTCTCCTCTCAGTTCCATCACCCACGTTACTACCACAAGCGACACATAGGGACTTCACCAATGGGAGAAAAATTCCACCTGCTCTAGCCGAAACCGAAGGAATCGCCGGTGCCAACAAGGCCTCGCTAAAAACTAAACTATACCCTAACCCTAATGATGAGCTGCCAAAAAGAGATACAAATTGATAAGCGATTCGATTGCCAAGTCCTGTCTTAATGAATCCTCTGGCAAAGAAGAAGGCCAGGCAAATGAGCCACGGGATGGGATCGCCAAAGCCTGAAAATGCTGCAGCAAAAGTTAGGGTTTTTGTCAGCACGGAAACCCCCAAACCCAGTATAGCCACAGCACCCAGCGGCAATGGCTGACTAATAATGCCGACGATGGTGCCCAAGAATATCGCCAACAGTTGCCACGCGTTTCTTGAGACTCCGGAAGGCACAGGAACGAACCAGAGTATAACCCCCGTCGCTACAGAAGCCAATAAAGGTTTTATGGCGGCGCCGTGCCATGGCTGAGTCGCCGGAGCTGGAGCTGGAGCTGGAGTGATAGAAGCCCCAGCAGCGGAGGCTTTAACACTAGGATATTTCCAATTGGGTTTGATATCGAAACCAACCTTGGAGAGTCTGGAGGACGAAATAGATGGAATGGAACAGTTGTATCTGAGGCCTTTGAAATTTGTAGAATTCAACGAACCCGAACCCAAGTAGCATAGTTGTGCAGATTTTGATGGGGTGAGCTTAGAGGAACGTAATCGGAAAGATGGGAGAGTAGGAGACGAGGTAGCGAGTGCTATGGAGGCCATGGCTGCTGGATCGGATCTGGAGCAGCGTCTCAGAGAGCAGCACCATGCGGAGGAAGTGGGAAATGAAAATTGTAGAGGGGGAAATTTGTATGAAAGTTAGGGGAGACTATGGACCGTTGGATCTGGAGGGGACGATGGAGATTGTGCTTTCGGTGCTTAGCTTTGGAAATGTCATCTGGAGGGTTGAGGTATCCGTCCTCGTCCAAAGGGGGAGAAGTGAAGGGAGATGTTCTGGCCACCCATTCACCAATCCCAGGGATTACGTGGCCAAGCCTGAATGGGTGGAGGTCCACATCGGATATTGCATTTGACCCTACTACTACTTGTCAGAACTCAAATAGTAGTAACAACTGCCACAAATCCTCAAGATTGGCAGGTGGCAACTAGGGAGTTCCACCAAAATAATTCAACTAATGTTAATTACACTTATGCCTTGTCCACATAAGTTGTTGCTAACTCAAAACAAATCAATTAAAATAAACATTTTACATATACTTCAAAAAATTCTTATAACATCCTAATAATTATTAAGGTAATGTTATGTTATCCTTCTATTTTTTGTCCTCATAATTATATAATTATTTTAAAACGATAGCATAATATTTTTTATACTCATCTTTTATTTTACATTAAATGAGTATTTTTTAAAATTTTTATACTATTTATTTATTATTTTTTTAAAAATAAAAAATAAAATATTTTTAAAAATATATAACATAAAAAATAATTAATTAATACTAACAAATTAAAATAAAAAATAAAAAATAAGTAAATAAAAAACATTATGCTATTGTCCTAATAGTAAGTAATAGCATAGAAAAATCTTAATTATTATAAGTAATAGGTATCTAAATTTATCTGACAATTTTGTTTAAATTTTTGATATGTTTAAGTAAATTTAGATATAGTTATTTTTAATTAAAAATTAAAACATGCGCAATTAATAAAATGTCATACGAGTATAATTTGACTCAACTTATTGGCAGAAAGGGCTCATAATGAAAAGTGAAATACTAACATAAATAAACAAATAAATATTGTATCCAAAGGCTAATAAATTAGCTGAGGCCTTTCAATTTTGAAATATATCCCATTTCGTCATTTGGTATTGCCCTGACTTTTTAAATGCATAAAAAAAAAAAGAAAAAAATGTCACATGAAGTCAGTTGCATGTCAGGCACTTTTATAATGCAAAAGAGCGCTTAAAGTCAAATAAGATTAGAGCGGTTATTCTAAAGCCAAAATTGCTCGACCTTTTGTAAATAATCCAAATGTAACATCAAAAGCTTCTCCTTCCAGCTTCCTGCTATCTCCACGCTTAACGTATGGGGACTCCGCCATTATTTTCATAACTCGAAATTAGTTTTATTAATTATTAATCAAATTCAACTTTAAACTGTTGCTTTGAACTGATCAATCAAACTAAACGAATTTAAAAAAATAATAATACTTATTCTTTCTAATTTTTTTTATCTGTTGGGTCATGATACCTATGTTTGTTGTCAGTTATACATTTTTTATGAAGTGTAAACCTCGTCATCCACGTTATTATGAATTTGTTCTCGCGGTGAGAGATGGCTCCCTAAGAATCAAACCCTTACCAATTTGATGGTAGGTGACTCTAGTACTACTGGGACGATCACCTCAATAGTACCAGGGTCACCCACCATCAGCTCTAACAACTTTAAATCAAAAAAGCCTAAGCTATACGCTCAGCTTTATTTTTGATTGGATTGCAATTTACAAATCAAATTAATCGAAAGAAGCCATTCATTACGTAATTGAATTCAATAAATATAAAGGGCACCAATAATAGCTTTTGGCTGTTTTATCAGCTAACAGCTTTTGGAAAACGTGGTACGTATCTCCTCCGCATCACATAATTTACAGATTGATTGTGTACATCATATCTTAATTTAATTTTTTAAATATTTATCTTTTTTTAATTTAGTTAATTTGTTAAATATAATAAACAAAAAATTAATAAGACAATGACAAAAAATCATACGTCATTGATATATGAACATATCACATTACTAATTACATATCACGTATACTTTTATCATTGTCATATTAACTTTATTTTTTATCAACTATATCTAATAAATAAATTAAATTAAAATAGTATAAATTTTTAAAGAACTAAATTAAAACTTTAACATTGAAAAACTAAATTAATAAGAAGTATATATTTAAAAAATTAAATTATTAATTCATTAAATTTCTTTTTTCTTTTTTCTCTCCTCATTTTCTTCTCTTAAAAGCTTAAAATAATTTGTTAAAATCCAAAAACCAGTAACCCAATATCATTTCGCTTGCCCTGGTGAACCCCAAGGATCTGAAACAAGGTTGGCCGTTTGAAGGTTGGTTCCTTTACTGTTGATAGGCAAACAAAGTGAAGCAATAAAGCAGTCAATCCACTGAGGAAGACGCTAATTGCGATCCCAATTGGTCGTCTTCTTCATGAATCGAAAAATCTAAATTTCAGTCTCCGGTCGGGTTTACTTCCACGATTGGGCTCCGCTTTTCGGATAATAAAATGAGGAAAGAAAACGAAAAAGTCAAAAGACTTTTCTTTTTTTTATAAAAATTGCCACGATTATTCTTACGTTATTTGAATAATATTTTATTTTTATATTTATTGTATTATTATATAATATATGAATAGTTAAAAATAAAAGTGTAAAGATATATAATAAAAAAAGTATACAAATAATAATTTTTTGTATTCTTTTGCTATATCCATCTTAATTTTCTTTTCTCTGGTAATATTGGAAAAATAAAAGTAAGATTAACATCACAAAATAATCCAAAAACAATAATTTTTACAAATAAAAGAAGTACTCTTTCGGGGCCTGAGGGTGGTCCAAACTTGCTGCATTAAGCTTACTTGTTCAAAGAATTTTCATAATAGTTATTACCCTAGATCTATAAGCTGAGAGAGCCCAAGCCCATGACCATTAGCTCATGCCATAGATTTTTTTTATAATTTATTTTAAAAAACAATTAAAAATTTTTAAAAAATAAAAAAATTATAACACAAATATTTAAAAAAAAGTAAAAAAAAATTCTTTTAATTTTTAATTTTAAAAATTATTTATTAAAATAAATATTAAAAAAATAAAAAAATTATTCATAAAAAAATTATTACTTTATTAATAACATAATAAAATTATTTTTTTAATATAAAGTATTACATGTCCTTAAAATTAAGAGTTTGGTGTTTTATTTTTATGGCTACGTTATTTTGTGAGTAATAATAATTTTTTATTTTAAAAAAATTTATTTTTTTATTATTTTTAAATACTTATATCATGAAAAAAATTTAAAATTATTTCTTAAAATAAAAATTTAAGTAAATTAAAAAAAAATAAAAACCACGCATTGAAGTACGTGTATATGCCAGTTCCTAGTTTTAAATATTTATTAATTTTTGTCTTAACACCACCAACTCGTCGCTTTGGCCGAGTGGTTAAGGCGTGTGCCTGCTAAGTACATGGGGTTTCCCCGCGAGAGTTCGAATCTCTCAGGCGACGAAATTAGACTTTTTATCAGTGAATAGATGGCGGGCTAAGCTAATGATATTTTGGGCTTTTGGCCATGATCACCCACTGGTCCATAGCAACATGGGCTCCAACACCGACATCTGTCGGAGATAGGAGAATTTTCCAATGGGCTAAGCTCAATGTCTGTGCGTTTGTTTCCTCTTTTTTTTTTTTAGGCACCAAGTAAAACTTTCAGACTTTGTCTGCCTACGCTTCAAAGTATCAATTTAGAGTTCGGATCCCAGTCTTTTAAGATTGGGATCTTTCATCCTGTACGGAGAGTTTCTTTATTTAAATTAGATTTGAGTTATTTAAAATTAATTTAGCCTTCAAATTACTGTCATCTTTTCTTCTTTTAAAAAAAATTTGTTTATTTTTTAAAATAATTATACTAAATTTGAGCCGTCCAAGGACTTTGGACTGTCAAATCTTAAAAAAAAAAAAAACATCATAATTTAAAAAGACTGGGATCTTGGTCGATCAATCTAACACTCATTTTTTTATAGTCATGGCATATAAATTCTCTGCTAATACCATTACTTGTTGCACGGCATTGGAAAGTTGAGCTATAATACCTATATGTCAATGGGAAGTTCAATAAAATCAATACAAATAATGGATGATTCACATTGACAAAATTATAATATTTACTTAATTATAAAATAATATTTTAGCGTTTAGCTTCTTTGATTCGTTAAGCCCCCCACCAAACTTTGTGACCTCAGTTGCATGAGATTTCCATATATAACAACTGCCGGAGAAATACAACCTACCTACCTACCTACTTGGCTAATTTCAATTGAAATAATTAATAAACACGTTAGTTATGGTATGGGTCGACGTTAAGATTCCATTGAGAAATGATATTCAAAAGCACTGCCCTTTCCTAATTAAGTCTTTCAAGTAATTACGTTGGCCACGGCCACCTTGTCATTTCAATTAAGTTGCTTTATATTTACTTCTTGATCAATTATATACTACGTCAAATTTCTCGTTGCGCTGATCAGTTTGTCAATATGATAATTATATTCAGCTATCTTTTTAGATTTGAAATCCAAGTTGAAGTTATAATTACTCTTAGAATTCATTGATTCAACCACTTAGCCTAACTAACAAATATATAATATAAGAGAAAACCACAACTCGATTAAAAGCAAATCCAACTGAGTACCCGTTTACCGCGATTCTTCCACCAAGTGGACACTACACTCAAATGATTAAGCCCTCAAAGTATGCAAACAATTGATGATTATGAAGACGAATCTGCATTGCTGCAAAAATTCCAAGAACAGAATAAAAATAGTAAATTAATATATCTGCATCCATCTAAGTGACATTTCAATTAATTTGTGGGGAGGAGGTAATTAGAGAAAGAGAGATAATTTCTAAATCGAAAGTAGTGTAGTACAAACTGGTCACCAGTAACTTCCTCATCGAACCCAACATTGTTTGTACATCTCAGAGAGAGAGAGAGAGAGATATATAATGTATAAATTTATTCACATGTCTCTTCACAAGTATGACAGATTATTGTAAATACACTGGATTTGCACCACGAGGTATGCTGACCTTTATTTCAGACCTATCCACTTGGTAACCTGTGAATTTTCTCCTGATATAATGGCAAAAATACAAATATTACAAGGTTTAAGGAGATCTCCCAGTGCCTAATGGTAGATTCGAAGAAGTTTCAATGATTATCAAATTGTTTCGAGAGATTTTTATATGGAATGGATCATGGACATGGGTTCCCCAGAAGATTTAAAAAAAAAAGGGAAGAGAGAGAGAGCATGAAATATTGATCAGCTTGAGAAATCAAGAAAAGGAAAGGAGGAAACATCTTTCATCAAGTCCTCCAAGTCCCACTCTCCTATAGTTAACTCTTCTTGAAATAAATTCTCCACCCCAGCTCTATTTTCACGTCTGTTATTGTTGCTATTGCAGTTATTAACGATACTGTTTATGTTGTCAAAGTAACTATCGTTAGTGTCCCTATTGCACGTACTCTCAACTTTCAGGTTATCTGTAGTAGTGCTAACACTCTCTAGGGGAGGAACAAACAGTTCCCCTTCTGCCCCGATATTTACACTCCCAAAGACTCCTTTTTCTAAATAAAAACCATTGGTGTCAACACCATTTTGTGTGAAGCATGGGCCTGCACTGTTGAAGAATCCGCCAGCAGCTGGCATGTTTAGTCCATGCTCGAGCACAGGCAACCTGTCAATTATGTTATTGAGAACTGTGGCTTGCAATGATGGCGATGAAGATGAACTGAACATAGGCATAAAGCCATGTTGATCTTGCGTAGAAATAAAACCTCCTATGCTGAGGTCTTTAGGCTCATGAGATGAAGACTCGCTTGCGTTTTGTGAGGTTGTGGTTGTGGACGACAAGTTCTTGAGCCTTTTCTTTATTGTTGAATTCCAAAAATTCTTAATTTCATTGTCAGTTCGCCCAGGTAAGCGCGCCGCTATTTGAGACCATCTTTAAAAGTGAAAACATATATGAATAAGTCAGCTTCAATAAATAGTAGAAATAATTAAATTAAGGTGGGCGTCGAAATGTTTCTTTCAATCTATAAAGGAATGCTTTGCATGAACGCTAATAAAATTTCTTAGATACTACAGATATGGAGTATCTTCAACTCGACGTCCAAACACAGACAAATCAAATGCTTATGCTAGTTTTTAGTTGGCCTTTTATCCTCTACAAGGAACGCCTACCCTTATATTATATTCGTTGCATGTTACGCATGCAAATTTGGACTTTGAAATATGGTACAAGGTATATATATGTCTTGGACAAAGAGTAGCTAAATTTTGACAACCAAAGACCTATGTCCTTTTCAATTGTTCTGTCCTCCGGTAATGAAAAGTATCTTAACTACATGGTCGACATTGTTAGGTGAGCAAAAATGTGTTTGTGAGTTTTCATGTATAAAGGTATTTAAACGTATTTTATAAAAATGGAAAGAAGGAACGACTTTCTTTCTTAATTAAAACTTCTATAAAAAGCCCAAATAAAATTCATTTTCTTTTTCTTTCAAACATTAATTAACATTCATTACTCCAATCTTAGTCTCTGACAAAGATGATTTTTACAGTTAGAGCAAGCTAGACGATATTAGAAAAATACTTATAATCTATTACTTGGACTTACAGGTGTGTTAAAATATGTGCTTATTTTGTGGCAATAGCAACGGCTTCTGTAAAGAAGATGAAAGTTTATACATATCTGCTAGAACACTGTTAATGAGTTGTTTCTAATGATGGATAAACTTATAAGGGATCCAGATATTTTTTTTGAAGGAAAATGTTTGAGTTTTTTTTTTCATGTTGACCATACATTTATTTTTGAACGATCACAATTTATTTAATAAAATACGCGTATTTTATATATATTTTAATCATAACTGTTCAAAAATTAATGGACAGTAATGATTAATAGAAAATGATACAAAATGACACAAAAGAAAAGGATCCACTTTCTTATCAGGAGATATAGAAAAGATAGATGGACCTGTTGCCAAAAAGGGAATGCAAATGGATGATGAGTTCCTCTTCTTGGGGGGAGAATGCGCCTCGTTTAAGATCAGGCCTGAGATAATTGATCCATCGAAGCCGACAACTTTTGCCACACCTTTGCAAGCCAGCATTTCTGGCCACATCACTCCAACAACCTTGTCCATTGTTTAGCATGTAGTTCATGAGCTTGTCGTCTTCTTCTGGTGACCACAACCCCTTTCTAAGCTTGTTGTTGGAGTTGTTTTTTCCAGACTCGGGCTTCCTCATTGTACAGCCTGATCTCTGTTGGGCAATTTCGTATATCCCAACTAGCTAGTTTGTTGTGGATAACAGAAGGATTTATAGAGAGAGAAAGATTATAAAGAAGCTTCATGGGGTGGGAATGATGATGATTATGATGATGATGGTGATGGTTGTGGGGTTTGCTTACAAAATAGGGAAGAGTGAGAGAGAAAGGGTTGGTTGATGAGTCTAGTAGAAAACGGTTTGGAGAGGGACCTGAGCCAATTGAGAAAGATATAGGTGGTCGTCTTGTCTTTGACTCCATGGCCTTGTCTTTTTCTTATTTTTCTTCACTCACAAGGTAATCATCACCCAGGAATCATAGGGTGCCAGAAAAATAAATGTATATACGAGTTTGTTTTATAACCAAGCCAAGTTATTTGCTTCCACTTCACATAATCTTTCCCTCTC
This sequence comes from Ceratonia siliqua, assembly GCA_034509205.1. Lineage (NCBI taxonomy): Eukaryota > Viridiplantae > Streptophyta > Magnoliopsida > Fabales > Fabaceae > Ceratonia > Ceratonia siliqua. The sequence continues at coordinate 7,232,881 of JASKGM010000009.1, forward strand.
TTCCCCCACACGTGTAGTTGAAGATATAGAACATAGATAATCAAGGATAAAACTATGACGGCACATACTGATCAATAATGTATTTCACCTAGCTAGCCTTTTTTCTTAATTAATTTTTGGGCATAAGATCCTCATGCTTAAGCTTCACCTATAAAAAAAGAAAAAGTAAAACAGACTCCACTATTTTTGAACCTATGTACACCTCTTACAATATCTCATCCATGAAAAATGACAAAGAAGAGATCTGGAGCTTTCTGTATGTTCAGAATCTCGTATAAAATACACTAGACTCCCCTATACCAATTAAGATGATAACTTGATTTTGAAAGCAATCACAAATTCACAACCGTTTAATGATCTGAGAGTGACTTGTACAAGTTGATTATTGTGCCAATTCTGGGTACATAGAACTGCTGCTTTCACCATTTGCCCACAAAAAAAAAAGGTCATTATCTATTTGTAAAGGTTTTATATATTAAAGTTGATTAATTAACCCTAGGACCATATACGCATGAAGGTTCAAGGGCACTCCCAGTATGGGATTGGTTGTGGATAACCAACTATTTGGCTAGCTCTAGCTGATTGCCAAATATAGCAGATGTAATTTTGCAGAGTATTGGTGACTTTTATAAATAGTAGGCCTGTTTAGAAGAGTTTTTAAAAATGATTTTTTTGTTTTTCTTTTTTGTGAGAATAAAAAAATTTGTTTGGGTGACTGTTTTCATCAATTGTTTTTAAAAACTATTTCCGAAAACAGTAACTAGAAAACAAAAAAACAAAAATAATTTTTTTATATTTTGGCTTGTTTTTTTTATTTGTTTTTTAAAAAACACAAAAAATAACTGATGAAAAATATTTTTACCCAAACAAAATTTTTTTTTATTCTATAAAACTATTTTTTAGAATTATTTTTAAAAATTACTTTTAAAAATAATAAAACAAAAATCGTTCTAAACAACCACGTAATTACTGAAAGAGTTCAATAAATTGCGATTGAAGGAAGTGATGGACTTTAGCCTTCTCAGTTTTTGTCATGCATATTCTTTTCCATACAAGGTGAATCATGTGAGATAAAGAAGAAAGAAATGGGGCAACAGATAATTGACTTTTCAAACCATCTTTATAAAGCAAGGGCAATTGAAATTTCCTTATGCAGGATAATACTATCTGCAAAACAAGGTTGAATTGGAGAGACCAAAATCTACTTTGTTTCTGGTGGCTAATTAATTCATTTTTACTGACGTACGTATGATAAACATAACGCTGGTCGGATTATTTCCCCGGGCAATAATCCCCCCATCTAGAGTTGGCTAATTCAGGAACTATTGAGGCTTTGCGGTAGTTAAAGTGGGGAATGGAGAGTCTCAACACTCCTCAAAAGTACATTGGATGATTGGAGCTAACTACAAAATGACACTCCACTGCTGCAGAATAGGTATAAGCACTAAGTTTGAATGTATCAAAACGATATATCCAAGGTTCTTTGAATAAGGGATAAAGTAGACCCACTCCTGCACGGGTAGAAGGAGACTATTTGAGTAAGGACAATGACTACCCTGAAAAAATAGAATTTATAAGCTTTATCGCACGCGCCAAATATGCTCCATTTCTTAGTCATTCTGGGGATATTTATGATTTTTTTCCCCATTGTAAACCCCTCATAAGTTCTACAGACTCCAAAAGGTTAAAAGGATTGTCAAAAAGTTCAAAGACATTACAAGAAAAAGTAAAAAAGAGCAATCAATCTAATGAATTGCAATCCCCCCAGAGGGACCAAGTGGGTAAGGGGGGAGGATGAATGATTCATTCAGCCATCAAATCATGTACTTATGGAACTACGAATGTGGCAATGCAGGATTTGCTTGAGAGCAATGTGTCAATGGGATATTTCCTTAGGTGTAGGTAGAATAGAGAAAAGCTAAAATGAAGGGAAGGAAGAGAGAACTACTACCATAACCATTTGGCCACCTCAGAGTTCCAATTTATGTCGTTAGCGACAAATCATATTTCCTTGACTTCAAATTATATAATGATTAATCACAGTTTTAGCAGATACTATAGGCTCCTACAAAGTAAGTGAAAGGTTTCATGTCCACAAAATCAATAGAGCATCTGAATAATTAAGCATACATAAATTCGCAGAGAGAATTAAACCATGTTTGAACTTGCTTTGAAATGCATCCTCAAGCAAAAATAAAGCAAATGTATTACTCTCCATACGACTAAAAAAATAAACTTAAACCTAAACATAGTGAATTATTGCCTGTTTGAATATTTTGCTTCCATATGCATCTATCAAAAGTATTTAGGAATTCCAAAACTTGAGCTTTTCCAATGCTTTCCCTCTGTTCTCTATCTAAAGCTTAGCTCTGTCCGTTTGGATTACCTCAGAAATAAGCAAGCATGACTTTAGTTAGATGAGATGGGTCCTACCAGCCATAGCTTTTCATTCCAAACCTAGTAAAGAAAGTGCAACCACCAAAGTAATTAACGGCCTATCTCTAATGGTGGCAGGGGCATATGAGGAACGTTTTCTTAGTATACATCATTCAAATGAAGCAGCTGCAAAAATGACATAGAGCAAGGTAGTGAATAGTGATGTTAGTAGTGTATATCAAAATAAATAGGAAGATCTGCGCTGGTTTCATGGATTTAACTGAGCAAAGGTAGGCTCTTCTTTCAGGATGAAAGCAACAGGGGAGCTGTGAAGGAAGTGATACATAAAGATAATTTCACAAAAGAAAAAGGGATTTACATCTTATATTCATAAAACTTATACACCATAATACCATTGGGTACTGTCAGGTAAATTTTGAAAAATTGTAAAAACTCTGGCAAGTAATCCACAAGGCAAGACTACTCCACAGGCAGTTTAAGAAAAGCGAATAGACACTACATTCCTTCATGAGAATATGGTGGAAGAGCTGGTCTCTCCACAGGAACTTCAAAAGCAGCATGAAATACTGCTCCCTCTATTAAAAGAGACCAGATTTTAGTTCAGGTACCAAAATGTGCTGGCAAATTTTGGAGCAGGAATTTTATTTTATAGAGATTTAATGAATTGGGTTCAAGCTCGGGATGTTGTCATCTGAGCTAAACTCAGAACCAGAAAAAAATTAGCCTTGGTTACAAGCTGGCCCAGTCATAAGCCCGTTAGGGAAAAAAACCAAAACAATGGTCAGATTTCCAAATTATATAATAGAAGCTCTTTCTTAATAGCAGACAGCCCAGAGAAAGCATATTTACCTAAAGCCCAAAAGATAGTCCATACGTCAGTTTTGTCCCTCTTCACAGCTTAAACATAGCATTTTAGAATCCAAATAAGCATATCATGCCAGTGAAACCTCTTACACCAGCTTTGACACTCAAACAGCTAAATCAAATAAGAGCTCAACTCATAACCCCAAATACCAAATCCTAAATTTTAAACTCTTTAATCAGAGCGCTAGCAAACTCATCCACCCCACAAAATGCCCTGTCTGCAGCTGTTGGCCTCTGTGCATGATATAATCTATTTCTTCATGTTTGCGTAAATGAACTACAACCAAGCGTTCTAACACCCTTTTGCTCACCATGATTAGACCTTCCCCAGGCGTGGTTTCATGGACATCGATGATTTCGGGCCTCTCCAAGTGTGATTTTTATGCAGAAGGCATTAGGAAATTTTTTCTGATGGACGTAAAGCCTAATTCAGATATGCTCGATTGTTTAGATGTCTGCTATTTTTATTTATTTAATTAATTAATTTATAGTATGAGAGCTCTAACACTTGGGGAAGCCATTCATGCATATGGGTTTAAGAATATGATAATGACGTTGTTTTAAAATCACTTGAATTTAAATATAATTACCTTCAAAATTTATATATAAAATTTGTGTAAATAATATTACTGTGCATTATTCAAGTGCAAACCAATCGTTCCTTTGCTCCGCGCTGTTGCCTATACTTGAGATAAAAAGATTGAAGAGGAAAGATAAAAAAACGCAACAGCAGAGAAGACTCGGAGTTACCCTAATTTCCAGTAAACATTGGAGGTTCAACCGCACTTTTTGATGTTTTTTCTTCTATCAAACCTCAAATTTAACAAAAGGAAAGATTAAAGGCGGACGGACTCCAATAAACAATCTATGGAAGGCATCGAGAAAACTAGAGCACACATTTGCAATAAACAGCTCCCAATTAAGTAGATACCTCATTGTATTCCAGTACATAACATTAAACAATAACAGAATTTGATACGAAGTCACAAAATTCGAACGGCCGCTTGCTTGAGTCATATATGGTCTCCAAAATTGTACTAAATAAGAAAACAAGGAAATAACAACGCGAGGTGTAAAACTGCAAGGGATAAAGAAAGATCCCAAAAAAAAGGTACATAGGAAAGCTTTGACGCTATTGCTATAAATAAATTGAACTCCAGCAAAACTTAAAGATTAAAAACAAACTTTCCAGTCGCAAGCACAATCCAAGAATCGGGATACTGTCTCCAATAGCCCAAATCAACCTCCCCTGCAGGAAAAAAAAAAAAAAAACTTACATGGATAACTAGTGAATGCTACAAACCATCTTCAAAGATCACATAAGAAAAAAATCTGAATTTGGTGAATCTTGAAGAACTGCAAAGGCAAAATCAACTACTGATAAATACAATTTTGAGCGATTGTCTTTGATAGGTAAATTTAATTGTCAAGGGCTACATGAGAGTATAACCAAATGCATGCATAAATACCGCTCCAAACTTACTTTTGGCCCCCCAAAATTGAATCTGGGGCTCCAAAAGTAACATATAAGTCACTGTATCATTCTCCCAGAATTACTTTTGGTAGGGAACTTGGTACATTAAAAATTAGGTAAGCTATAAAGAGAAGTAGGAATATATTAGCAAAGCAGATTACTTACTATCTTTCTCATCGTCTTTGGGTTTTTCCAATAGAGCGCTTCCCAGAAAACAAGTGCTTGGGCTTCAAAGAAGGAATAACTCTATCAGCTTCTCCACGACGAGCATCCTTGTTTCTCTTCTTAACAGACGTCTTTGCAAGTTTCATTGCCTTGACCTTTTGAGCAGAATCCTTGAAGCCTTCTCCAGGCACAACTTCAGCTGGTGGTCGTGAAACTGACCTGGACATTGATATAGATCTAATACGCTGTTTCTTGCTAGATGAGTCAACATCTATATCCATCACATCAGCACCATCAGCGCCTCCCCTTTCAGGTGATCTTTCCCTTTTCCGACCTCTCCTAGAGAGGGACCTGCTGCGTGCTCTGTCAATTGCCAAAGAGGGAGTAAGCCCCAAAGCTGATAGCTGCCTTCCCATTCTTTCTGAAGTGAACTTCCTGTCCTTGTCAAATTTTCTTGGAACAATTGGCCGGCTCTCTGCAGTACTCTTTTTTATCCTGTGCTGTTGAATGAGCAATCTTTTCTTTTTCCTGATCACAGCTAAAGCTTCCTGCTGTTCTGGAGTCAACTCATTTCCATCTATCTCAAAATCATCATCTACCTCCTCTGCCTGTCTTAGCCCTTCTTCCCTTTCCACCTCTTCGAGCCTATGCAGAATATCAGGATCAATGAAATCATACACATTGTGTCCATCCAAAATTTCTGGCAATATATCTTCTTTCCATTCATCATTACTTAAAATATAATTCTTTCTCAAGTTCATCGAGTATACGCCTGCCCCACCATTCTCATTCTCCAGATCCTTTTCAGTTTTTCTCTTTTCCTTCTCTGCTGCTTGCTTAGCCTTAGCCTCTAAGACTGCTGGAGGAATGCAAGGTGGCCTTTCCTTCTGGTCACGTGGTTTTGGCACTGCAACATGAAATCTATTCAAGCAGTCATTTATCTTTTTGGATTTCATCTTTATCTCAACCCTTTGATTTAATAACCGCTCACATGCTGCATTTTTAACAGCAATTACCCCCTCTTCTGTCAGAGTGCTCATGGTCAACAACACACTGTCATCATTTGTAGGCTCACCTCCTTGACCAACCACAGTCTTCAAGGCTTCAGCTTTCATCTCCATGATCAACTTCATGTCCTCCTCTGATATCCCCTCCAGTGGTTGCAAATCAGTCTTGTTGCAGACTATTATTAATGGCTTGTTCATAAACAGAGACTTAATGCTGTGAAATAGAGCTGCCTGCTGTGCAATACTATAACCACAAGATCCAGATATGTCCAAGAAAAACAAAATAGCAGATCGCAAATGAGCTAGAGCAGTGATACTGCACATCTCAATAATGTTTCGATCTTCAAAAGGCCGGTCCAAAATTCCTGGTGTATCAATTACTTGGTACCTCAGATATTTGTAGTCTGTATGACCAACAAAAAGTGACTTTGTAGTGAAAGCATAGGGCTGCACATCCACATCAGCTCTTGTAATCTTGTTAATGAATGAACTCTTGCCAACATTAGGGTAACCACAAATCAAGATAGTTCTCGTATTTGGATCTATTGATGGGAGCCTTGCCATGTGTTGTCGAACCTGTTCTAGGTAAGCCAAACTTGGGCCAATCCTCTTAATCACAGTACACATGCGGCCAAGAGCAGCAACCTTGAGGCACTTGCATCTATATAGTGAGTCACCATACTTCAATAATTTCACATAGTCTTTAGCAATCTTGCCAATAAGATTCCTTGCAGTATTGATTTGTCCAAGTGCAAGCTTGTAATGGTCTTTGTTGTAGAGTACATGGAGGAGATCGCCATAGAATGGGTGAATACCATCAAGCCGAGGGAAGTCATCAATGATAGTAGAGAGCTTTTCATTGAAATTTTGTTCGGTATACTTCACTTTGCGCATATAAAATTGACGGAGACGGGAAATTGCATATCCTTTGTGCACAACAGTTGGTGTCTGACGCTGAGTGCGAGAAAGGATGATGTCAATGAAGTCCTTCCCATTTGGTACCACAGTGATCTTCTTAAAGTTATATTGCACCATCTTTATGTATCAGCCTGTCTCAGAAAGATTAAATGAGTTGAAAATTAAAAACACACACACACAGAGAATTGAGGGAAGAAAAAAAAACTAAATGAAAGGTATCACAGGCATCATCCTCTAGTGTTAACCATACTTTATTCCAGAGGCAGTACTTCATTCATAGAATGACAGAAAGATCTGGAATCTTAAATTTAAGGAGGAATTTTGGGTACACATTATGGACCACCAGAGTTGTGCAACTAACTACTGAGAAACGGAGTTAGTTTGACATTTTCTGATTTAGGTACCACCATACAGTATTTCTCAAACTATATGTCTGCTTTTATTGGTTCAGTGCACAGCAGAGCGGTGCACTGTGGATATGCAAGAATCTGTCTAAGTTTAAACAAACACCCCTCAAATTAGCCTGTAAGAGATAGGTATTAGGTACTAAAAGAAGAGTAAGTTTACAGGTATAAATTCACATTAAGAAAAATAAAAATAGTCCAGTGGACTCAAGAAGAACGTTCAAAACGCCGGACTTCTTTTTTTGTTTTTTTTATTCATCATGCAAGATATCAGTCTGGACCCTAGTCATGTCCCGCGTCATCATGAGGAGGGGGAGCCATAGGACTCATGAAGAAGACCTAATACCCAGTATTCCAGTGTAAAATATATAGGGAATTCAAGCAAAACATGGAGAGAAATAGAAGAAATTGAAGAACCAGATCAACTAAACAGATAGTAAGAAATAAAAAATCAGAGACAGAATCCAAATTCTAATGAACATGAAAGCAAGGAGAACCCAAAAAAAAAAAAGTATTAGATGCCATTAAAATTCCAGTATAAAATTTTAATCCTTTTTCCTGGAAGGACCGTGACTAAAAAATCCAGGCTAATAATCATATGGTGAAATGGAAATTACGCCGTACAAGCATATAAATCTTCAATCAGTTAATGTATTTTCAGAGTGAAAAGTATAAAATGAACGAGGCAATAGATGAAAAATTACAATTATAAGAAAAGCAAATGAAGGATGTCTGAAGATATGGCAACGGTGGCGCTACCTTAAGATTGGCGAAAGGTAGCTCAATTTGAGATCTTTGTGTGACGCTTTTGCTGGCAGCTAGAGTTTATAGGTTATAAACTAAAAAGCTCGGTGAATTCAGCTATAGAGAAAGAGACAGAGGTTGGAGGCGGCAGAGCTCTCCAAACACCTACCCGATCATGTTCGGAGGGAAGGGTATAACAAGGGTTCATGGAAGGACGTGTCATGGGCTATAATATTTAAGCCCGAGAAGCCTATGATTGGGCCTTGTGGCCTACTCGGCCTGGATGACCGTTAAATTTTCTAAAATTATGTTTTTGGTATATGATAGATTGATTCTAAAAAAAAAATGAAAGAATTTACTACACTACAGTTTTAAGGAGATAAAATAATTTAAAAGATAATAATTTATTATTTTTTAATATTAATTAATTATTTTTTATATTATATATTTTTTAAAAATTTTAAAAATATATATGATATAAGAAATAATTAATTAATATAAAAAATAAAAAAATTGAGAAAAAAAATAAAATAAAAACTATAAATTCGCACAGAATGCACCAAGAATAAAAGCTTATTGAGTGATGAAAGATTAACCCCGCCCTCTGATTTGCCGCCAAATCTCCCTATCATCATCTCTCCGACACAGCGTAGCTTCTGCAATGCCAGCTCTCTGTCTCTTGCACGCTCCCACGGCCATATCTTATACTCTCTCTAAAACCCTGAACCTCATTTTCCCATTCCCGAGCACTCATCCTCTCCCCCCCCCAATTCTTCGTGCGCCTTCGCAGTCAAACCTCTCACTTTCTCACCACAATTTCTTTTTAATCTCTCGCCGGATGTTTACCCACTCCACGCAGCGGTTTTATTCCAGTGAGTTATTGGGTAGTGCCGATTCTGAAGAGGAAGAAGAAGGATTGGAGGAATTTGAAGACAAAGACGAAGTTGATTATTCTGACAGCGACGATAATCATGTCGATGTCATCGCTCTTGAGGAAGAAGCGAAGGACGCAGTCCGAGAGTATTCAAGCTCTTTGTCTCGCATATTGAGAATTGGTCAGTTTTGTTGAATTTTTGCTTTTATTTGCAATTTCATTGGCCATTGGTACATTGGTCCTAAGATTGAACTGGGAACAAGATATTCTCGTAATCTTTGTTGGTTCGCCTGAAAGGATACATATTTTTGTACTGATGGTGATTGCACATTAATCCTTACCAGATCAGCGTTATTTTTTCTTGATGTTTTTATTCTGTATACAATAACCATCTTTAATGTTTTTTCGATTTCAGAAGAAGAGAAAAATGACCACAAGGAAACAGCTCAAACGCAGAAGAGGAATAAAACTAGAACAAGCAATGTCAGTTGGCATATTTTTATTTTAAGCGTACCAAAAATCCAATTTTGTTGGGATGTTACATGAGCGATTCGGTAAAAGCTAGACAGAACCCTAAAAAATTTGCATGAAACACTTAAATTAGGCGGGTGCTTTTTAATTGGTTGTAAGTTAGGAAATTTATCTTTCGAAGAGATTGAAATAAAGTAGGGCTACTTGCTGAACCTTGTCTAGTTTGACTGGCAGGTCCCTGACAATCTTCTCCCAAGGGTTGCAATTGTTGGAAGGCCAAATGTTGGCAAATCAGCATTATTTAATCGTCTCGTTGGGGTATTGAATACTTATTCAGGCTTTTATTTTTCTAGTATTGAGGCTTTTCATTTCTAAGGAAATCACATTGGAGTTTCGGCTTGTATGAATTGACTCATGATTAAGGTTGTCTTCTTTACCCCTAACTTGTAGGGAAACAAGGCAATTGTGGTGGATGAACCCGGAGTTACTAGGGATCGGTTATATGGTCGATCATTTTGGGGAGACCATGAATTCATGGTAGTGGACACGGGTGGGGTTCTCAATATTTCAAAATCACAATCTAGCGTTATGGAAGAGCTGGCTATTACTACTACCGTTGGTATGGATGGTATTCCACTTGCCACTAGAGAAGCAGCTGTTGCCAGGATGCCCTCAATGATTGAGAGACAAGCCACTGCAGCTGTAGAAGAATCATCTGTTATTATTTTTCTTGTTGATGGCCAGGTACTGTCTATATGGTTGCATAAAATATTTTTTGTTTTGCTATTCGTTTTCACATCTGTGTCTTACGTTTCGTCACCTTTTATTTTTCTGTCAATATTTTAATCAATATACTAGAAGGATAACAAGACATGTAAGAGAGTGGCACTTGTTTGTATTGGGGGTTATTAACACTTGGTGACTCCTTCCCAGGTGTCCAGAATCATGAGAAAATTTTCAAATTCTGTAATATTAATCAATCTTGGAAGCTTTTAATTTGATATATCTGCAATGAGTTGTATATGGTACCATCTGGCTAGAGTTAACATAGTTGTAAACAACTAATATCAAATATCAAATATCAAATTTTATTGCTTCATTATGCTTGACCAAACAAAAAGCAATTCTTTCATGACCTGAAGACATTAACGCTAATTATGCTGAACAGGCAGGTCTAGTGGCAGCTGATGTGGAGATTGCTGATTGGTTACGCAAGAACTACTCAAATAAATGTGTCATTCTTGCAGTTAACAAGTGTGAATCTCCACGGAGAGGAGTTATGCAAGCATCTGAATTTTGGTCCTTTGGGTGAGCTGCCTTAGATTTTGTAGGACATGCCTGAGATGGGGCTAAACTCACTCCAACATGATCATGATACTCCCAGTTTATTAAATATGCACTTATTCTGATATTGTCTTGACATGCATATCTAGGACTATGTGTTGATCTATAATGTTTTGCTAGGTTATGATGTTCAATTCATGGTTATGATATTAAATGTGCCTCATTGAGCATGAGTTGTGTGTTATTTCCTTAGTTTTGGCTATATGCAACTTCATGTTTCCTCCTGTTACTATGTTCCTATGAGTAATTATAAGCAGGGAAATAACTTTGGCCAGGTATAACGTATATAAAATTGTGTAATCCTTTATATGCATGTGATTAAGACATCATAGTGCTTATTAAACGACCTTAATTTTCATTCTACATTCTAATGCCAATGGCTGATGGCTCCAGAATCTCCTGATTCTCTTATTTCTTATGAATCTTGCTGATTTGGACCTTTTGGAAGTTACTTATTCAGCACTTGCATCGGGTTGCACCTTGAATGGGGAAAGATTAAAAGTATAAGGGATAAATAAGATTCTGTCTCTTACAACTGAAAAAATCTAACCAGACCTATTTATGGAAAGTTTTTAGTGGCAAAGGGGCACAATGTGGAGTTCCTGCATCATGTTGTTAATTAGCATGCTTAAAATCTGATACTTTCTAAAGTGTCAGATTTTGTAATTAACAAAATGGTTTCTGTGATTAATGTTCAGGTTTGAACCAATTCCTGTGTCGGCTATATCGGGGACAGGAACTGGAGTGCTTCTTGACCTTGTTTGTTCAGGGTTGGAGAGAATTGAGGTTTGTGAGCTGCAGAAGTTGAATTCTTTTCTGGATGTTTTATTGACAAATGAGTAAATTTAGGTGGTATTTTGTATGATAAGTAAGCTGCTTTGACCAAATTATACAATCACCAATGATAAGTCATTACATTACCTTGAAAGCATGCTCCCTCTTTAGGCAATTAGCTTCTAAACCGACATGCAATCAAAGATCACCATATTTTAATCTTGTTTTTTTACCTTTGATTTTTTAATTCGTTATTTATAATTAATGCTAATCAATAGGAATCAGAGAATCTCGATGAGGAAGAAGATTATGTTCCTGCAATTTCAATTGTTGGTAGACCTAATGTTGGCAAAAGTAGCATTTTGAATGCATTAGTTGGTGAGGACAGAACAATAGTCAGCCCCATCAGTGGCACTACCCGTGATGCTATTGATACTGAATTTACTGGAGAAGATGGCCAGGTTTGACTTTTTTGAAACTAACAGGCCTGAAAATTTTCTCTTCCAATATTTTAATGCTCTTGCTGTTCATCTGCTACCACTTTTGAATAAATATACAAGTAGAAGTCTGCTTGTTTAGTGATAGGATACTCAGCTTTGTTAGTTTACATGGATTGCTATCTTGTGGACCAGTACCAGATTGACAGGTTCTTCTGTTTGTCATAACTGGGGACTAGCTTGATGGAAACTGAAAGGCTTTTAGAGTTCTAAGATTTTACACAATAATTACTTGTTTATTTTCTTTCTCTAGAAGTTTCGCGTTATTGATACTGCTGGAATCAGGAAAAGGGCAGCCATAGCCTCAGCAGGAAATATGACAGAGGCTTTGTCGGTGAATCGAGCATTTCGTGCTATTCGCCGTTCTGATGTTGTTACTCTTGTCATTGAGGCCATGGCTTGTATCACAGAACAGGTACATTTAAGATACTCCTATGTTTTCTTGTTCGTAATTTTATCAATTACATGGGAAAAAATGGTTAAGTTTGCTTGCTTGGTGTTGGAAAAAATTGTAGATGGTAGTGAGCCTCTCTTGAAGATAAGATGGGATATGTTTGTGATTTTTTCTATGCTTGTATTTCTGCAAGCACTGTTTTAAAATCTGACCACTGGGGGACCCCCAAAAGGTAATGGGTCTTGGCTTGTGTGGCTAATGGCTGAGGGAATGGTTGAGAAGAGTACATTGGCATTATGTAGGAGTAAAAAGCTATTAAATAAAAATATTCAAGACAAATCCTAATAAACAAACAGGATTGCTCTTTTGCAGTTTCAAATGCCGGTCATGTATTTCCAAACAAAATTTTCATGTTAGCAATGATCTAACCCTGAAAATTGAGATTCAGAACCTTGTTTGTTGGCACTGCTTCGTCAACTGAATATATTGACTTACCTCCCATATGGAACAAGCAGGAAATTCTAACAGGATCACTGCAGCAGCCACTATAATTTTCTGCTGAATAATGGGAAGCCTAAGCCCCAAAACCATGATGATCCAGCAGGGGGGATTTGGTGGCTGCATCCATATGATGCATTGTGAATGGGAATGAGTTAAGGGATTGTAGTGGTCAATGAAGAATGTGATCAAACAAAGAAAGGGAGAAAGGCAACCAATCCTAAGTTCCCTTTATTTTATTTTAGTTTTCCTTTTATATATTATGTCAGGTTAGGTCTGGATTTGAAGAATTTACAAACTGATTCTAACAGATGAGCTTATTTCCATTGATTTGGGCTCAACTCTGCTCCATTCCTAGCTTTGCTTGAATGAACATTTTGATTTTAATAACGGGTTGGACAGTTGAGTGGGTTTTCCCAGCTTAAACAGGCTAAGCTCTAAAACCACATTTGGGTCTCAACTCAGCCCAGGAGGGGACATTAAACTGGTCTTGGGTTGCTCCAGTACTTGACACATTGTTGATGAAAATTGAGGATATGTTACCAAACTAATACTGATAGATATATGAGTATACAACATTGGTAGTAAAAATTCAGTGATCAGCATGCTACCTCGTTTTCAGTATACTTTTTACTTTGCATGGATGGAGTTGCTTATTCAGTAAAAATTCAGAGATCAGCATGCTACCTTGTTTTCAATATACACCTCTGACTCCTCTTCTTTTGATTGATGATGGTCTCATCAATATACTTTTTAGCTTGCACGTATGGAGTTGCTTATTACTAAAATGACAACACCTGAGAAATAGTTGTAGGGCCTTATTGTTGATAAGGTCCATGCCCCTTCTGTTAAGTCTCATTTGCTTCTTTCCTATGTTGTTTGATGCTCTTCACTTGCAAATTGCAAATCAAAATGCTTGAATTTATATACCCATTGGAATAAAAACTGTTATGTTTGAAATTGCTCTTTAAAATGGATGGATTCTATAATTGTTGAATTTTCAATTTGATTTGCTTTAGTTGTTATGATTAGGTCAAATATACCTGTGATATCATGATTTGGTGTTCCAGAACTTAATAACCAGCTCACCTTTTCATCTTCAAATTTATGTTAACAAGATTGCAGTGCCTTACTTATATGGTAAATGATAATTGAAATGATGATGCTTGTTGGATCTCTTTGTAGTTCTGTTGGAATTGTGCTTAGAAATGCCTGGTTGTAAACTAGAGCAGCACGTGATAGCAAAATTGTTTCTTCTAACAATGCCTTTCCTTCTATAAATGCTATCACCTTTTACTTATTGAATTTTCATTAAAAACTCTGTCAATTAAAGGCATGGTAATGATATTAAAAGTTTCATATCTTTTTCTACTTCTTTTTTCTTGAGAAATTTTTGGGAGGATGAAGAACAGATTGTATGTTCTTCTGGTCATAATCATAAGAGGCATTACTGCATACGCCTTTCAACTAATTTGTATGCCAGTTGTTTTAAATATCTCCATAAATTTTCTTTTAATTTTTTTTAAAATAAACTGTGTTTTGCATGTTTGTTCAAGGACTGCAAGATAGCTGAAAGGATAGAAAGAGAAGGGAAAGGATGCGTGATAGTTGTAAACAAGTGGGATACAATACCAAACAAAAACCAGCAGACAGCCACATACTATGAGCAAGATGTCAGGGAGAAGCTTCGTATACTTGACTGGGCTCCAATTGTTTATTCTACTGCAATAGCTGGTCATAGTGTTGACAAGTATGTTCTAGCTTGACAATTATGGACACAGTTGAGCTGCATAGTAATACTAATTTCATGCTCGCTTTGCGTCCCCCACTATTGCCTTCAAAAAATAGTTCTGGCATCTTGAATCTCACATGGTGAATGAGGCTAAACTTTATTTATAGTGTTAAATTATCAGTTGCCATTTAGCGGTCATGGTAGATTTCATGTAGTAGTCACGTATTATCTGTCCCTGCACAATTTTGATATACTGATATTGCTTCATGTGTGGAAATATGTTTAATATTGCAGTTTATCAGTGGATAGCTGATTGCTTATTGTTCTTTTGGATGAAGGATTATTGTTGCTGCTAGTACAGTTGAAAAGGAGAGATCAAGAAGACTAGGTACTTCTATATTGAATCAAGTAGTGCGGGAAGCAGTAGCTTTTAAGCCACCTCCTAGGACACGAGGTGGAAAAAGAGGGCGAGTTTACTATTGCACTCAGGTATTTGTATCATGCAACAGTGGAATGAATAGTTGTTATTGTATGTCTTGATTACTGTGCATTTGTGGATCCATTCTTCTCTCATTTTATGGTCTTGTTAGACACTTGCTGTCACAGCTTTCAAGATGTTAAAAGACAATATAATTAATTTTACTGGTGAAAAGCTTATCAATGAAATAATTAGTGATACAGACTACTCATGTTGTGAACTCCTTCAATTGCACTTCACTTGTAATATGTTGAATTACGGTATATTAGTTCTACAGACTACTCATGAACATCATTAATCACACTTAATTTGCTCATAATATATTGAATTATGGGGTATATCTCTTTATCTTACTTGTCCTCTTGCAGGCTGCTACAAGGCCACCTACATTTGTTTTCTTCATCAATGATGCAAAACTTTTTCCTGAGACTTACCGCCGCTATATGGAGAAGCAACTGCGTTCAGATGCAGGGTTTTCTGGTACACCCATTCGGCTTCTTTGGCGCAGCAGGAGGAAAATGGGAAAAGATGAAGGTCAGTGTTTGTAGTATCAAGATTGTTAATATGCCCTATTGCCCCCTATTTTCTACTCCCCCCAAGGTGCAGAAGGTTCCTTAATTGTTAATTGATTTGCTCACAGGCAAAGCTGAAACAAAGACACAAGTAAACCTTCCTCTGCGAGATCGAAAATTGATGTCAACTACACTGTAGGATCTGACATTTTATCATGGCAGAACTGTTCGGGGTTCTGTTTGTATTGAAAGAGAAGGGGTCCATTTTGAGGAATTACTTAATGAATACTTGTTGCAGTTCAGTAGCTCACTGGAATCAGCGAAGGATAGTAAAAGCTCCACAAGGACTGGATTTGTGTCTCGATTTTGGATAAGAATTGTCATTTACAGGGATTTTGATGGTTCTGTAATTTTTGAGTAAGCACTTTGAAGTTTTACGGTTCCAGCATATTCAATGTCAATAAGATTGTAAATTTATGTATAGAACTGTTATGTTATTAAATTAAATCAAGTTCTTGGACTTCTATGCATATTCAAAGTTTCAGTTGTAGGCGGGACATTTTTCAGATCTCACGGAGAGATGATGCTTAAGTTTTTGCTAAGCAATTGCAATAATTATGCATGCATTTCTATGTATATTTAATATTACGTATATGAATGCAACTACAACATCAGAGTGGCATCCTCAATTCCACCTGGAAAAATGCTAGGCTTTGCAGCATTTCCATTTGTTACTTGCCAGTCCCACGTCTTCCTTACAGTCACTCTCCATATCCAATGATAATTCCCCTCCATCCTGACTGCTACTCAGTGATTTTCAAAGCCTTGATAATTGCAAAGCTTGCATTAGTTACTTGGAGTCATATACCACAGGAATTTCTGTCCATTCTTGTTGGATGCTCAAATTTGTTTAGAAAAAGCATAAGAAGTCGGAGATAAATTCAACTTTAGTGAGGGTATTACTCTTGTTAGGGGGGGACCAGCTGGGGGGACTAAGTAACGAGCAATTCTCTTCGGTATTCTCACAACATTTGCATCTACAGCTGCACTTGTACGTATCAACTCAAGTGGATGTATTTAATTTGTTTCCTATTAAATTTTTATATGAATGAGTAAGTATGGTTATTCAAAAATAATTATTTTTTATATAAATAAAGAATTAATTGGTACTGGTTCAAGACTTGGCTATACTAATAATTTTTTTAATAACGGTATAGATTTAAATTTGATTTACACCAATATTGGCAGATCATAATCATAAAATTTAGATGGAAAATTTGAAGTATGATTATTTAAAAGTAATTTATTCTATTATATGATCACATTAAGAATTAAATTTAAGACTTTCACAAATTATTTTAATTTTTGACTCTTAATTTTTTCTTGTGAAAAAAAATTTAGGAAGAATATAGATTGTTTTAGCTTTAATGTAAAGACTCAAATCAAAAAGTTGTATTTCACTCTTACCAATTACCTCAACTTATATTTAATTTTTTTATATAAGAAGTTCATCAAATTATATATATATATATATATATATATATTTTGACATGTCTAAACTACCATCTCATTTTAAAACAGTAGCTGATACCCGCCTTTCAAGTGAATCCTGCGCAAGAGTAATGATAGAGGAGGAGGGGCCATGTTAAATCATCAATGATATCAATTGTATTAAACCAAAGCCTTAATGGTTTCCACCAAACTACATTTAATGATTTGCCTTTGTAACTACTAAGCAAATTTTGTGTTCATCTTTGTCCTAATTAAACCTAACCATCGCTATTCATAATTTTGATTGGAACCCCACGATTGAATGGTCAGAGTAGAGGCATTTATGTTGTGCCAGTAGGCAGGAATAGGATTTTCTCCACAGGGACCCCACAGAAACAAGGGATCTGACGTGGTACATCACCCCCTATAATACCCTTTTTTTTTTATTTCTTGTATTTTTTAAAAAAATTTCATTTTTTTAAAATTTTTTATTTTTCCTTTAAAAAAATAAATTTAAAAAATACTGGTGAAAAAACAGTTTTTTAAAAAATTCTCAAAAAAATACAAGAAATAAAAAAGAAATAATACAAAAAAAAAAAAAAAATGATAGTGAGAGGCAAAAATCGTAAGATATTGAAAGGGAACTGCATAGAAAAATGCTGTAATATAACAAGAGCGGACATATCTAAAATGAACATATAAGTTTTTAGAGAAAAAGAATGTTTGAATTAAAAAATAAAGAAAAAATATAACTACAAGGGTGTCAATATTATTAATGTAGTGGGGTGTCTTGTCTTACGTCCAAAAGAAGACTGGGGTCATTTGACTCATTTCCTCCATGCAAGGCTAAGCTAACCTTGAAGAGAAATAAATAGCGGTTGAGAGAGGCAGATGAAAATCAGAGACTCAGTACAGCCAGTAGAGTCATGGAGGGCATGAGCTCTTTGGAGAGAGATCTAGATAGCATGGGGGAGTATTATGGGAGTGGAAAGACAAGGGAAGCATGTTGGAGAGAATCACAGCTTAGAGGGTTGCGTAGTTTCCTCATGGAACAAGAGGAAGAAATATTGAAGGCTCTGATGCAAGATTTAGGAAAACATCGTGTTGAGGCTTTTAGAGACGAGGTGAGTTGGATTTATTTTTCTACTATTATTTGTCTCTAGTCATAGTCCTACAAATGTTTCATGGGTATGCACATATCACAAAGGGAGATTTGAGGCTATATTTGGAGCTATAAAAGAGTTATCCCATTTTGTAATTCTTCCATACTCGCAGGTAGGAACGTTGATAAAGTCGTTGAATTTCGCATTGAAGCATTTGAAAGAATGGATGTCAGGCAAAAAGGTGAGATCTTGCGTGGTAAAACTTGAGAGAAAACTAGGAGGCTCAAAACGTTTACTCATAGCAGCATAAGAAATGCTATTACTAATTATTTAGAGAAAAGAAGACCAAGAGTAAAATCAAGTAGGGACTTTTCCATGAAAGAAATGCAGAGAAATTTAGCAGGGTAACATGAGCATACAAGGGAAATGTTATGACTGACTTTCTTTCTTTTTTTGGATGTGGTACTGATAGGCTAAATTGCCACATATAGCACTACTTACTAGTGCAGAAATTGTTCCTGAACCTTTGGGTCTCGTCCTCATTATCTCATCTTGGAATTTTCCCTTTGGTGAGTTACCCATGACAATGACCTACTTAATTAATTAGAAACATAATCAAGTTGAAGGCATTAATTCTCTAAGATGTCTTTCTTTCAATAAAAAAATCAGGACTGTCCTTGGAACCATTGATAGGAGCAGTAGCTGCTGGAAACACTGTAGTCCTAAAGCCTTCAGAGTTGGCTTCTGCGTGTGCTTCTCTACTTGCCTCTGCCCTCAACAATTACTTAGACAATAAAGCCATTAAGGTTATCCAAGGGGGACCAGAAGTGGCCGAGCAACTGCTCCACCAAAGATGGGACAAAATTTTCTTTACAGGTAGCTATGATCAGCCTTTTCTCTTTCTCTTCTTTTTCTTCTTCTGATATCTGGTCATTGTAATAGAAGATTTTGAAAACGTTTAAAAACAAAACCTGCAGGAAGTGCTCGTGTGGGGAGGATTGTGATGTCTGCCGCTGCGAATCATCTGACGCCTGTGACTTTGGAGTTGGGTGGAAAATGCCCTGCAGTTGTTGATTCCCTTTCGTCTTCTTGGGACAGAGAGGTGGATAATCCAATTTTAGCACATGCAACCTAAATCTATAATTTGAGAGAGTGAAAAGAAAAATAAAGATATAGAAGTAACCGACGAGTTTCATTTATTAAGTTGATTATTCGTTGCTTTTAATTAACAATATGCTCATTGGAAGTTACTCTTCTTGCCTGGGAAACCAAGGTGGCTGTAAAACGGATAATTGTGGGGAAATATGGGACTTGTGCTGGTCAAGCATGCATAGCAATTGATTATGTCCTTGTAGAAAATAGATCCGCTTCAACACTGGTATGTCTCTTGAACAAAATCTAAGTTACCAATTTCACTGCTCTGTGTATCTTTCATTTTTAATTAGGTATGTTTACTCTTGTTTTCTTTAGGTGGAATTGATGAAGGTTTGGATCAAAAAAATGTTTGGAGAAAATCCAAAAGAATCCAACAGTATTGCTAGGATAGTTAATAAACAACATTTCTTAAGACTGAAGAATCTTCTTTCTGATCCAAAGGTCAAAGAATCAGTAATTTATGGCGGCTCAATGGACGAAGAAAACTTGTAATTAATACTCTCAGCCCTTTCACTTTCTGGCTTCTAGCGTCAGAGTTCCTATGTGCTATGTTATAGCAAATAATTTGTTGCAAGATATCAGTAGCTGCTTAACTCACTTTACTTTGTAAATAGGATAGATAAAACTTGTTTCACAGGATCTTCTAAGAACTTATGTGCACTATAATTTGCAGATTTATTGAGCCAACAATCTTGGTAAATCCCCCACTTGAAGCAGCAATCATGGCAGACGAAATTTTTGGCCCATTGCTTCCAATTATTACTGTAAGATATGAATATGTAGTACAAGAAAATTTCGATACTTTGTGATTAGTAATCAAAGAAAGAGGGAAGTGCTAGCTTCTCTTGCTCATGATTTGCAGGTGGAGAAGATTGAAGATAGCATTAAATTCATAAATTCAAGGCCTAAGCCTCTTGCACTCTACGTCTTCACCAAAAACCGAACACTTGAGGGAAGAATATTATCTGAGACATCATCAGGAAGTGTGACGGTCAACGATGCAATTCTACAAGTATATATTCATCTGCTGCTAAATCTTAAAATGGTTCTTGTTAATTCATTTATATAATCAAGTTATGTTGTTTATTGTGTAGTATGCCGCGGATAGCATCCCATTTGGAGGAGTTGGTGAAAGTGGGTTCGGCAACTACCATGGAAAGTTCTCCTTTGACGCCTTCAGCCACGAGAAGGCCATCGTCAGAAGAAGTTTCCTCACTGATTTTTGGTTTAGGTATCCTCCATGGACTCTTGACAAGTTTCAACAACTTGAGGCGGCTTACAATTATGACTATGTCGGATTGCTTATGGTCGTGCTGGGCGTAAAGAGATTATCAAAACGTAGATTATCAGTTTGGGCTACCAGGGGCAATAATTGAGAATAGGTTTACATCTAGTGGATGGGTATTCTTCGGATATTAATGTTTTCCTAATTTGCCTTCTCCTTTATCATCCTTATTAAATGTTGAATATTGTAAAAATCAGTCAATCCGGTTTGGATAAAGGGTCTTGAAGCAGTATTTACTATATACTTTTTCATCTACCAAGTAAAATTATAAAAGCTATGTCTTGAAAGAGTGGTACTAGATGTGGTTTAAGGATTTGAATAATTTGTGAACAAATTTTAATTTTTATATCTTTGTGCCATATATATCATATTAAAAATTACTATATTTAAGATATGTTCTTCTGGCATTGATTGATGAAATTGAATTGGAGATTATAAAGTACATAATTTTATGGTGCTAGAATACCTCATGTATTTGAGAGGATCTTATTAAATTTAAATCATCAAATGGGGCGGACAGAGGTGTGCACCTTGGATTCTAACAGTATCCAGTATCCGGTCACATCTGTTGACATACTACAAATAAAAATTAACTTTCATGGTCAAAGTTTTCACATAAAATTAGAAAAAAGAATTATAAATAATAAAAACGCTTATGTGAAATTATAAACAAAATTAATAGTAAGAAAGTATGTGTAAAAGTGATAAAAGGAAAAGTGAAATTATTAATTATTATTCCTCATTACCATGGTTTATTGTTAAGGTTATTAATTTCCACAACGAAGTCAGGATGGCCGAGTGGTCTAAGGCGCCAGACTCAAGTTCTGGTCCTCGTGAGAGGGCGTGGGTTCAAATCCCA
>JASKGM010000009.1:7259890-7277507 GCA_034509205.1 Ceratonia siliqua
CTAGACTTTTGAAGAAAAGAGTATTGTATTAGACACATAAGGGTTCAAAAGCAATATTTACTTACGTTAAATTGAAGCTGGACTTAAATGCTCTATTATTTTATTATTTCCTCATTGATTTTCGGATATTCTTCTTGACCAAGTGCTATGACATACTTGATGTTTATAATGTGATTTCTGTTTCGAATATGAATTTGATATTGACGTAATCTCAATTTGTTTACGTGACATTCGATGTTTATATACCTTTATGTATGTTTATTTATAGTAAATCTACCTAAGTATCTATTATCGTTATTTTCAAACTTGTATCCGTGGGTAGAGGTTTCCATCTCACTGAGTCTATGACTCACCACTCTCTTATTTTTCTCTAGTGTATACTGCAGGTTTTTTTTTTTCTGAAAGACGAATGGAGCAACAGCTAAGGTTTGGGACAGTTAGACTAAATTGTGCATGGTTTTGTGTTAGTAACGGTCTTGCATTAGTATTGTACCATCATTGTTAAAGCATATATACATTGAAGGCTTGTAGGATGCCATTATATTGGTGGTTTCCTACGCCGGTCACGTGTCCAGGATTGGGTCGTGACAAGTTGGTTTGGGTTTTGATAGCCCTAAAGGAGACGACCTCGTCTTTCTCCTCTACAGAGCTTTTTCACATTTTGACCAAAACGACGTTGTTTTGTGAAGCAGAATGACAATGTTTAATGTCCCTATCACCTATACTATCATGTGGCCAATCCCTACCACATGTATTGTCGTATTAGCAAAACCATTAATTTATTTAGCAATGTTAATTATTGGGATTAACTTGATATATTTTTAAAACATAAGGAATCAAAATAAAATAAAGGAAATATAAGGGATAAAATTTAAACAAAATACAAACATAAATGACCGGAAGTAAAATTTTGCCTTAAAAAAATAAAAAGCTTTTGGGGCTACAACCCTCAAGCTTACACGAGGGACTGCCCCTAATTACCGGCAAAGGGAATTGAATAGAAAAGGATAGTTTTATGAAGAATTTAATTTCTAAATAGATTAAATTTTTTATTAATATAGTTTTAGTTTTATTTTAATTTTAATTTTAATTCTTAGTAAAATTCTTAAAATAAAGTTTTAAAATATATCTAACAAAAAGAAAATAAATTCTTAAAAAATCAAAATACAGACAACAACTCAGCATATAATCAAAAGTACGTCGTTTTTAATAAAAACAAATGGCTATGCAACTATTCCTTTTCATGCATTTTGTAAGGCAGTCACCTCTGGAAGGAATTCACTTCATAACATGTCATTTCCCATTCAGAAAAAGGGCGTTCAGTCTTTTTGTTGTTGTTTTTCCTCCTTTTCTTTTGATGTAACTTTGGCTGTAATGTATTTTCCAAAGATGCTCGATGATTTCTATGATTGCGTTATGTATTTATTTTTTATGCGCAAATATTTCTCAAGAATATCCAAATTAAAGTAGTTACTAAGTTAATATTTATACTTACTATACAATTTTGACATTACAAAGTTGAATATATGTTGTTTTGCAATTATGAAAATGATATTTAAGCCAGTTAATGAACACTTCAAAATTCATATCTCGTGTTATTAAAGCAAACTATTCCCTAAGAATAAGTTAATAAAGATGATAATGATTTTGGTTAGCTTGTGATTCTAATTCTATATAATTTGAATCTCCTTAATCACCATATGAAGCATTTAGTCATATTCTCCTGGTTTGAAAAACTAAGCATGAGAAGAGACGTGGTGCAACTTGAAATAACGATGAAAATTCTAATTTAAAGAGATGAAAATATGAAAATGAGCCGTCTGCACAAAATTTGGGTTTGATCTCCACACCCATGTCTCGCAAGACTGGCCCATACCAAAATACCATATTGTAAATATTGCATGTCGTATAAAATCAGTATTTGAGTAAGTGACCAAAATCCTCAACAACATTCGGCTTAGTACAGAAACAGAACGAAGCATATTAATTAGAGATTGGATATTGGCCTCATCCCTGGTCACTGCGTCACATTGAACTCCTATTTTTCACCATTTTCAATTCCGCGAATAATAAAGAAACAAAAACAACAAGAAAACTGTATTACTCGTTAGATAGGGCCCCTCCTCAGTCTCAGTCATTCCACATAGTAAATACACCAGCATTTGTCCCCTGCATGGACTCCGCCGCCGACCAGCCGCCATAACCTCCGGAAGGCATGTTATAATCAACCTTAACCAGCGCAAGTTCCTCCGCCGATCCCACTGTATTACCCGACGTGGAATTCGAAGCCATCCCAAGCCCATTTCCCATAAACTCTCCTCCACTGTAACTGCCACTGGACCCACCACCATCATTCTCCATGTTCACCAATCCCTGAAGCAAAGCCGGGTGGTTTTGAAGGTAGCTGTTGTACATCTGACCATTCTGAGCTGATTGCTGAAAGTATGAACCACTTTGCTGGTGCAACTGAAGCTGGGTTTGAATATAACTCGGATGAATTATTGAAGGCACCTGGGAGTACTGAGAAATCTCCTGGTTCTGCAAGGTTAGTAAAGGTTGGGGCTGATCAAACTGCTGCTGCATGATGGGGTAAGCTTGAAGCCTGCTAGAGCCGCTGCTTCCGTATTGCAAGTTTGACCCAAGTGCTATCATTTCCTCTCTTTTCCTTGAAGATTCCAGAGCTCGAGCTTCTTTTAGTCGTTTAGCAGCACCTCCTCCAATTGGAAGAGTGTTGCTCTCAAGAATTGCTTTCACGTCATAACGGTTCATGTCAAAGTTGGTTACTGCATTCAGACCTCTGAACTTTATCGCGGCTATGTCATAAGCTTCTGCAGCTTCTTCCTCAGTACCTGTAAGTAGTAAATATAGAATGTTCATATAAATTAATTCCCGTTTATTTCCATTTATTTAATTCCAATCTATATACTTAAATAAATGGGGGCTTACTGAAAGTTCCCAGGTAAAGATCTTTGTTTCCTGCAACTCTGCCGATTCTTGCTTGCCACCTTCCATGTTGGTGATGCCTGCAAGGAAATGGACATACTGCATTATGATAAGACAAAAAAAGAGAAATGGGACGACATATAAGTAGTAGGAAGGGAAGACTGAAGAGGAGCACTGTCACTTTTAGTACCTCGTGACTCCGCGATACATTGATGCACCCCTAGAGAAACCACTGCTCTTCCTGAAATTGATCACCAAAAAAGGAAATTATACAATGAGCTACAAGTAATACGTTCGAAATCGTAGCTAGACTTAATTTAAAGCTGGTTCTCCATAACACAATTATCGCACACTATTATTAACTAATGAGTTCTAGAACCTTCGTATGGCGGCCACAAATTCTTGTCTTGTCATGTGCTTCATTTCCTCCAGTTCCTTCTCATAGTTACTGATCTGCAACATCAGAAAAAATCAGCAAGACATTCTCTTCTGAAGCCGAATCTGGCAGTACCTCTCTACAAAGTAACGACATGAACTTACAGGAAAGTTGGTGGTTGTGGACGTTCCCCAGTACTTTAGAGCAGCTAAATCATAGGACCTAGCTGCTTTCTCTTCTTTGTCATACCCACCTGGCATAAAAGGAGGAAATGAATATATGTTCGTTTAATTTATTTTCAGATAACGGAAAAAAAGGAAAGGATGTTGGAAGTAATTTGAAAGGGACGGACACTTACCCAAATAGACTGTGCGCGCAAGAGAAGAGATGAGTACCAAGAGAAGCAAGAGGAGAAGAAAAAAAGTTAATTAAATTTCGAAAGTTATTCTAATCAAGAAAGGGCAAAGGAGGAAGAAACCCTAGAAGCTGTTGAAGTTTACCTTGGCGACCCTTTCTTGATTGCCCTTCCCTTCTACAGCTATTATCCCACAGATGAGCTTCATACCTTCCAGTCCATCTATGTCTAAAGTATTTGCAAAATTACGCCAGCAGGAATTGAACTATTTCAGCAATTCTACATTTAAAATTGTACTATAAAAATAAATTCATTCAATTAAACATAATGAACCTCCCACCTTGTTACACCTCGATAAATTGATGTTCTCTGCCCAAATGTATCTAAAGTTCTTCTAGGTGCAGCTTCAACAGTATTAGTACTATTGTCACCACTAGTTTCACATGTCGAATCTTTACCATTACCCATGGATAATGTCAATGACTGCAAATTATTATTAGCATTTTCTTGTAAGTCGTAGCTGCCAGGTGTACCTACTACTGAGTTTTGCATCGGCACGAGACTGTTGTTTGAGAACAGATAATCTGAACCATTTGACTGAATTTCATTAAAGGCTGCAAGATCTGACTGATTTTCAGACTTACTCACACCTAGAAAATCTGCAACCTTCGGAACTTCGTTGCTGCCGTGAGTATTGATCAGATTCCAATCTGCTGATAAAAATAATACACAAACATGTAAAAAAGAATAGATATACAGCCTTATGCACACAGCCAACATAAAGAGACAAAGAGAGAGAGGAGAGTACCTGGGTTTTGGAATGGGTTTTCCATGCTATCATTCACTAATCCAAGAGAAAACTGAGGGGTTTGAGTCGCTTGGAGATGTGCTGGTAAGGAAGAATGAGTAGGGGAAATAGGGAAGGAAAGCCAGTTGTTTGAGTTCATTGAGCCCATATCTGCGGTTGCCCTTCAAGAAATCAAGAATCACCTGCAACTAAAACTTGGAAAGAGATCAGATATATGGAACAACAAAAATAAAAAGAAGTGATGAAACGAGAGTGGACGCTGAGCAGTTAAAGGTCTACCCAGGGGTATGAGAAGGTTTAAACTTTGAAGTAGTGAACTGATCTGTTTCTTTGTCTCTCTACCACCCTTTCAACTTTGAACTTTCAAGCTTAACATAAAGGAGGAGGAGGGGCTGAAAAGAAAACATTTTGAGGAGGGCACATAATATTTAAACTGCTCCCCTCTCTCCTACCTCTATCCTATCTCTTAGATTAGCAGCTACTGTCTCACCCCTATTGCAGTGGTCATTTTGGAGACTAAGACTCTTTTCCACCAGTTTCCAAGACTCGAAAACAAAGTTATAATCTGCCTACAATGATTATTAAATAATATTATCTGTATAGGATATTATAAAGGACACGAGGGTCATACTAAACTATGACTTGAACTCCTTCAGTCTTTGTACTAAGACAAACCCACCATTACAACTGGAAAAATCAAATCCCATCCCTTCTCTTTCTCTCTCTCTCTCTTCCCACTTGGTTTATTGGAACTCTCGTCCTCGTTCTGTGAAATAAATGACTCCCGAAAGCCCAGCATTCCCACACTCTGCAAATCATCTCCCACTTAGAATCGACGACTAAACGTAAAGTTAGACTGCCGACCTCTCTCCCAATTTCTCTCTTTCTTCTAGATGCAAAATTAAACTCAGATAAAGATCTAATACAAAAAATTAAAGAAAAGCAAATAGTAAAAAGATCAGCTAGAAGATCGAGTCTATTAGGTAGAGAAGATCACCAAATGGGTTTCATTTTACCGAAGAAACCATATTTGTGGATCCCCGAGTCCTGCATGTGTTAAAGATGATTGTGTACGGACATGCATATTATACCAAAAAAATCTGACACATTAAATATTAAAAAGTAATGAAAGAAAGAGTAAGAATTACTCTTGTTCAAAATGAGACCAAGCTCTGCTCATATTTATATTAATTGATTAACTTGATTCAATTGAATGGTAATTAAGAAGTATAATTCTGAAGATTTTGTTTGGTTTCCCCCAAGTAGAAATCTGTTGACCACCTAATCGATTTCCGCACCCGTCAAAAGGCACTAGAAATAGGTTCAAATTAAAAAGAAGAAGCTCTCAGGTTCATGTTCTATACACACTAGAAGCTTGTATTCTGCGTTGGTTCAGATTCATCCAAATCTGGGATGCACAAATATAAAGATATTTTTAGACATTATCTATGCAGTGTTTGATTTGCTCCCTCTCGTAGCATTTTTGACCTAATGTATATTCACTTATCCGAATGAAATCATTACAGAACATGGCACGGAACTCATATTTTATGGAATGAATAATTTTGCTATAAAGTTATTGCTCACTAATTAATTAATTTATAGAACTGGTATATGTATATAGAGGGACAAAGTTAATTAGTAGCTAGGCATTGATCTCGTAACGCACAGCAATTACAGAACACCTACATAAACACAAAACAAATATACATATCTGTCGATAAAATTAATTACTTTTGGGAGGACAACCTAACACACATGTTTTGGAACAAAAAAACAATTTTTTTTATCAATTTCCTTCATTCAAACTAACATGAACACATCCTTTGTATCCATAACAATTCATCAACTAAAAAACTGAGGCCTTCAACAAAAATAAATATATTCTAGTGGCTTTAAATTAATTAGATTGTTTGTCTTTTATTAGTTGTGTGTGAAGGTATGTTACCTCTAACATATATATGTGTGCTTTTCTTGGCGGTGAAATAATAAAACTATAATAATTTCTTTTGTTTGTTGTTCAATTTTATAAATATAGGCATTCTGTTAGTAATATTTCCACTAGTACTGCACCAGCTAGCAGTGATTTATGCATAAAATTGAATTTCAGAGGAGATGGAAGGGCCCATCTCTTCAAGTAGCTAGTGCCTAGTTGCCAAATGATCCATTTATCACGTAAAGAAAAAGTGCATAAATATATAAATGTATATATTCTGCATCTGATGTACTTCCAGGAATGGATCACATTTATGTCATGCATGCATGCTTCCTACAATATTTTAAATGTTACTTGAGGAAATGAAGTGAGAGAGAAGAGTAAAAGTGCCGCTATAGATATAAAGAACAGATCAACAGAAGGATTCCTTATGAATAAATTCTGGGTACACTTTATGAGTTAGGCTGAAGAAGGCGCTAGTGAATCCATGTTTCTATCATTTATAAACTTATATAGCTAACTGAGCAGAGCAGAGGCCTATTAGTTTGTCATTACCCACGTTGGAACCCAAGCCAAAAAGAGTCTAAACTAAAATCGGAGTAATTAAACAATTGGGAGTACCTGTCATTGTTGATGACGCACTGTTACTTCCAAATTCTTGCACATAAAGAAAAGGCTATTTTGACTCAAGTGCACCACAATAAGGGAGCAAAACCCCACGTCTCTCGCTGTCTTCGATTCCAACTTTCTTTTCTTTTCTTTTCTTTTAAAAAAAAAAACTATTCAAGTAGAAACTCTCCAAACAGTGAAATCGGTGAAGTAATCCAAACCTCAGAAACACATTGCTATTGATGGGTAACAAAACAAACAAAGGAAGGGAAGCAAAAGGCCAAAACCCTTTGTCCTATAATTAGACTTTAGCGAAGAAGAAATAGAGAAAATGAAAAAGGAAAAAACGAGTAGAAAATGGAAATGAAAAGAACAAGAAGAATCTGTTTCCCTCTCTGCTCTCTCTCTCTCTCTCTCTCTCACAGTGTGTTATGTTTTATTGGAAAATGTTACTATGTGGGAGAAGAGTGCGTAAAATGGAAGAAAAGGAGGAGCGTGGTGTTAATTGGCCGTCGGTCAACCCATTTAATCAGGCTGTCACGTCGTTTCAGAGGAATGTGACTGACACGTGTTGGTCGTCGTTTTGTGCTTCGGGTTCTCTTTGGCCTTTTTGGTTTGAAAGTTGCAGGGTGAGGGGCCAATTATCCGGTCTGCATGCCTGCGCTACAAAACACATAACAAAAGACCTTTGACCACCGTATGACCATCATGCCAAATATATACTTTGTAATTACCTTAATACCCTTCCTGTCCTTTCAACTTTCAATTCAACGAATCCTTAGTTTCATTCTTTTATAGGTGACAATCTATATAGAATTCTTATAAATGAATCCATCAATAATGGGTAATTAGAAGGAAGGATGGAGGGCATTGGGGGAGAAAGGAGGTGACGAGAATCCAGAGAAAAGGAATAAAGGGGAAGAGAGGAAACGCGGGGAAAGTGCTCGTGTCGCCTCGAAATGAAGCGCTGGAAAAGGGTGATGTGATGTGTTATGTTCTGATGAATGAATTTTCAACTTCAAATCCTAACAATAACTCCATAATTAACCCCAACCGCCACCTTAATATTAGGTTAATTTGTTCCTTAAGCACCAGTACTGCTGAGGTAGTGGGTCTTAAGTCTTATCTCCTGACTCCTGCTCATCCTGGGATTTGGAAAATATACACTGCTTCGACTAACAAGTAACAACGCATAAATTAAGAATAAACATTTTTTCCATGTCTCTTTAACCTCATCCTCTCTTAACTCTTTCTTCCCTTTTTACTGATGGGGGAGCTGCAGAGTTTTGAGTCCGACAAAGGGCTTTTCGGGCTTTCCCTTTGTAAGTAAAGTGAAGGAACTGATAAGATTTCTAAAGATGGACAGATAGGCTACTTGGTTTGATGCATCTATATGTGCTTTGGTTTGGACGTTTGGTGGGAGAGTCTATGTGAGTACGCGGTGGCCAAGATTTGAAACTTTTCTCAAAGCTTAAAAAGACCTCCAAAGCCCAGTGTAGCAACTTTGGGCCGTTGCACACATCCAATTTTCCACAACCCTCAAAATAGTTACGAACAAAAAAACCAATAAAACTACCACTCTACCTGTGAGGCGGATACTTACAATAAACAATTTTAGTCATTAGTTTTTCTTTAATTATTATTGCAAAAAAGGTGATGATCTGTCTGTATCAAAAGTAAAAAATAAAAAATAAAAATATATATACATTAATTTTATATTTTTTTAATCATTAATATATAATAAAATAATTTACGAAAGCTCTCCAGGAATAACAGTGGAAGTAAATTAACACAGCTCTTGTACTTACGGACACATCAAAAGTAAACCAGATAATGCAAAACTTGCGTTCCTTAGATTCAAAGAAATATTAATTCATTATTTTGTGAACAGAGGGAGATGTCGTTATATTTGAACTTCCTCTCCTTTACTTACACTCCATGAATATGAGTGCAATTAGAGAAAGGGGCGTAGTTATTATTATAAACATATATATTATTGTGAAATCAAGAGATTAATAATAAGATAGACGTTGTAGCTCTACAGTAACTCATAGTTTATATAATTGGCAAATATAGTGTGATTAAATAAGTACTACATATATATGTAACATGCATCATTATGCCATAACCAAATTTGCAATATCTGCTCAAGTCTCAACCACTTGGTAATGATGGTATACTTGAAATTGGTTTATGCTATGATCAATGCCCACAATAATAACAATAATAATTAGAGCCCAACCCAAAAGAAAGCAAACGAAAGCAAACGGTAGAGCTATATGTGGGAATAGGAAACATATATAAAGAAAGGTAGAATGGTTTATATATCTTCTCCTGCCTCCATCATGAATATGCAGGTGATGCATCCAGGTGGATGCAACCATCACTCACCAAAGGCAACTGTTCACGCATCATGCTAAAATAACTGAGTTCCCTTCTCTGATTTTCTTCTTTTTCTGACAAAACAATGGAGTAAAGGCCCACGAAATGATCCTATACAGAAATTGATCCAAAGGTAATTATGAAGGGTTGTGAAGAGAAGATCATAGGGTGTGGGTTTTAAAAACAAAAACAAAACCTTCGTGGGAGTAAAGATAGGTTAATGATAATAGTCCGTGTGCAATATATAATAGCTATGAAAATAACAGGGTAATAATATAAGGTATGATATTGGGTGCGTTGGGGTGGGGTCTTTGTCTTTGGAAACTAAAATTATACACCAAATAGAAGCAATGTACCAAAAATACAAACTTGAAGTAATCTAAATGCGTAATCCCCACTTTAACCGCTATCAAAGAGAGTGATTCAAACAAGTTCCTCCAATGAATACAGGCCATTTCTTGCTCCTCAAAAAAAAAAAAAAAAACTGTGGGACTAATACTATATATACATGCATCCACGTTACTTAGTACTAAATATACATGGGTGAGTTTGTGTGCAAGCGAAAGCATTGTTACCCTTAATTAAGGGAGGATTCTTTGTTACAAACAAGCTGTTGATTGATACTCAAGCTGGAATTATCTTCACTGCTATTTCGATCCCTTTAGTTACATTCTGCCATCCTAGCTCTCTAATAAGCTAGCTCTAATTACACAATATATATATATTCAAAAACAGTTTTAAATTTGAAAAGAAAAATAATCGGAATGGAATGATATGGCCGACAAGGGCATGAACAAAGTGTAAAGAGCTTTTTCTTTAAAGTACAGATATGTTCCAAACTTTGACATGGGTGGAGGAATATAATTAGTATAGACTATAGAGTTGGTTTCTTAGTTGAGCTGCTTAGGTGGAAGCTTATATTTTCTCCTACCAAATCATGAGGGTGAAAAACTTCAAAGGCAATGTAGAGGCTTTTCTAAAAGCTGAGGTAGTGGGGTTTCTATGTCTCCACTGTCCACCATAAGAACTATAGGCCAAAAATAAAATAGTATAGAAACATCCATCTCCTGTAAACTCAGACTCAACTTGTATTATTTGAGATTCAAGATATGGGGATCCCTTCCTCCCTTAATTGCTTTGCATATGGTTGGTAGGAGCTAGGCCAGTGGTACCAAAATGTACAACCAATAGACCCGCACCTCGGCCCCCTCTTTTCTCTTTTGAAATCTCACTCTCAGTAGAACTATGCTGCACATAAATATCCTGCCCTACACCACATGCCAACGTAGCTTTCTTTTAAACAAATAACCAATTTCAATTCAACCCACCACCTTAGCATCCCTCCGTTACATAATTACATTTTGCATAAACTGTGCGAAATGTAATCTCAATTTCTATAAATTTATTCCAACAGATCAAAAAGATAGGTGATTCATTATAACATGGCTTTTTAGGCTAAGAAATTAAAGCTAGCTAGCTGATAAAGTAGGATAATAGGAGTAGGAGCCCTACCCTACCAAATTAAATAATAATGCCTCATATATATATATATATATATATATATTATAATCATGCACCACTTGTTGCAATGTATCCTAGCTAAATCATCAAAGATTTGTGACATGTATCTTTAGATTTTTAGGCATTACAATAATAGGTTCATCAATCCCAGCTTCACACGTGACTACCACTAACTAAAATATATTATACTACAAACATAACATGGGAAACTCAAATTAATAAATTAAATATATATGATAATTATATATGTTGTAGGAATTTAAAATCTGCATTCATCATATTTATGAAACCTATATATATGGAGCAATTAATCAATATATTTTTCCTTGGCTCATTTTTCTTTCATAAATAAAATAAAACCATGATATTATATATATTTTAATTCATTGATATAACACTGCAAATTAAACCGTAGTTGTAATGACGTACCCTGTCTCTAAATTTTAAAGAAAAAAATATAGATAATATATATTATACATCAGTAGGGATAGTCTAGGGAAGTAATAAAGTCAAATGTATGATGTATGATGATATCCGATCAATTTCTTGACGGGAATCTTTCTCCTACGTCCACTTAATTTGATGTGGATCATATCTTTTTTCAATGTAGAATGGATGTGTGTTTATATATTAATTTAAATAAAATTACCTGATCATAATATATATATCTATAATGGTAATGTGAAAATAGAATAACTTAATTTGTTGATCCATTTATGGAGTAATGAAAAAATGACAAGAATATTAATATTAATCACAAAATTTCCTTTGTTAGAACTTAAAACGTTATTGCATATTGTTTGAGTGGTTTTGACACATGATAACGGTAGAAGTTAGGCTCAATAATATTAGAATCATTTTTATTTATAAATTCAAATTTAATTAAAACTACATAGACTATAAAAAAAGATGGAGCTAGGCATGAATGAATGGTAGTGAAAGAAGATTATAGAGAATAACATGTAATTCATCTTGGAGTGGGGGCTGCAAGTAGGACCACAGTGGAATTAACTCATGCTTCTCACTTGTTACCATCCAACAATGAATGCTACATGTGATGTAACCGGCAATACAAATGCCCCACTCATCCTCAGCTATCCTTTTCAATTTCTCTCCTATATTATATATATTTCTCTTCATTTCTTCCCATATCTTTCAAGTTAAAGAATATATATAGCTAAGAATTAAATGAAACCCAGTTGAAACATGGATCCCATATGTATCCTTTCTACAGCTACTGCTAATTGGTAGGCTGGTAGGTAGGTGATGTTAATTATGGTGATCCACAGTCACCTAACATCTACCCAAATCACCAATATTTATACTCCACATTATTTTAATGCTACATTTATAATTTATTAAGTAAATATATATATATATATAGTTTCCTCCTAAAAATCACAATTTGAAGTAGAAGATTTGCGAATCGAAAGCTTTTTTTCAATTCTTGTGTTCAAGGAAACATCATCATTATGTCATCCACTTGTCTGCCCCAACAATAATAACTTGGTTTCTTTTCTTATTATTATTATTATTATTTTAACCATATAGTCCTACTTCTAGTTCTAACTTGTAATTCATATGCTATGTTTTCATATATGTTGCCATAAAGCCCGCACTTTAATTTGAGTCTTTGACAATATCCATCGATCCACCTAATGGATCATGATCAAGAAAATCCCACTATTACATTATTAATTACCTGCCTAACCTTAACCCTTAATTGTAACTAGCTAGCTAGGAACATCCACACGTGAAACTCCATTAATTGCTTTGTCTTTTGTTCCCAACAACACTTTCCTATTCCTAGCTCATTTATGCTTACTAGGAGTATATGCTTATGATTAATATTCATGAATACTCTATATGCAAACAACGGATTGACTTCATTTTGTTGTGTCGCTGGCTACCAATTAGCATTCCAAGATATTCGATCTGTTCTTAATTAAGCTGGTTAACCAAAATTAATTAATAAATCATGTATATAGGAATAAATAAATACATACAAGGGCGCTTACAAAAGACAAAACAAACAAATCCTACCCATTAATCACGTGGAAGCTGTTCTTAACTCTTAATAATTGAGTGAAATAATATTGTAAGCTAATTAACAAAATAGTAATAAAGGAGGGGGAAGAAATTGGAGGAGCAAGATGGATGGATTAGGAAGTGACAATTAAGGTGACAAGGTGACAACATTCCAACAAGCTAAGGGTAACGGTGCACGTTCACATTCTCCTTAGATTAGGGGAGCCCCTATCCACTATGCCCATGGGATAACCGTACATCCACACCCAACTCATTTTGTCATTTCCTTTCCTTTCATCTCTCTTACACGTGTGTCCCCAATCCGTTCCTTTGCTGCAAAACTAATTAAGCCGCCACCCGCTTTAATCTCTACATCTAATGTAATTTAATTTTCTCATCCACATAACTAGCTTTATAACTAAACAATTAACACATTTTATCAATTAATTAACCAATATCATTACCTAACTACTTTTCTTTCATAATTTTACCAATGAGGCTAGGGACGGGGGTTACATAATGTACTTTAATTTCTTTTTTCTAAACAGGGGCAATGTTGGTATAGAAGATAGAAAGAGTAATCCGTAACATATGATACAGTAATCCCTGTCACAAACACACAAAAGAAAAGGAAAACAAAACCCATAGGCGTAGATAAGAGAAAGCAAAATCCTATAAAAGCCAAATCCCAAGCATCTGAACCATCTCTGTCTCTCAAAAACGCTCTTCCTTCCATTTCAGAGATATGGAATCTGCAACTCCACCCTCGCCGGAGCTCCACCTTGACAACCTCAGAGCACTCAAAGTCCTCGGCAGGGGTGGCATGGGCACCGTCTTCCTCGTCCACGACACCTTTGCCGACCCTTCTGCCCGCTCCCCCTTCGCCCTCAAGGTCCTCGACAAATCCTCCATCCACACCAAGCTCGACGCTGATCGGCGGGCCCGCTGGGAAATCCAGGTCCTCACCCGTTTGTCCCACCCATTCCTCCCTTCCTTTCTTGGTGCTTTTGAGTCTGACCAATTCCTGGGTTGGGCCGTCCCTTATTGCCCAGGTGGCGACCTCAATGTCCTCCTTCACCGCCAAGTCGACCGCGTCTTCTCCCCCGCTGTCATTCGCTTCTATTTGGCTGAGATCGTCTGCGCTCTCGAGCATCTCCATAGCATGGGCATCGCCTACCGCGATTTAAAGCCCGAGAACGTCCTCATTCAGCAGTCCGGTCACGTCACCCTCACTGACTTCGATCTCTCTCAGAAGCTCACACCCAAAACCATCAGAACCGTCCTTTCATCAACAACCGTCGAGGAAAAGCTGCCGGACACCGGCCGTAAACATCGCCGGTATTTCACACGGTGGATCCCCGCCGCACCGGATAGTAGTCATAACAAAAAAGGGTTGAAGAAGGCGAAGTCCGCCCGAGTCAGCCCGGTGAGTCGACCCAAACCGAGTTTCTCAAATGGTGAGCGGTCCAATTCCTTTGTGGGCACGGATGAGTACGTATCGCCTGAGGTAGTCCGCGGCGATGGTCATGAGTTCGCCGTGGATTGGTGGGCCCTGGGAATATTGACGTACGAGATGTTATATGGTAAGACGCCGTTCAAGGGGAATAACCGGAAGGAAACGTTTCGAAATGTTTTAGTAAAAGCGCCGGAATTCATAGGGAAGCGAACGGTGATAACGGACTTGATCGAGCGGTTGCTTGAAAAGGAGCCCACAAAACGAATGGGTTACGCCCGAGGCGCGAGCGAGATCAAAGAGCACGAGTTCTTCAGAGGGGTGAGGTGGGACCTATTGACAGAGGTAGTACGTCCGCCGTTCATTCCGTCAAGAGAGGAAGGCGAGTTGAGTGCCGGCAAGGTGGACATAACAAATTACTTCGAGAACTTGAAATCGCCGCCGTCTTTCCCTCCTTCGGCGTCTTCTGACTACGAGAATGAGAGGAATTATTCGTTTGCAGACTTCTGAAGCACGTGGAAGAATTATTCTTTTTGCAGTTCAGTAATATGTGTGTACATAGAATAAGGGTAGAATGGGAAAAGAATTGAAGTTAGTTGGTATAAACTATAAATAGTTAAGGCTTGAAGGGGGCTAGAGTAAGAGTTGTACAATACGGTTGGTTATACGTTAAAGCCTAATACACTCCACTTCATTTGTCATTGGGTTTGTTTGGCAAGTAAGTATGAAAGTGTTGGACAATATAGTCCGTGCCTTTTTCTGTCTTCTCAAAAAGGAAAAATAAAATTCAAATAAAAATAAAAATTTGGTACCCTGGATCAATTAAGGTGATTCAAAATTAAAGAAATTATTATGAGCATTAATTGGTTGGTGTTGGATGCCTTATTGGGTAATTAGTAAAGCAGTCAAGGCGTCACTGTAGTAATTGTACTGATACCATCTTATTTGAATAAAGATGATAATGATAATAACAATATTTGTTCCGGGAATAATGGTGATTTAATAATGATGAGCGGCTAAAGTTTATAATACTCTAACACAGGCTAACAAAGCCACTTCTAGCTCTCCCCCCAGGTTTTATCAAAATTATATATGTTTACTTCTTACTTACTTTTTTTTCGGTTAAAAAAGTATTCTGATTGCATCTTTTCAGCAAAAACAAGAAGAAAATGTATGTTTTACAATTTAACATTTTGTTTTCTATATTTGTATATATAAATATAGCATTTTTGAAAAATATTTTGCGAAGAAATAGGTAGGGGCCATGGCAGGCATGTGGTAAATATATGGTCCACTGTGTCTATATTGTGTCCCTTGTGTATTATTGAGAAGTAGTGAAGTGAGGAAATGCAGTATGTGTGGGCCAATTATATAAACTCCAAAGTTTTATAAACAAGAGGACTGTGAGGAGAGGACAGATGAGGCAGGGCTGGCTTCTATAAAGTAAATGCACCCTTTTGTGACTTTGTCTTGTAGGTGGCTCAAGGTGGTTGCACAATGCAGTTTCATATTCATCAACGTCTGGTCCTGTCCTGATATCAATTAGAATGGAACAAGTCATGGGAGAGAAGCTTGTACATGTTTTGTTTTCTGAAAGCAAATAAAGCTACATCACTCCATGCTTCCGTTGGATCCTCTCTAATTGTCTTGTCTCAACTCTCACCTATGATTTCAATCCCCTCCTTATTTCTTCATAATATTCCCATTTTCCACACAATATAAGAATACATAAATGGAAAGCTGCCGAAAGTTACTGCTATAATTATAAGTTGCAGGAATTTGGACCAACACAACTTTAACAAGGGATGTGAAAGTGATCGAAAAGGTAATACGTTGTAAAAGTGGGCAACTTCAATGCTGTACCCATAAAATTGCAACAATTATTGAATTATTTTCTTTCTTTCAAGTCAAACAAAGGATACAAACTAATTAACCTATTTTTCTCTATTAGAGCTCTTCCAATTCATTCAACGGACGTCAACATCATAGCATTAGCATGCCAGTTAGACTTTTTCTTTGTGTGACTTTTCTGACCATGACACCTAGTATTACAACTTTCAACCTTGTCCTTGTAATAACCTCATGGCATCTCTAAGCACATTCAATCATGGCCCACATCTTATGAATTATGGCTAGTTAAGAAGAATAAGAAGAAGAAAATATCATGTACCTGTGAGGCTGTGACGTATATGATTGGCCAGGCCGATGGCTTTGCAAATCCCAGAGGCCCAAGCTAGCTCCTTGGCCCTATGGTCCAACCCACCCAAACACAATTTTGCTTACCCAGTGGAATCTTTAATGGGCCCAGAAAGAAAAGCTTGCCCAATGTAGGGAGAACTCCTGTGGAAGCTGCTTAGCCGCCAGAGAGTTATTGTACAGTAGAACTTCTATTCTCCCAAGTCCCAACTATAATAAATTATGAAACCATAATTGAAACTTAATTCTCTAGTTATGAGTCAATTTCTCTTCACACTCACTCCTATCTTCTGTTTATTTCGATGGCTCATGAGGTGGATAAAGCTTTAATTTTCCTTTACCTGTAACTGTAAGCGACGTATAAAATATCACCAACTTACACGAATAGGATTTTTTATTTAAGATAGATTTTCTTCCTGTTGACTTTAGCTATTTGTTACTTAATCCACTTAGTTTGAAAATGGATCTAGTTTTTTTGTTTATGGTCATTTTTTACTTATCGTAACAGTTAATTAATTTTGATACGAGTATGATTAAAGTGCAACAAAGTACATGTACTTTGTTAAACAAATCGTGAAGATATGCCAGTTTCTTAATATCCAGATCCAGTTAGTTTGCCACCTGGCTCATAAGCAAACATTTATTTTTTTAAAACCAATTACACTTTTATTTTTTAAAAATAAATTATTTTAGTTATCTTAACATCTATATTTTTTATTAAAAAAAAAAAAAAACTAGCTAGCTAGTTAGTGTATCCAAGATTCTTATTTATCTTATGTAGATTTACTTAATTATCTGTTTAAATTTTGGATAATATCTACAAAAACTGTTCACAACAGCAATCCTCTGCTCCCTTTATATACTAGACTATCATTCCTGTTGAGACTGACATCAGAGTCACGCTTTTATGACCTAGGGTTTGATTATTCTATAATATAATATTATGTATTTTATTTCATATTTTTAATTTGTTCGTTTGATTCTTATTGAATTCTAAGATGGTGATGGTT
>JASKGM010000009.1:7277607-7297541 GCA_034509205.1 Ceratonia siliqua
GGGGGGGGGGGGTTTGTTAAGTTGCTGGTAAAATGGAGTAAAGATAAAATTGTAACAAAATATTTGAGAACGTTCAGATATGTGTTTGGTTTTATTATCTTTTCTTTCTCTTTCAAGATGATGAACTTACAACATTGTTTTCATGAAAGGTTGATAAAAATTTACTTAGGAAAAAGTTCATAGATGGGAATCAAATTGCAAGTTCCCATGCTTATCATGCCCTCATTTCTCGCCATGAAACTGTATGGTGGGTATGTTTGTGTAAATTAACTAAATTCTGCAGATATTGATTACGACCACCCCTTGAAGTCATTTTCCCCCCCGTAGGTTCTACTACACAAGATGATTCCCCCCCCCCCCCTTTTTTCACTTGATAGTTGTGTAAGAATTCAACCAATAATTTGTATGTTGTTATGGATTTTCATAAAATTAAAATGTAATTTAACTAATGTCACAACGTGACGGCCGGTGAAATAGCCATCATTTCATGACTTTGAGGCGCGAAAGGAAAAAACGCAGAGAAAATGGGAGTCGCCACCAATTAATTAGAAGGATAATTGAGATTCTTAAAAAAGAAAGGAAAAACTGGCCCTTGAAACCAGATGAAAGGTTCGGGAGTCTAATTACGCGTAGGGAAGGTGTTAGGCACCCCACAACGTCCGTCCCTAAGGACGGTTACCCTAAATTGTTTGTGTATTAATGAATTTTAATCTATTTAAAATGACCCCATTTTTATTAAAATAATGGACAAAATGAAAAAATAAATAACTAGACCTGCCTTACCAAGTAAGTGCCTACGTACCCCGGGAGGATCAAGGTCAACGTAGTTCGAAATTGATTAAATTGATTAATTAATTAAAAAAGATTAGGACATTTAGGAGAAATTAAATTCCACCTAAAGCCTGAAATTAGAACATTGGGAAGGATAACCTCCATTAAATGCTTGTGAAAATTAAAATTTTGGGAAAACAAAATTTTGCTGAAAGTCTATGGAATTAAATGGGACCTCGGGGGAAGTGAACTCCCACTGAAAGCCTGTGAGGTTTATGACATCGGGGAATACGTAACTCCACTAAATGTCACGGAGGTTAAGATTTTGGAGAAGTTTAAACTTCTACTAAAGTCCTTTAAATGTTCACAAGCGGAATAAAAATTGTGATTTTATTATTCTTAATCAAGTGTTAATTTACCCAAATTTGTGACAAAATTGTAATAAAAAAATAATCGAGGTCAAAATATAATTTATAAAAATTATGGGTCAAAATATAATTTATAAAAATATAGTGGTCAAATTATAATTTATGAAAATATAAGGATCAAATTATAATTTATAAAAATATTAATAACTTAAGATAAATAAAACCCCTTTTCAGTTAAAAAGAGATCCTCATAATTGAATAGAGATTATTGGGCTCTTACAACTTCTGATTGAAAATTGCCCAAAGTGGGCTCACAGTTTGATTTTTACTATTCTGAAAGGCCCTTAGAGAAAAACCCTGGGCTTAATGTTCTGAGCGTGGGTTTCTATATTGGCCCTTGGAGCCCATTTCCCAAATGTCATTAAAAATAAATTGATTTCATTATGTCCATTAAAATCCAAAATCCAAGAAAAATGAGGTGCATTGGGTTATTTTCTCAAAAAAAAAAAGAAATCAGATTTTGAAATGACAGAATATGCAGATTAAGAGATAAGTCCCAAATTCATACCCTATTGTGAAGTGTTATTGCCCCAAATTCAATTATGGAGCATGATGGAAGCAGGTTTGTAGTGGAGTCTAATTTATATCTACTTATGTATGACTGGCTCTAACCCAATCCGAATTTAAGAACATCAACAGATAAGTGTGTAACAAAGGGAAATGATTCATCTATAGAGCAATGAGTTCACGAATCTGCCATATGAACTAATACTGGAATTAATGTGTTGATAGCACTGTGATCAGGATTAGCTTGACAGATCAGTGTAATGAGCCTAAGCTTGAGTTCAAAAACACATATCTTAATTAAATCTGACATGGTGAAAACAGTTATGACAATCACTCAATCAATATTCACAAGCTCCTAATATCAAACTCACATAGGTACTACCCCGGGTATAAACCATCAATGGCTAAAGAATATGCAAGAATCCTAAACAACACAGCCCGAATATAGCTAGATGTTTGAATCCTCGGATTTGCCCCTTTGGAACCCATGGTCAAATTGAGGTATTTAACATTCTATACCGAAGCAAAATAAATCGAGTTTACTGAGCCAAAAATAGATCCATACCAATCAACAATTTCCAGAATTTGAAGACTAAACGCGAAAGCCAGAAATGAACAAACCAGATTCCAGATTTACAAAACAGGATCCTAACGTATAGCAATCAAAACCCTCATCTAAAAACCAACGAAAACAAACTACCTTTCTGATTTCAATCTCTCCTTGTTCTCTATTTTTTTTAGTTCGCGATCCCCTCCAAGGTCCTCCTTTCTCTGATGGCCTTTGGATTTCGTCCCCTTTTGATTCCCGGTTTGGGTCTCCTTTCTTCACTTTCGTCTTGCCCCCTCCTAATGTTGGCTTTGTTTGCTTTATATGTGCCAGAAGAGACCAAATCCCCTGAAAGCAGCTGCTGGTATCAACCGGCGTCAAAGTCTGTCGCGCATAGATACCGCAAATGACGGCTTGTGCAGGGAAGCAGAGGAACAAACGAGACAGAGCACGGGGTTGTCATCTCTTGCCGCGCATGGGACCGTCGCGAATGGCAGGCTTACCGCAGAGAACCAGAACAGAACAGGGGCACAGCAGCAGAAAACAGAAATAAAGGAGAAGCAGAGATGGAAATGGAACCACAGGTGTAGCAGGGAGGGAAGGGGATGACAACAGATGCTGCCGGTGGCTTATAGAGAGCAGGCGTGGCGCGTTGCAGAGAGAAATTAGAGACCAATTCATGGGGAAA
This sequence comes from Ceratonia siliqua, assembly GCA_034509205.1. NCBI lineage: Eukaryota > Viridiplantae > Streptophyta > Magnoliopsida > Fabales > Fabaceae > Ceratonia > Ceratonia siliqua. Next base: position 7,280,549 of record JASKGM010000009.1, read on the forward strand.
GATATGGGGAGAGCAGAGAAAGGTTGTGAGAAATGGAAAAAGGGGCCCGTGAATTTAGGGATTCCGGGGGTATCTGGGTTGAACGTGGACCGGGGCAGGGGAAATGGGTATGGGGTGTGGGCTGGACTTGTGGTGAAGTAGGCTCCAGTGTTTGGGCTAGGAAGGAAGTGGACTTGGCTCTGTTTTTTTGTTTTTGTTTTTGACTTTTGGGCTTTTCTTATTATTTTTTTTTGTTTTTGTTTGTTTTTGTTTTAATTTAATTAACTTTTTTTTATTATTTTTTTTATTTTATTAATTTTTTTGTTATTCTTTATTTATTTATTATTTTTTTTGGGGCAAAATCTAGTGTTTACAACTAATTTATTTATTTTAAATGGAATTCAAATAAATGGGCATACTGAAAAATAAAAAATTAAATGAATCCCATTTATTAATAGGAATTCAAACCCACTCCTACTAAATTTGATTCCAAATAAGGTGGATGCGATAATGCTAGAATCTGGGGACTAGCACACAATTTGGTTTAGCATAGCATGCCTACATTATAGAGAGTATTGCCTTGGACCAGCAAAGGAAAGAAAAAGAAAGGACTCAAGTGATATGTAAAAATAGTTACAATCATATTTTTCGTAAGCAAGAGCTCATGTAATAACACCCTAACTAATAATTAGGGAAAAAGAGGGCAAGATAATTCAATAACAATGCAATGACATAGAATAATAAGAGAAAGGAATCTGAAAAATAAAATAAAATACATAAGAATATTGGTATGAGGAATTTAATGGCAGAGAAGGGCAATGAGAGAGAGAAGAAGCGAGGAGCAAATAAATGATCCGGAATAAGTGACTAAGGATCCAGCTCCAGCGTCCTTGGTGGGTGCTGGCGCTGGTGCTGGAGCGAAGTCGCTGTCCTGCGCTCTCGCCTCAGCAGCTAACAGAACCCCCAGAGTGAAGACCATGAACATCAACACTGCTGTGTTCATGCTAATTTGCGCCATACTTCACGAAGGAGAGAGAAAGGGATTATTTTCAGAGTGGCAGTGTTGAAGTCTTAGAAGAATGAAGAGAAGGAAAGAAGGCTCCCTTATTTATAGGCTCCACATAATTATTAAGTTGAATTTGAATTTAATATTGGTTTAGGTTGTAACGTCTCTCTGGTCTCTGCTTAAATGGGTGGCAGAGGGACCCGCGCGCACGGCAGACAGCTTTGCAGTGGTCCCTTTCACTTGAGTCCGGCTTCAACGGCTATGGTGGGTTGGGTTCCGGTGCTATCCTCAAAACTTGCGATCAGTTCAGTATTGTTTGTTTGAAATTATAAAAAAAAAAAAAATTGTTCTGTTGGAGAAATATAGTAATTAAATTTTTTTTTAAAAAACAATTTTATAGATAAAATTTTATTTTTTTTATAATTTATAATTTTTTATAAATTTAAATAAATAAATATAATTTTATCAAAATATAATTTTTTTAATAAAAACTTATTTTCCCACTAAATTTAAAGGAAATTTACTTTTTTATCTGAATTATTTATTAATTTTTAAATGATTAAAATTAAAATATATGTAAAATAAATATACTTTATCAAATAAACCTTAATTATTTAAAATTAAATAAATAACTTAAATAAAAAAAATTCTTAATAAAAAAAAACTTGAATCCAAATTTAAACAAGAGTTATTCTAAGGTACTGTCATACTTGTGGCGGATGCTTAATTTTTTTTTATTTTTTATATTTTTTATATTTTTTATTTTTTAATATTAATAAATTATTATTTATGTTATATATTTTTAATGAATTTTTTAAAATTTTTTATATTTATGAATAAATAGTATCAAAAAATTTATTGTGAATAATTAAAAATAAAAAAAATTTATAAAAATTTTAAAATTTTTTAAAAAAATTATATGACTTAAATAATAATTAATTAATATTAAAAAATTAAAAAAATTAATATAAAAAATTAAAAAAACATATAATTTTAATGTCGAATTATCCTTTAAAAACAAATGAAGTATCAGTTATTATACTTGCCATCAATTTAGTATTATTTGTTTGAAATTATTAAAAAAAATATATTTTTTAAAAAATAATTTTTATTTATAAAAAAGTTATTTTATATTTAAGAGAAAGATTTTTAAAAAAGAATAAATAATTTAAAAAAAAATTATCTCTCTTTTAATTTTTTATATTTTTATAAATTCAAACAAATAAATATATTTTTATTAAAATATATTATTTTTTAAAATAAAATAACTTATTTTCACAATAAATTTAATTTAAACGAACGAAGTATCAGTTATTCATCAGAAAGCTCAAGTGTGGACCATCTGGGCGCTGGAAGGGTGGCCCAGTATTAGAAGGGTAAGTACCACGGTCCACAGACAAGGCTGACAAATGTCAGCATCTGGATTCGGATAGAAATAATATATTGCCATATTTTATGATTTTTCAAATATGTTGCGACCCAGCAAAGCAGTATTTGATCATGCCTAATTAAGTATAATTAATAATATTTATTTAATATTGATGTAAAATTTAGTATGGTTATATTGTTTGATATTTTATTATAAAATAATTTGTATTAACTATCATGACTATTAATGGTTTTTGTTCTCCATTTGATGGGAGCTAGCTATATTTAGTATTGGTTGAAGTTGAAAAGATTGACCCGATCAATGAGGGAGGCTCAGAAAATGGCGGGAAGCCATAATGAACGCAAAATTAAAGTGCGCTGTATATAAGGGTGTGGACACCATCTTCTTCCTCGGGATTGCAGAGGAGAGCACCCAAGAGCACCTGCCAATCATGGACACCAAGACGAAGAAGATCTCCTTTGCTGTCCTCCTGGCTGCCGCTTCTATGTCCGCGGTGGCTTTGGCCTCCACCCATGAGGCCCCAGCACCAGCCCCAGGACCCTCCAGCGCCTCAGCCTCAGCCTCAGCCTCACCCATCCCCATGATTGGATCCATGGTTGGTGCTTCGCTTGTCTCATTCTTTGCCTTTTTCTTGCACTAAATTCCCACGCAAAGGATGATGTTCTTAGAGATCCTACCAACAGGAGGAGACTGCCCAGTTTACCACTCATTTTATTATGGTTGCCACCAAATTTTGGATTATTTTGTACCCATAATGTTCTTCTCCTCTCTATGTTAATTGATTTAATGGATCAAATTTAATTACTATATTTGATTATATATGATTTTCCGGAAAGAAGAGAATGGTATCAATTATATATGAACTAATTATTTGGTTAAGTAATCAAATAATGCATAATATACAAAGATTTTGGGAGAACTCTCTCTCTATATATATAGTTATTATCAAAGAGGTCATTACACTTTGTGATTATTTAATTTTTAAGCATAAAAAAATGTTCTGAAAATTAATTTGACATTTCCTAATGAAATTTGTATTTCCCTATTCATCTACTGTACAGTCCTTGTCCATTTCTGAACCAAGAACTTATTAATCCAATTGATAGTTTTATACTTTTATTAGGATATAATTAGAGGCATTCCCAAACAAGGGTAGATTCGACTTTGGTCAATGAAATTTTGTCAAGATGGCCGGATGAAAAAACATTTTCGGATTTTCCCTTTCGCAACACTGAAAGGACTGTTTCAGGTTCATTTAATTAATGTTTATATATATCAATTAATTGCAATCCATATATATTATTATATTACATATTGCATGTGAATTACAGTAAAGCTCCTATTAGATAATTATTTGTCACAAAAAATCCACAAACACTCTCATATTAAAATAATAAAATATTAAGATAAGTGAAATAAGTAGATAAGATAAAATAAGTCACTTGAGATACATTTTTTATGAAACTTATTTGAATTTCCAACGTAGAAAGTCGATTTCCTTATTAATGCTTAGAATATTATATAAATTAATTTATGGTTAATTAATTTTATAAAAATACATTATAATTTGTCATTAAAAGATTATCAGATTTTTAATTTGGTTCTTTAACAAACTTTTTCTCAATTTTTTATTTTAATTTGTATTTTCTATTTTAAAATGATATTTTGGGATACAAAAATATTGAATGATCAATTTAAAAAAAAAACTCATTAGAAGACTAAACAGAATTTAAAATTTTGTTAGAACTAAAATAATATTTTTTTTAATACACATTCTAAAGATAAATTTGATTGAGTATTGGTTAAGTTATAGATGCTAGCATGTAATATTTAATTAAAGGTATTATTAAAATTTAATTCATAGAATATTTCTAATAAAAAATTGTGTAAAATAAAATAATAAGAAGGAAGAATGTTTATTGGACGCAATAAAAAGGAAACGCCAAATACACGGGTATTTCCATAATGATGAACCTTCCTCGACACGTAATCCTCCATTAACGTAATAAGCTTATTGGAGGTATCACCATTCACCACGCTCCACAAAGCAAGTGAGGTTTAACGTTCGCAACCTGGCAAAACTGTTAATAGTATTTCCGAAAGGGAGAAATTGGGAATGTCAGAGCACACGCCCACCCAATGATAACTCCCCACGTCGCCGCTAATCAGTAAAGAGCCTTCGTTGGCAGGAAAGGAAATCCTTTTAAATTGAAAGAGAGAGAAGCCGACGGAGACAAACTCATCTCTTTCTCTCTCCCTCTCCCTCCACCGTCCTAGGCTTTGTCTTCTCTCTCCTCATCGGTCCCAAATCTTACTAGGGTTAGGGTTTCAAAACCCTTATCTTATCTTTTCAATTCTTATTACTGCTTTCTTCTTTCATGATAAATTATTCACTTCTCTTTTGGTGTTTTATTTGGTAAATCCAGGATTCATATCCGATGCGATTCTGAACTTATAGATCGGCCTGAAGGTTTCATTTCCCAGATTTTTTTTCTTCCTGGCCAACAGGTTAGATGTCTTTGTAATATGCTTGGATGATGTATATGTCTATAGGTACATAATGTTTTTGTCTATTTTTATCCTTCTGTATTATTTAAATGAATATGAGTACTAGTTGGTGGAAATACGTAGTTATATCGTAGATTTGTAGAACGTAGAGGCACAGGGCATGTCTCACATGCCGTGGTGCCTTAACTGAATTTTTAATCAATTCATTAAAATCTTTCTAGTGCAGAGTCTCAATAGCATGTATTCATATGATATTTCAATTCAGGGCATCTAATTGGTGTATATAAAAGTTGTGGCTACGGTTTATTTACCTACCTGTTACTCATAACCGTGTCTATTATGTTTTTAAGGCTCATTATTGTACATCTCTGTTTATGTTATAGGAGTTTTCACTGAAGATTTTTTTCATGTTGGTCAATAGTTAAGTGATGTAATGTTACACATTTCCCTGAATTCATGTTTATTTAGTTTCAATTCTTATAGTGATGGTTTGAAGCAGTTAATGCATATGTTTTTATGCGTGCGTAATCTATTATGGTCGGTGCAGATAAGGATGCACTAGTAATGTATATCACCTGGAATGGTTTGTGATATGATACACCATCTGAACATGTGTATGAACACCTGTATGAGCTGAGGAACCACTTGTGCACAGGGAAAATGGAGCATCGCTGAACACAGGACTAGCTAGTAAAAGGCATAGTCGAATGCTCTGTGATCTCATAACATTTTCAGCTTCTGCTTTTTTTTTTTGGTGCATAATCATCTTGAGCTTTTATCCAGAAATAAGGTTTGTTTCATCGGATATTATAACTAAATTGGATATGCTGTTAAACACAATGTTACTAGTGCTGTTTATGTGTATGTGAAGAGTTGTCTTTTTCCTTGGGCTAGAACTAGGTTTCTAACTTCAGGTCTTATCTGTTTATGTGAGCTTGCATATACCTGCCTAAAGACACAAACAAGGCACATATCTCTCTGTTTTCGTGTGAGTGCGCACATAAGCTTGTTCTGGAAAATTGTCCATTTGTATTAGGAAAGAGTGCTCATCTTAATGCTTTATATTAATCATTCAATGTGCATTTTAGGATACAGGTTTTGTTCTGAGGTGGCATATATCTATTGTTAAATTAGTGATATCGTTTTAGATGTGTAAATATCTGTTTATTTGAACTTGCACATGCATGCTTAAAGAGGGACCTCGACTAGAATTTAGATCAATTGGTCAATAACTCAATATGATTATTGGGATTCAGGGTATGTCAAAAGTGGCATATATCAGTTGTTAAAGTAGTATATTGATTTTAGATGTTTAATTAAAATTTCTTTGGATCAGGAAAGTTGAAAAAAGATGGACCATGACAAGACTGGATGCCAAGCTCCCCCTGAAGGTCCTATATTGTGCATCAACAACTGTGGGTTTTTTGGAAGTGCAGCTACCATGAACATGTGTTCAAAGTGCCACAAAGACATGATGTTGAAACAGGAGCAGGCCAAGCTTGCTGCATCATCCATTGGGAATATAATGAATGGTTCATCAAGCAGCAGTGGAAATGAACCTGTTGTTGCTGCCAACGTGGATATCCCAGTTAATTCAGTAGAGCCTAAAACTATCTCTGCACAATTTTTATTTTCTTCAGGCTCTGAGGAGAGTGGTGAGGCAAAGCCAAAGGATGGTCCAAAACGCTGCAGCTGCTGTAATAAGCGGGTTGGTTTGACTGGTTTCAATTGTCGATGTGGTAACCTTTTCTGTGCTGTACATCGCTATTCAGACAAGCATAATTGTCCATTTGATTACCGCACTGCTGCACAAGATGCCATAGCCAAAGCAAACCCAGTTGTCAAAGCTGACAAGCTTGATAAGATCTAGATCTGGTGTATTGAAGTTTCATGCCCTGAGATGATATTATGCTCAATTTTATCATGAGATGACCCGAGCTTCCTGCATATTTTAATATCGTTCTTATTATATTTGTTAAATGTGGTGGGGGACTTGGAGTTATAGGTCATCTCTGCAGTTTGAAGGACTATTTCATGTGATTGGCGAAAATATATGTTGGCCCCAGAGTTAAGTCTTTAAATCTGTGCTGGTTTGGTGGAAGTTGGTGTTGTTAGTTTTGTAATGCTTCTATTCTGTTTCATATGGCATCTCTGTAGTAGTACATGTCAGAAGGGTATGTGCAATTTAGAGATGATTTCTAGAGCATCCATAGACATGTGGTCAGATTTGTAAATTACTGTTGTGGTTTCATGGCTATCTATGAATTTCTCGGAGTAACACTGTATTGGGATCGTTTGGGCTCTTTAGTTTTGTAATGCTTCTATTCTGTTTCATATGGCATCTCTGTAGTAGTACATGTCAGAAGGGTATGTGCAATTTAGAGATGATTTCTAGAGCATCCATAGACATGTGGTCAGATTTGTAAATTACTGTTGTGGTTTCATGGCTATCTATGAATTTCTCGGAGTAACACTGTATTGGGATCGTTTGGGCTCTTTAGTTTTCGTATACTGAGTGTTCACTTTTTATTATGTGTTTACATTTGTGATTTCGAAGGTCAATGTTAGAATTGGTTATTGAGTTTAGATTTATATTAGCCCCTCTTTAACTTATTCTTTGTAGTTATTGAGTTATGGAAAATTCATAGGTACGTTAGTTTTGTTCATTTAGTTTCTCTGTCTCTGGATATTTTCAAAAATGTGTCTTTACTAGTTGAGTGGTCTGACTAGTGTACATAAGAACCTCTTTACTAATTGCTGCTAATTTTAAAAGTTTTGTATAAGATTACAGGTGCATGACGCCAGGATAAGAAATTTAACTTCTACAATTATAATAAAAGTTTGCTTAAATAACTTATGTCAATTCTGGCGACAGTCCAGGTAAGGCGCGATTCAATCATTATCTAGATTCTACACGTAGCTAAACGGGGAGGTATCTTTTTGGCTGATAATGTAGGAGGAGCAGGGGCATGAGGCAATCAAAATCTTATAGCGCTCCTACCTCTTGCTTGCACCCTAGATTACCGTATATGGTTTGAACTGTTCTTGATGGCCGCAAAGCTCTCATGCAGCTCGCTCTTAATCTGGGTTACTTAATAACTTGGCATCCACAGGTTGTTTATCTTCACATGAAAAACATGCCTAGATGGTATGGATTGTGGAAATTTGAATTACTATGTCATTAACATTAAACATACCAACAGATTCGTCAGGTACCAACACCTCAAAATCTATATATGGATAAATCGTTTTTGACTTCCTGCCGGCGTGGATCAAAAACAGATGGCTTCTGGTTGCCATCTCTCAGAGGAATTGTGATAAACATGCCATGTCCCAAAGTCACTATCCAGATTCAAGATTCTACTTCAAGTTCTCTTACATCAATCCAAATGAATAGTAAATGACAAACATGCACGAAAAATCAAATACTATTTCCTTTTTGGCTTATGTAATAGATTCAAGGTTCACCTTCCACATATTGAGTGTTGCAGTATTTATTTATAAATGTAAGAGATAAACTACAGAAACCTAAAGTCGAAATAATTAAAGAGAGAATTACAAAGGAAGCCCGCTAGATTCCGCTTCAATACATTTACTGATGCTCGATCTCCATAACCTCTCTACCCATGGCACTTTGATCTGCCATGGATGACAGTGCGGATAATGGCTTAAAAGAGGTGCGAGTCTGGTGGTGGCAAATAGTTGACCCATTTGGATTACCTGGAGGGGGATTATATCGGATTTTCTCCTCTTCTTTACCTGCAAAAATCTATATGCATGATTTACCTTAGAGGGTGTGGGGGCAATTGCCCCCAAAATTTTGCTCTCGTGAAAATTTGAAAACTGTTTTATATAGATCAAATTTTCACTACTTCTTTAGTTAGTTGTATTCCACTAATTTCTTTTAAATAACCACTTGATAATTTTTATACTATTTTTATCATAATTTTATGATAGCTTGTGTTTAATTTATTTATTAATATGAATTTTTATCTATTTTTTTAATTTTTGTTTAGAAATGAATAAAGTAAAAAAATAAGAAGTTTTGCTTCTAGTTACAGCATTCAAAATATGATCTTTGGCAGGTGAAGGAAAAACACAATTAGGAGTTTCTTTAAAAAAATAGAAAGTATATTGTATATCCAATAATATATTTATTTATGAAATTAACATTGATTTTGTGACAACTGCAACATTGGAAAGATATTTCTTGGCAATGAATTTTGTAAAAAATGAAATACGCAATTTTATGAGAAATGAATAGTTAAATGATTATTTGGTCACATTTATAGATAAATATTTTTGATAATGTTAAAAATAAAAAAATCATATAACATTTTCAATATATGAAAACACGTAAAGAACAATTATAATTAATAAAATTTAAGGTATCTTGTGTTTTTTTATCATGAGGTTATATATTTTGAGTGAGAGATATTAATATAATTGAAAATTTAGTAAAAATAAGAAATACTTTTGTAATCTCCTATTTATTATAATCTACTTTTTATCCTTATGAATGAAAATTTATGGTTCCCTGACTCATACTAATTTGCATAAATTACAAAAGGGAGGAGGAGGAGGAGAGGAGCATTAGGGAAGGGATGAGAGCAAAATGTTGCAGAGAATTGGTGAAAGCAACCAACTATATATCTGATCTGATCTGATTCAATATTGTTGGTGTAATCCATCATTACCATACTTTATCACAAAAGTTCTACTTGATGGATTTTCAGGGATATTTTCCCATTCGATTAACCCGATATTGGCCCTCTCCTAATCCAAGCTACTCTGAGCTGCTGCTCCTGGACACTGGAAATACATTTGAAAAAAAAAAATTGCAGAGGGAAATTTTATGATACTCTTATTTATTTAAAATAAGATGGAAAATATTAACATATATCCAATAATTAATAAAATATTTACTATAGAATATTAGTATATTTTGTATAACTAAAACATATTCTTTTTAGATTTTATGTAAATTTCTTATTGTCTTGGGTTATGAGGACAGACTTAAGAAAAATTTGAAGCAAAATTTCTCAAATTTGAATACGGTTTTGCAATCAATAAATTCATGCGTTTTACTTCAATGTTTTTCTTTTATGAAACTTGGCATTCAACTTTTTGTTTATCTCTCAAGGTCGTTGGCTTTCCAATTTTATTTTGATGTAAGTGTATTTTATTTTTATCAATTACAAATCAATGCATGAGTTTTTTTTTATGGGACAATAATGCATTTGTATTAATGTTACACTACATCAATAGAGAATTTTGAGTCTTAATAAAAAAAAAAACTTGAGTAAATTAATGTTTTGGTCTTTTAAATATGTCAACATTTTTCAATTGAGTAATCTAAAATTAATTAAATTCTCTCATTTTAATCCTTCAAAAATCAATTTCATTTTAATTTCATCCTTTCATTAGTTTAAATAACTAGAAATTCTCAAAATTATATATATCTACAAGAGATATAGTAAAAATAAGTGTAAGAGATCTACGGTCTCTATTAGTCAATGTCGGTAATTTCGTAGATTCATGATTAATTAAGCTAGTAGCTAAAAATGACCAAACTGGAGTGAAATCATTTTCGAAAGACTAATTAATTAAGAATGTTTAACTTTGAGGAATTGAAAAAAAAATATCTTTAGAACACTAAAACATTAATTTACACAAAAAACATTAATGGGTGTGGGTATTTAATTAAGGGGCTGTTTGGAACGGTTTTTGTTTTATTGTTTTTAAAAATAATTTTTGAAAACAGCTCTAAAAAATAGTTTTATAAAACAAAAAAATAAAAAACTTGTTTGGATAAAAATATTTTTCATCAGTGTTTTTTCTTTTTTTTTTTAAAAAACAGATGACAAAAACAAGTCAAAACACAAAAAAATTGTTTTTGTTTTTTTGTTTTCTAGTTACTGTTTTCGGAAAACAGTTTTTAAAAACAACTGATGAAAACAGTTACCCCAACGAGTTTTTTTGTTCTCGCAGAACAAAAAAATAAAAAAACAGTTTTTGAAAACTAATCCAAACACCACCTAAAGTTCTATGTGAAAATGATAATGTAGAACTTGTCAATTTACTAGAAGAAAGTTTAAAATGCTAAATCTGGATAATTCAGTTTGGTTTTACAAAGTATATACAAAAATAAAACGTACATCCTATATAGTTGCGTTGTTTGTTAGTTCAAGCGTTCAACTCTCCATCATAGGCATAAGTAATTATTTCCTCAACTTCCAAAGCAACGATGGCGCAATTATATATATAGGTAGTAACAGCCTCAAATTATAATGAACATTTTCATTTAAAACGCTAGAAATGAGTCGTTTGCAAATAAAATTTGGGTTATATACATCCATATAACTGACCCGACCCATAGAGTACGTAACATTAGAATATTGCATGTGTTGTAATATAATTAATTAAGTCAAAGCCTCAAGGACATTCAGTTTAGCACAGTACAGAGATCTAGTCAAATAAAATAGATGGGGTTGCATTGGTAATTAACTCCTCTTTCTTTTTTCACTCGCCACAATAATTAGAAGAAAATCAAAACCAGAAACTTGGTATTGGTAATTGAAGCTTGTTGTGCCATACTTGTACCTCTCTTCTCAGTCATTCCACATTGTAAAAACACCAGCAGCATTTGGTGGCTGCATTGAGTCGGCGGCCGACCAGCCAGCATAACCATCGGAAGGCATGTCATAGTCAACCTTAACCAGTGCAAGTTCCTCTGACGTGGAATTCAGAGCCATCCCAAGCCCATTTCCCATAAAACCTCCACTATAACTCCCACCAGATCCACCCCCATTATTCTCTATCAGTCCCTGAAGCAAAGCAGGGTGGTGCTGAAGGTAGCTATTGTATAACTGAGGATTCTGAGCTGATTGATTAATGTAAGAACCGCTTTGCTGCTGCAACTGAAGCTGGGTTTGGATATAACTCTGATGAAAGGAAGGGTCTTGGGAGTAGTGAGAAATCTCCTGGTTTTGTAGGTTTACTAAAGGCTGGGTTTGTGTGTGATCAAACTGCTGCTGCATTAGAGGGTAAGCTTGTAGCCTACTGCTAGAGCTGGAGTTTCCATATTGAAAGCTTGAGCCCAGTGCTATCATTTCCTCTCGTTTTCTCGAAGATTCCAGAGCTTGAGCCTCCTTTAATCGTTTCGCAGCACCTCCTCCGATGGGTAGAGTGTTGCTCTCAAGAATGGCTTTCACATCATAACGACTCATGTCAAAGTTGGTCACTGCGTTAAGACCTCGGAACTTTATCGCGGCTATGTCATAAGCTTCTGCAGCTTCTTCCTCAGTACCTGTAAGCAGGATTCAAATAGGAGAAAAATAGATAATTAATTTATGTTACGAATTATTTGTCACCCGTTTCAATTAGTTATTGATTCAAATTCCAATGTGCCTATGCATGGAACTTAGAAATTATTAATTTGGCTTACTGAAAGTCCCCAAGTAAAGATCTTTGTTTCCTGCGACTCTTCCAATCCTTGCTTGCCATCTCCCATGTTGGTGATGCCTGCAAGAATAATATTTTACTAAAACAAGGAAAATAAAGAAGGGAATATATATAGATGGGATGGGAAGGAGAGGTAACATTGTCCCCATTTGGTATATATACCTTGTGACTCCGCGATACGTTGATGCACCCCTAGAGAATCCGCTACTCTTCCTGAAATTAATTTGTCAGAGTAAATTGAACAATATATATGAGACTTACTCTTCATATAACACCACTATTGCCCAACATTATGGACTTATTCATGCTAATTCACTCTTACCTCCTTATGGCGGCCACAAATTCTTGTCTTGTCATGTGCTTCATTTCTTCCAATTCCTTCTCATAGTTACTTATCTGCAACATGACATTCAATCAACAACTTAAACCTAGCAACCAGCAACAAAGTAACAGCAAAACTTACTGGAAAGTTGGTAGTGGTGGCTGTTCCCCAGTACTTTAGTGCAGCTAAATCGTAGGCCCTAGCTGCTTTCTCTTCTTTGTCATACCCACCTATATATCCCAAAGGAGGAAATGAATATATACTGGTTTAAGTTTTATAAGTTTTGTTTTATTAACCAAAATTAAACAGCGTCTTGAAAATTAATTTTAAAGAGAGAGACACTTACCCAAATATACTGCAGGTGAAGATCAGAATAAAGAGAAACAAGAGGGAAAAGAGAAGTGTTAGCAAAATTTCAAAATAGTTAATTAATTTATTTCTGTTGTAAGGAAAGAAAGAAGAATTAAACCCGAAAAAGCTAGCTGTTTGAAGGTTACCTTGGCGACCTTTCCTTGATTGCCCTTCCCTCCTACAGCTATTATCCCAAAGATGAGCTTCATACCTTCCAGTCCATCTATGTCTATATTGTTTTGCACATTTATACCCCCAAAAAAACCTATTTCAGCATCCACTTGAAATTTGTATTATACAATAAATTGATTCAATAAAACAAAAGTGAGCGTCCACCTTGTTACACCACGATATATTGATGTTCTCTGCCCAAAGGTATCCAAAGTTCTTTTGGGTGCAGCTTCAACGGTATTGGTATTATTGTCACCACTGGCTTCACAAGTCGTCGAATCCTTACCACTGCCACTACCCATGGATAACGTCAGCGACTGCAAATTACTATTACCATTTTCATGACACTCGTAGTTGCTAGATGTTCCTACAACTGAGGGCTGCATCGCTACTATACTGTTGTTTGTGAATAGGTAATCCGAATCATTTGACTGAATTTCATTAAAAGCTGCAAGATCTGATTGGTTTTCAGACTTGCTCACACCTAGAAAATCTGCAACCTTCGGAACTTCGTTGCTGCTGTGAGTATTAATCAGATTCCAATCTGTTGATTCAATTAAAAATTTAACATATAGTTAAAGACAATAGATAGCCTTATCCACAGACATCCATAAAGACTCAGTGAGACAAAGAAAGAGAGAATTTTACCGTGATTTTGGAATGGGTTTTCCATGTTATCATTCACTAGCCCAAGAGAAAACTGATGAGATTGAGTTGTTTGGAGATGTGCTGGTAAGGAAGAATGAGTAGGGGAAAGAGGGAAGGAGAGCCAGTTGTTTGAGTTCATTGAGCCCATATGTCTGAGGTTGTTGCCTTCAAAAAATCTCCTGCATCTAAAACTTCGAATGAGACATAGCATAGCAGAAGTTAAAAAGAAGTGATGACAAGAGAGTGGACAGTTTTAGGTTTACCTACGATAATGGTTAGGGTTTTCAGCAGTGAACTCTTTGTCTCTCTCACCCTTTGAACTTTGAATCTTAAGATATAAAGGAGAAGGGGCTAAAAAGAAAACATTGAGTAAGGCACATAATATTTAAAGTGCACCCCCTCCTCCCCTTTTCTCTATGGCCTTCTCTTAAATGACCCCTTTTGCAGTGGTCGTTTTTTGGAGACTCAGACTCTCTTTCTACCAGTTTCCTACACTAGAAAACGAAGTTATAATCTGCCTACAATGATTATTAAATAATATTTATCAGCATAGGATATTATAGAGGACACGAGTGTAATACCAAATTATGACTTGAACTCCATCTGTCTTTGTACTGAGACAAACCCACCATTCCAACTGGAAAAAGCCATATCCCCTTCTCTCTTCCTCTCTCTCTCTCTCTCTCTCTCTCTCTCTCTCTACCCACTTGGTTTATTGGAACTCTCGTCCTCGTTCAATGAAATCAATGACTCCCGAAAGCCCAGCATTCCCACACGCTGGAATTCATCTCTCAGTCTACGTAAAGTTAGACTACCGACCCCTCTCTCTCTATTCTAGCCACAAAAATCAAACTAAGATAAGATCTGAAACCCAAAAAACAGAAGAAAATATCAGCTGTAGAACTAGAAGATCAAGTCCTACTAGGCAGAGAAGATCTCATAGCAAAGAAAACCCAATTTGTGGATCCCCGAGTCCTGCATGTGTTAAAGATGCATGTGTACGTACATGCAGTTATTTTATAAAGAAAATCCGACATATTAAATATTAAAAGTACTGATAAAAAGAGTGAGATTTACTCTTGTTCAAACTAAGACCAAGCTTTGCTCCATATTTATATGAATTAATTAACGTGGTAATTAAAAAAATATAGAAGGATTTCGTTTGTTTGCCCCAAGTAGAAATCTGTTGACCACTTAATCGGTTTCCGCACCCGTCAAAAGGCCACTAGAAATTAGCAGGTTATAAAATTAGAAAAAAGCTCAGGTTCATGTCCTGTACACACTGCGCTGGCTGAGGTTCATCCTGTTAGGCCCAAATCTAGCTACCATACACAAATTCAAAAATCTTATGAAGTATGAATCATCATCTAATATGCACAGTGACTTGCCAGCTCTAACAATATTTGAACCAATAATGTATATATGAACTTCATCTATCCAAATGAACTAGTTACAGAATATGGCGATAAAATAAACTCATAAATGCTTAAATTCTTTTTATATATGCAGTGTAACAGTACGTTAATTAAAGTTATTGCTTTAGAGGAATAGTGGGACAAAGTTACAAGGCTTGGATCTCGTAACGTACACCTGAATAAGTGAACAAACACACATATATTACATACTTAAATATCTAGTCAAGAAAAGTTCTGGGTTAAGGAAAATCTAACACATGTCATGTACGTACTCTCACGACGCTCATGCTCATGCATGTGTCCTATATATAAATTTAAAATGTTAACTTATAATTAGGCAGGTGAAGTGAGATCAGGGAGAAAGAGAGAGAAGGGTGACATTAAGCGCCGCTATAGAAGAGGACGATTAATTCTTTTAATAAAAAAATTGTTTGCTTAACTATTTTTTTTCGGTAGGTAGAGTTTATATCAGTTCGTCCATGTCTGTAGCAAATAGCAGTGCAGAAATTTATTAAAACAAGCAGAAGTAGCAGTAGTAATAATACCATAAAAGTTGCGGTAAAGAATTGGGAATACCTGTTAGCCAAATTCCTTTTGTGCATAAAGAATAAGTCTATTTTGACAGAAATGCACCACAATAAGGGAGCAAAACCCCACGTCTCTCGCTGTCTTCGATTCCACCTTGTATATATTTTACTCTTCTAACTACTGCAAGTAGAGTACCTCCAAATGGTGATATTAATATATTCCTCTAGCCATCCAAACCTCTCACAAACACATTGATGGATGATAAGACAAATTAACAAAATCTTTAAACAAGAAGAAATAAAATATAGCAGGAAAATGGAACTCGAAAGAAAAGAACAGGAAGAATCAATTGTTGGGAAATGTACTGAGAGAATAGAAGAAGGGGTGTGGGTGGTGGCCTGGCGTTCATTCGCCACCGGCCACTTACGGTCAACCTATTTAATAAGGCTGACACGCCGTTTCAATATTCAGAGGAATGTAACTGACACGTGTAGGTTGTCGTTTTGTTCTCTCTTGGCCTCTTTGCTTTCAAAGTTGCAGGCTGGACGGGCCAATTATCCCGCTTGCATGCCTGCGCTTAAGAACACGAATGACAAAAGAACTTTGACCACTGTGTGACCATCCTAACCCAATATATCCTCTGTTATCACCACAATACCCTTCATGAAAATGGATCTATCAATAGTTTATTATAGGAGAGTAAATCCCTTTACATATATAGGTTGAGAAGGGAGGGAATGGAGGGCAAATGAGGAAAAGAGAGATCACGAGGATCCAGAGAAAAAGTTGAGAAATTCCAAGAGGTGGGAGGAAACGCCGGGAAAGTGCTCGTGTCGCCTCGAAAAGAAGCAGTGGAAAAGGGTAATTAATGTGCTCGTTTCCCTGCCATGCCAATGTTTGGTGGTATGGCAAATAGCATATCAACATTCAACCCTAACCCTAACCCTAACCCTAACCCTAACCCTAACCCTAACCTAGGGTTAGCTTTGTTCCTAAGCACCACTACTCACCCTCAGGCCTCATATCACTTATTACAAACAAACTTCTATTATATTAATTCAACTATGCATGAGTGGGGCATGCCAAATTAATTCTCCAATACCAAACAATATTTCTAGCATTTCTATAATATTCAGTATTATCATTAACATTTTGATAAATAAGTAATTATTTCTTAAATTTAACAATTAACTCAATTAAAATGACAATAG
>JASKGM010000009.1:7297641-7332056 GCA_034509205.1 Ceratonia siliqua
TTAATCCAAAAGTAATCAAATTTAAACTCATTTAGTTATGATTCATATAATTCATCATATAAAAAATGTATAATATTTCCATTAATCTACAAAATCATTAAGCAAATAAATAAATGCATAGTGAGTTAGCAACATTTTTTGCCTAAAAGCCACGTTAGAGTTCATCCTAACAAAAAAAAAAATTCAGTTAAACTATCTCTATAAAAAAATGAGATCGTTAATTTAAATAAAAAAATAAAATAAAAATATTTTTTTATCCTTTATATTTCTACTTAATTTTATTCTTATCTTGTCCGTTTTGTCTATTTTATTTTAATGCTTAATATTTTAAAAATACATCAACGAGTTGATCTTAAAAGTGAACACACACTAACAGAATATGTAAATGAGACAATTAAGTAAAATTGTACTCCGGGTGACAAGGTGTTAAACAATGACGTGCCAGGTGACGTGGATAAAGACTTCGCCAAGAAGGGTTCTCCTTGAATCGAATGCCAAGTTGCAGACAGTCATCTTCTTCCCCCTTGAATGGAGGTATTGGAAGACAGACAGTCAAAGAAATATGGCTTTGAATTCCGGGAGCTCAATTCCAGGAGAGTGAGCCTTTACCAGGACCCCTCTCCTCTGCAACTTGTTAGCGTGGGCAAATCTGGTAGGCTGAGGATATCCTTTTGAATTTGATTGAAAAGTGCAAGTGGCACTACCTCATATCTGACCCACATTATCACTGCCTTCCAAAATAAATCCATTAATTAATTAGATTAGACGGATGCAAAATATCAAGAGTTCCTTTATCACCCTTCCAAAGAGCCTCCTGACCTTTTAAGAAACTGGAATCGGAGAGGCAAAGATCCACTAGATTCTGAAATCTGTATTAGCGATTTCGCCGATCTTAGTGTCTGTGAGTGAAGAAGAGGAGGAGCTTTGGAAATGGTGAGTGGAGGCTATGGAGATGCCAACCAGAAGATAGACTACGTGTTCAAGGTAATGCTAATAGGTTACCTTACTTTGCCGTGGGGAACTCACAGATACTACCTCGCTAGTTCAGCTTGGACTACAAGGCCACGATCGGCGTCGAATTTCAGACTCAGACCTTGGTCATCCAACTGAGAAGAAGACGACTGTCTGCAACTTGGGGCAAAATTTGCATTTGATTGAAAGAGTACCACGGAAAACGACATCGGTTTGGACCAACAAAATGACACTGTTTTATCTTTATCCATGTTACCATGTTTACATTTAGGTGGAGTTTGGTATCAGTTATATTTTCAGATTTTTGAGTAAGTCAGATGAAAAAGTTTCTTTCCCATGTTTGATAGGAGGAATAAAAAAATATGCCCAGTCATAAATTTTTTTCAGGAATGAAAAAATGTAAAGGAAGGAAAAAATCATATTCCCACCTGTGATAGTGGGAAAAAAACTTTGAATGACAAACTTTTTAAATGAGAAATTACTCCATTATCTCATTATAACTCTCAATTCTTTCATCCATCACTTTCGTGGATTCGTTCGTCCATAACTTTATTTTTTTAAAAAACAAAATAATTTTTATTAAAATTTTAATATCAAAATAAAAAATTTATAATAATAGGATTATTTATAATGTCACAATTATCTTGGTACATATGTTACTCTAATTTCTTTTAATTAAATCAAATAGTATTTTTGAAAAATAAATTATATTCTTAAGAATATGTTATCTGAACCAAATAAAAGAATAATATTTTTTCAGGAATGTAATATATTATTCCTAGGAAAGTTGAGTGCTAATCAAACACATTTTTTCAACTTTCCTGGAATTTCATTCCTATGAAAGGAATTCCCAAAAATGTCACATTTCCTAAAAAAAAAATAATATTGATACCAAACACCACTTTAGAGTAAAGTTATTATACTTTTAAAATATTATAGATTAAAATAACATATATGAAACAAAAATAAAATTAAGTATGTACATAAAAGATAAAAAAAATACTTTTAACCAAGAAAAGAAGTGTTACCTTCTTCTGAGTCTTTACTTGACTACTTAAAATCCTCCCGTAACCCAACATAGATTTTATTTCTGAAATGTAAAGATTATAATTAAATAATTTCTAAATGGTTGAAAAAGGGCATTAAGAGTGAAGAAGAAGGCCTGGCTCAGCCCAGAATCTGTGGCAGAAGGTCCGATAAGGGAGGTTGGACCATTGCAATAGATGAACCCCAGGCCGTTGCCCACTAAAACAATGCAAGTAATTAAGTTTACTATATTACCATGGGCGGCAGTGTGTGCTTTTACTAATTAGTTTGAAGTAAACAATTGGTTAAAAGTTAAAACTCAAAGTATAGTTAATTTTTTTTAAAAAAAGACGTCTTCATTACTTAAAAGGAAAAAGGCATTATTGTCAAATCAACAATATGGTACAATTAAGAATAATTCACTCTAAAAAATTAGTTTACGAGGGAAGGATGTCCATACTAATAGTCCATACTATTGATGTGAGACTCAAATCTCATATCTTACAATGGGATCTTAACACAATATGCATGGACTTAACATGATGGTATATAAAGTTGTCTAGTTTTTATAGAAATTAGAGTATAGATCGTAAAATACATGTAGGTAGCCTCATTCATTTGCATTCTCCTAGCTCCTTCGGTCACTTGGTAATGATAGAGCAGTTGAAGTCTATTCATGGCATGATACCAAAAGGAAAAGCATTAGTATAGTGCTACGACAACCACAAAAGAACCCATCATCAACATGCAGCTGAGGTTTCCAGGTGGGTGCAACCAAAAATAACCCAGTATTCGATTCTTTTTCTGATGAAATTATAAAAAGGTTAATGATAATAGTCCGTGTGCATTGGTAATCAAAATATATTGGGTAATTAATGGGGTGTGGGGTCGGAGACTAAAATGGTACACCCATTTAATTTGATGTACCAAAATTACAAGCTAAAGTAATGTAAATGCGTTAATTATCCACACTTTAACCACTATATATCAAGTATCAAATTAAGACTCAGCAGCTAGCTAGCTAGCTCTCTGCAATAAGTTATCCAAAATCAAATCCTCTAAATCAATGAATGTTTGTCCTATATATTAATGGAGGCTGATGCAGTCTATATTCAAATTAAGCGCCTCCTTATCGGAAAAGGAGCGCAACAGTACAAATTAACTTGACCTTCATTCATTCTACTCAACCAATCTCCTCTCATCATTCAATTCCCCTATAACCTGCCAAAAACTTTACTTCACTTTTCTAATCATAATCTGAATTCATGAAAAATAGTATTAATTAATAGCGTACCCTTGGTTCATTCAACCTAAAAAACTCTCAAGAAAGGAATTGTTTTGGAATATGGTGGACCATGGCCGACAAGGGCATCAACAAAGTGTAAAAGAGCTTTTCCTTTAAAGTACATACGATATAATGTTCCAAACTTTGACATGGGTGGAGGAATAATATAATTAGTTTTATTTCTTTCTTTCTCTAGTTCAGCTTAGGTGGAAGGAAAGAAGCTTATATTTTCTGCCATCAAATGATGACAGACAGGAACACATAAGGGGTGAAACTTGAAAGGCATTTTTAAGAAATTGTAGGGGGTGTGGGGGTGGCCGATTCAGCATAAGCTGAAAAGATTGGCCTAAACAACATGAGCACAAAAAGAAAATAGTATACAAAGATCTTGTGTAGCCTAAAGTTGTATTCCATGGCCCTAGCTTCCCTTAGTTTCTATCTATATATGTGGTTAATGGTAGTAGGACTAAGCTGCCCATAAATTACCCTACAGCACCACATGCCAACTTGCTTAGCTTTTTGTTAAGCATAAGCCAAGATTACCTGTTTCACTTTAATTCACGAGATAGCTAGCTAGCTCATTCGCATCTTTTCTTTACATTTTCTATTTTAAAAAGCTATATTCTGAGTGAATGTGCCACACTACAGTCTACAGTAGATTCCATTGCACAGTGAAGGCATCTTATGGGTGCTGTTGGGAATGGCATCATAAGATTTTCATCCAGTTCTCTCTTTTTCTCTTTGAAAAAAAAATGCTAATATATTCTACTATTCAGTTCATGAGTTCCGTTTGCATATAATTCGATCAATTTCTTGATTGCAGCAACTGTTTGCTTTAAAATATTTCAGTATTGTCAATCAATGCTTGCAATCGATTACTGCTAAGACATGGAATATTTATACTCAAATTTATTTCTTCAATTTATTATTATTTTTTTGAATATTAGATGCACCATAGAAGCCAGAGCTCTAGGTGATTATTGATGAATAATTTTAACTGATTCAAGAAGAAAAAAGGTAGTTAATTGATTAGTCTACAAAGCAGAGAGCCCTATATATCTTACCAAATCAAATTAAATAATGCTTCCATATCATGTATCCTAAATCATTATTCTGATCACATATATCTTAGATTTACATATAATCATGTATCTTATAAATATTTCAGCTTTTCCATATAATTTGTGTATATAATAGCGTCTAATTAATAAATTTGTGATTGTCAGGTTAAGAATTTTCTCATATTATATAAAATTAGTTAGCATAATTAAAACTGTGCGAATGTGCTTATTTTTAAAGTATAAAAAGAATGGAAATTATTTCCATTGAATTTGGAGTAGTTTGGGAATAAAGGGGCGAATATATATATATTAAAAAGAGCCTGTGACACGAATGTCCTCCAAAAAACCAGAAAGCATATATCAGAAGCAAAAAGATGCGATAACCCAGTTGGGAATCAAAATCCCATTATAATTAAGAGTAGGAATTGAAACCAAAGGGCATCCCTGTATTCCTGGGTTTCATCCATTAATTGATTCTATATTATTAGTTTTAATTGTCTTTCATCATTATATATGTTAACTATAAATCCATTTTCATGATCAGATCATTTATTAAGTAAATAGTTCCCCTCCTAAGCCACACAAGATTTGCAAATCCAAAGCTTTTATGTGTTAAAGCCACCATAATCATCATGTCCTCCACTCCTCTACCCCGTAATAATAACTTACTTCTAATTAATTTATATACATAGATCCTATTATCTTATATATTATTATAAGTCAGTGCAATAATAACTGAATGAATTAATAATAATAGAAGGTAATTAGTAAATTGCGAATAAGAAAGAGGAGGAGGTAGGGTGCACGTTCACAAATCACAATCACATACTCCTTAGATTAGGGGAGGCCCCATGTGATCCCCCTATGTACCTATTTATTTTGTCATTTTCTTTATGACTGGACTCTTTACACGTGTGTCCCTCCCTCCCTAGTCCCTCCCTCCATCCTTCCTTTGCTTTCTGCTAACTATCACTCTAATTTTAACGTAAGTTATTCTATTTTAGTAAATCTGCATAATAATATAACTAAAGGAGTGACAGAATCCATTAATTTTCCCCGTAATTTTAGTAAAGAGGTCAGGTTGGGTAATGGTATAATGCATCCTTTTTTATATGGGGTCCCATGTTCTTATTTTCTTACACAAGACAAGAAGATATAAGGAATGTAATTACAAATCACTGTCACTAACAACCACAAGACGCAAGAAAAATTCAATCCTATAAAACCCAATTCCCAACCAAGCAAACC
The DNA here is from genome assembly GCA_034509205.1 of Ceratonia siliqua. Taxonomy (NCBI): domain Eukaryota; kingdom Viridiplantae; phylum Streptophyta; class Magnoliopsida; order Fabales; family Fabaceae; genus Ceratonia; species Ceratonia siliqua. Next base: position 7,303,234 of record JASKGM010000009.1, read on the forward strand.
ATCTCCCTTTCCCTTTCCCTCTCCCTCCCTAGTCCCTCCTGTCTCTCCAAACACCCTTCCCTTCGTCATCAGAGAGATATGGACTCACCTACTCCACCCTCGCCGGAGCTGCACCTCGACAACCTCAGAGCACTCAAAGTCCTCGGTAAGGGTGCCATGGGTACTGTCTTCCTCGTCAACGATACCTTAGTCGATCCCGCTGCCCGCTGCCCCTTCGCCCTCAAGGTCGTAGAGAAATCCTCCATCGACACCAAGCTCGACCCTATCCGACGTGCCCGCTGGGAAATCCAGGTCCTCACCCGCTTGTCCCACCCATTTCTTCCTTCCCTTCTAGGGACCTTTGAGTCCGACCAATTCTTGGGTTGGGCCGTCCCTTACTGCCCTGGTGGCGACCTCAACGTCCTCCGTTACCGCCAAACTGATCGGGTCTTCTCCCCCACCGCCATTCGCTTCTATTTAGCGGAGATCGTCTGCGCTCTCCAGCATCTCCATAGCCTGGGCATCGCTTACCGCGATTTAAAGCCGGAGAATGTCCTCATTCAGCAGTCCGGTCACGTGACCCTCACGGACTTTGATCTCTCTCGTAAGCTTACACCCAAAACCATCAAAGCCGTCATTTCATCCATACCCACGGAAGAAAGTCCGCAGGAAACTCCACGTAATCATCGCCGAAATTTCACGCGGTGGATCCCCATCGCAATGGACAGTAGTCATAAGAAAAATGGGTTAAAGAAGGCCAACTCCGCCCGAGTCATTCCGGTAAGTCGACGCAAACCGAGTTTTTCAAAGGGGGAGCGTTCTAACTCGTTCGTCGGCACGGAAGAGTACGTTTCACCTGAGGTTGTCCGCGGAGAGGGACATGAGTTCGCAGTTGACTGGTGGGCCCTGGGGATATTGACGTACGAGATGTTATATGGTAGGACGCCGTTCAAGGGGAAGAATCGTAAAGAAACGTTTCGCAACGTTGTGATGAAAGCGCCAGAATTCATAGGAAAGCGGAGTGCATTAACGGACTTAATCCAACGGTTGCTGCAGAAGGATCCCACAAAGCGATTGGGTTACTTGGGTGGCGCTAGGGAGATCAAGGAGCATGAGTTCTTCAGAGGGGTGAGGTGGGACCTATTGACGGAGGTAGTACGGCCGCCGTTCATTCCATCAAGAGAGGACGGGGAGTTGATAGAGAGATTGGGTACTGGCGGAGGGGTGGACATAAGGGATTACTTCCAGAGGTTGAAAACGTGTTCGGAGAAACAGAGGAATGTGTCTTTCACGGAATTCTGACGCAGGTGCGATGCACGTGGAAGAGTTAGTTATTCTTTTTTAGCACTCTGTAATTTGCGTGTACATAAAATAACGGTAGAGCGCGAAATAGGGAGTGAGATGAATTAGTGGGGGAGGCCGAGGTGGGTATAAACTACAAATAGTTAAGGTGTACGAGTTGTAGAATACGAATGTTTATACGTTAAAACCCTTTTGATGGTGAGGCAGAATTTGTAATTGTGAGTAGGCATATCTTCCGCTCCATTCAAGATCATGATCATTCAGTCTATATTCAAAATTTACGTGTTTTAACTTTAACCGAACCGAAAGAAGGGGCCATCATTATTCGAAAAAATTAATTCTCTCCAAGATTGATCTTTGAGTTGGTTAATTAATGATATATATTGTGGGCAATGGCCGGGTAAAGCAGTAAAGGCAGGTCTCTTTTGAGAAGATCGAAAGCACTCATAGCTAGTAAGGATGGATTTGGAGGACTAAAAATCTTAATTATTCAAATAGCACTGTTTGGTTGGTGATTTATGAAATGAATAATGAGCAGCTAGAGCTTATAATACTTTACCACGTGCTGCTCAAGCAAGCTACTTCTCTCCCAAAGTTTATACATGGTGCAATTCTCACTGGAACTTTTTCCTTTTTTTTTTTTTTATTTTCTGCTTCTGTTACTGTTACTGTTACTGTTACTGGGGTTAACATAATATAACAAGAGGTTGGGGTGGATTGGGGTATGGTGGCACTCAAATAAGAGGTACTGTATTTTTTGGGGGAGGGGGTGGGGTGGGGTGGTACAAAAATAAAAGAAAAGGGGTTGTACGTTATGAATATGAGGAAGGGACAAATTGTGTTTAAAACTAGGCGGTAAAGGGAATGATTAGATGATAAAAGCAAGGGGCAATTGTGGTTGTGGATGAGTGTCAGAGTGTGTTTGGTTGGTAATGGCAATTAGCATCAATAATTACAAATGGTTTGGCTTTGGCGGGAAAAACAGAACAAGTATAGAGGTTATACTGATACAGTAGTGGGCGGGGTGAAGATGATTTAAGAAAATAATAGGAAAGAGATGGAAGGCCACAAGTTCACTGAGTTGCACCACTGTACAAATAAAATTAATACCTTATCATGTGTGGAGAGGCACAGAAAATTAGGCGTCGAAATAACAAAATTACTTTCCTATTTGGCTGGATCACTCACAATATCATGATATGTATAACGTTAACGTGGTCAAAAAGTTTGATCTATCAAAACCCCGCCTAGTGCCTAGTGCCTAGTGCCTTGTGCCTACCACCGTAATGGGAGTTTTACAAATCCAACACAATAGCCAAGCTGTAGAATACGGTGAGTTCTGTTACTGTTAGGCGGTGATTTCCATTTCCGGACAACATCTCCTCTCCTCTCCGCTCCTTCCATTCGCTTCCCCTTCTCTCCCCACAGCCAATCCAGATCTGTATTGATCAGAAGCAATGCTTTGAAGCCAGTCTGGTTCTGTTGTGTTTCTAAACTTCCTAATTCGATTCACTTTAGTACTTAATTTGGCATGGCTAGAAAATACACTTGTGAATCCGGTGAAGGTGTTATACTGTTATGACAGATGAGAAACATAGATATCGTCGTCACAGCAGTAGTAAGAAGGGCGGTTGATCAAATGCTCATCGTGATCGCAGGAATATTTGTAATTCCTCTGATTCAGATAGAAGAAATAGAACTACACGATATGACAGAAAACGTGAGGTCAGGAGTGACATTACGTATAGGAACAGAGAAAGTGAGAAGGATGATAAGGATAGAGAACGGGGCAGGGAGGAAAGTGAGAGATCCCATTCACATGGACATCAAGAAACTGAAAAAGATGGTCATGTGGTTAAAGCATCTCCTCAATATTCTGATGAAGATGGCAAGCGAGTAGATAGACGCAGACAACAAGAGAGGACATTTGACCATGACAATGGGCACAGACGACACCAAATTGAAGACACAAGTAGAAACAAATATCGGCGGATACGCCATGATTCAGAGGATGAAGATGAGAGGGAATAGCACAGGGAATCAGAACGACGACAGCGTAGGATGATTGATGCTAAGCATATGAGGCATAGGATTGAAGAGGATGGTGATGATGAGAAGTATCATAGAGATAGGGATGTGAGCAAGCTGCAGGTAGAAAGTCGGCTAAAGAGAATGGACATGGGAGGATAATGGAAGATACAAAAACTCAGAGACAGTCAGAAGTCCAGGAAAGTAACTTGAAAGCTGAGGTGGGGGATCTTCTGTTGAGAAGAATTGTTTTGCAGCTTAAGAGAGCTTATAAACGAAATGACAAGGTATGGTGATGACTGTTTTCTGCTGATTTGATGTATTGTCTTTCTCTTGGACTAATTTTTTTCATTTTAATTTACTTTTGTTAACTTGTATGGAAATATTTTTTTTTAATTCTTCTTTCTTTCTCTCATTTTGATTTGCTTCTAATTGTATTTTTTTTACCTGGCTTGCTTTATGGATAGCCTCAATTACTAGCTGCGGTTAAATTTATTGCACATCTAGTGAACCAGTAAGTGGCTCATGAGATCATTGCTTTAGGGTTACTGACAGTTTTGCTGGAGAAGCCTACTAATGACAGTGTCGAAGTAGCTGTGGGGTTTGTCACAGAATGTGGATCAATCTTGCAAGATCTCTCACCTAAAGGCCTTCATGGTGTGTATTCATTCTCTTGAAGTTTTGTGTATTAATGTGCTCAGGTTATATCTGTTTGATAATTATATCTTTAGTCTATTTTCCAAGTCTTCTTGTGATAATACATGTTACCCCCTGAATTCCTGTCTTTTCCAGGAAATTATCACCCTGAATTCCTGTCTTTTCCAGGAAACAATTCTCTTCTGATTTGTAGCTAGAATCTAATATTTTTTGTTTTATCAACACCACTATGTCTATACCTACACTGAATACTGTGATGCGGTTATAGCATAAAAGTCCATTAGAATGCTTTGTCATTGCTAACTATTTTATATGTTTGGATGGATCTCCTTGGTTCTGTTGTTATATATATCCTACTTTGAACAGGAATTGAGCTTTCATAATAACCACTGAATAATATTTGTTTTCTTAAATGCTGCAGAAAGTTCACACTTCTCACTGTTATGCTTATCTTTTTTTCTTTTATTAAAGAAAAATTCCACTGCAAGTACATGTACATGTTGATGCCTGATCATACCTTCCACAATGCTAGGCCTACTCTGTTGTCAATACTCAATAGTGCTTTTATTTCCTATATGGAAGATGTATAGATATACTGGTTTGTTGGTCTAATCAACAGTTGAACAAACTCCATGATGGATTTATCTCATCTTAGGCACAGGTAGTGGTATAGTTGGTTTTATAATATATTTGTTGGGACTTCTAATAGTGCTTGTTTTAATAGTAAGAAAATACCCGTGAGGATTAATGTCAGATACTATTTTCCACCAGTAGTCACAGACTCACATGCCTTTGTAAGTGAAACCAAAATACGTTTGTTTAGCGATGTTAAGGAATATGGTTGGGTCATATGAAAGGTGGCCCAGCTATGTGTACTCATGAAGCTTGTGAAGCCTTAGTTGACAGATACTGAGGGACTGCTATTGTAATATTTCAAATGCAAAATAGAATAAAAAGACGTATTAGTAAAAGATTGATTTTAACTTGGCTTGTGTCTTGATTTTCTGCCCCCCTCCTACTCTGTTGTGATTACCACCAGAAGTAGTTTGAGTAACACTTGAAAGTGATATGTATCTGTTTATGTACATGCAAGACAGATGGACTTTGATGTATATGTAAAGGAGTATATGTACGATTAATACTGATAAGGCTTCATTTTAACTGCCATCCTGTAGAACTTTGAGTTTTTAGCTAGACTATTAATTTTGCAGGTATCTTTGAGCGATTTCGTGGAATCCTTCATGAAGGAGAAATAGACAAACGAGTTCAGTTTCTGATTGAAGGCCTATTTGCAATTAGAAAGGCCAAGTTTCAGGTAGATTTTTGTTGTTATTGTGGAGGAATAGCATGAAGTGTCAACTAATAAGCATTTTATTTAAGTAATAGCCAGAAACTAACATGCTTTCTGATGCTTACATTTGCAGGGGTATCCAGCTGTCTGTCCAGAGCTGGACCTTGTGGAGCAGGAAGATCAGTTGACACATGAAGTTACTTTGGATGAGGAGATAGATCCAGAGATTTCTCTTGGTATGCTTAATAATTTCAAGTTGATCTCTGGATACTGTTTGATCCACTTGTGGTTATACACTTATATGTGATATGAATTTCCTTTATTTTTATTGTGTTCTTTTGTTGTCAGATAAATTTAAGCCCGATCCTAATTTCCTGGAGAATGAGAACCGTTATGAAGAATTGAAGAAAACCATACTGGGTGAGGAATCTGAGGAAGAAGAAGAAAGTGGTTCTGATGCTGACTCAGAAGATGAGGAAGAGGAGAAGATGAAAATAAAGGACTAAACTGAGACAAATCTTATTAACCTTCGAAGAACAATTTACTTAACTATTATGTCCAGTGTAGATTTTGAGGAAGCGGGTCACAAGCTTCTGAAAATTAAACTAGAGACAGGTCAAGAGGTAAGTTTAAAACCTCTCCATATTACTTACTCACTGCCTCTATGTCTTCTTTTCTTTTCCTTGGTGCTAACATATAATACTTGTTGTAGGGAAGAACTTTAGAATTTTCTGTAAGAATTAAAGTTATTTATATCTTGTGATTGTATAGCCTTCTTGCAGTTGATACTTCTTGAAGAACTAAGATTTTAATGATTCAATCACGTCATTTGCGTTTAGCATTATAATATGCATCTCAGTTCATTTCCTGTTTTTGATAAATTATTCTTCAGTTTGTTTTTCTTTCATTTTCAAACAATAATCCTGACTACATAAAGGAATCCCAATTTTGTTGAATTGGATTTGGAATGTTGCAGTCAGGAGAGAACTTACCTCCGATATTATGGTCTTCTGGGGCAGCGTTTCTGCATGATCAACAAAGTCTACCAGGAAAATTTTGAGAAGTGCTTTTTGCAGCAGTACTCAATGATTCACCGCCTTGAAACAAATAAATTGCGCAATGTGGCAAAATTTTTTGCTCATTTACTTGGCACGGATGTTTTATCATATATATGCGCAACTAAGGAGGACACAACTTCTTCCCGTATATTTATTAAGATTCTCTTCCAGGCACTAAGCCACATACTTGAAAATTCTGACTTTCTGTTTCTCTGCATACTTTCCTATATTATTAAGTCAGTATCTTCAGCTATTAGATTTAATAACACGTGGTTCTTGTTTTGGGAATAAGTAACCCAAAATATGGGGATTTTTGTGTACTGGATTGTTTTGAATGTGATTGTACAGTTGTATTGAATCTAAGAAGGAACTTTAGTTTCCAAAAAGAACAATTAGTTGCATTCAATTGAGCTTTTGTAAGTATGACAATATGTGATTGAGCTGAAATGATTAAATGATTTTTGTAGCAACCTGTGTTTTATTATTTTTGCATCCAAATGAAGAAAAGCAAAGCAATAGACTAAGCAATTTAAGCTGTAGAGCGGAAATGATCAAATGATTTTTGTAGCAACATGTGTTATATGATCCTTTTTATTGCCAAATTATACGATGTGCTATGGGATTTTTTTTATATTTTTGTAAAGTACATCTAGTAGATATACTTTTATTTTTCTGTCTCTGAATGTATGTGGAAGCTGTTGATTTCACCTTGACAGTTGGCACTGCTTCTGCTGCAGGAATTGTCAGAATATCTAGGCATCTGGCTGCTAAATGAGCAGTTAAATTATCCTACAACTCAGGACTCGTTTGAATCCATATTCCCAAAGGATATGTAGGCTTAAGGCTGAGCAAGACTGAAGAGAAAAATATGGAACACTCCCAAAATACTGCATAACACTCATCTGTCTTTATCATTTGCTGCTAAGGTGATAATATAGCAATACAAGCGACATAACACATAGGCGGGAGACTTACATTTAAACTTTTGCTTACACAACAAGACTGTAACAGTACCAAAGCATTTTAAACAAATAATATATTAACACTTAAACATCAAACATATCATCAGCTACAGAAATATGTCATATCAGCAACACCCTTCTTGACAGATTTGCTGCATTCCCATCTTCAGCTTCAATCTTCAGCTTCAATTCTTCAAACCTGCTTCTTGAGAGAGCCTGGTGGCCTTACTGAAAACCTACTCAAGTATTTGAAGAAAATGCCACGCCTTATCATGGAACAATAGAAATCAGTCTCAGATGATGAGTCAAATAGTTTTGATTCGTCAGATTCATGAACAGCCAATTCTGAGTCATAATCAGATTCATCAAGTTATGATGAAAGTGACAGTGATGGAAGACGAAGAAAATGAAGGAGAAAGTAAAGCAGTTTTTGCTACTATGATTAGGCCATTGAGTCCTTGCATTATGGATCCAAGAAGCAGTGACTTAGTTTTGTATGTTTCACAATCCATAAATCAGTGAATTAAATAATCCTAGAATTGGGGAGAGCAGGTTGAGGGATAGGGAAGAGTTTGTTTTCCACAATATTTGTGCAGCTCCATAGGCCTCTGGATGGATGGATTTGTTCAATTCTGTGCATAAACTTGTATTTGTATTTCCTGCTAGTTAGCAGTAGGGCTTTTTAATTTTGCCTCACCGCTGTAGTTCTTGCTATACATTTTTGTATACAGTCCTGAATCCGGAGAAGTAGAAACAGATACGAAATGCTATGTAAGTTGCCTTGTTGTTGATCCCAAATTTTTTGAAAAGGATATTGAAACTGTTAAAAGATTAACTTATGATCATGGTATTAATATGAATTTGAGCCAGTTAATTGCTTTCTAATTTTGGTCAGCTTATGCTTATTCATCTCAGTATTAGTTCGCACTTGGGCGCTGGCATGTATTTTCTTCGTGGATTTGGATCATCACTATTAACAGCACTGCCAACTGCTTTTTGACAATTACCCTACAAGATTAATTTCTGTTTGCTTGTCTGCGTGATCCTTCAACTATGCATATGTGAAATTGATGTAGGCATCCTCTTTCTCCTCTCCTAACGCTATCCAGTATCCACTCACGTACACACAAATGGTTGGACGGTTGGCTGTGTCAGGACAGAATTTTGTTTTCGGCTTAATGATGCGTCTCTTTGCTCACCGCTTCTGCACACCCACTTGCATATCAACGTCAATATGTTTATTATTTGAAAGCAATGTGAAGAGCCAATTTCATTTATTGATTTTATCTTTGTTCTCCAATATATTCATGGACATAATAATTTCAACAAGCCACTGGGTATGGTATTTTTGGATAAGGCTTTTCGTAGTGGCAGCTCATTGCTTCAATGGCAAACACCTGGCTGAAGCTGAGGCCCTCAACCTTACTTCACCTCTTCAACTCGCTTTCCTCAATAACAAAGTAGTACCTTACGGGGTTAAACTTAGCAGAATGGGGTGGAGGAGGAGCTACTGCTACCTATATATGTTTATCTATTAATCTGTTATCCGTCAGTTTCTGATGATTTTAGCTTTTCTTAGTGATTTCCTCATATACTAGAACTTAAAAGCTGGTTTTATCAAAAAGGATTTTGTTATTTCCCATGATTAATTGCATTTTGAGGATGGGGCCTCATGTCATATATAGGCGAAGGTGCATTTTTATTTCTAGTTTGCAATTAAATCATTATAATGTATGTCTGTTAATTTTTATATAAAATCTACTGAAAATGGACTAACCATGTTGTTGCACGAATTAATTAAGGCGACAATATTACACGAAACCAGAATGCAAGGCACTCATTGAGTTAATTAGACCATAATTTGTTGGTGGTAAGTGGGAAGAAAAGATTTTATTGTGGCAATTCCGTACTGTTGGTGAATGATAAGGTTAAGTATTCCATCAGCTTTTGAAGTGTCGTATAAGAAACACAAGACAAAGTCATTTTCCCTTTGCTTCATCACTTCCCTTGAATGGAAATTCATTTATGAAGAAGTAAAGGTTGTTTTCCACACACAGCTCCTTTTACAAACCGGAACTCAACTCCCTTGTTTGGATATCTGCCTCTCCGAATTGAGCAAATTTCCCTTTTCTGGCAACCATTAGCTCTTATCTTAGGTATTCTTAATACCCATATAGTTCATGCGTCATGTCTCTATAGTGGCACCAACGCATCAATTATTCATCACCAACTTATATGCTTGATTTTTTCATTTCAGTTCATCTAAAGTAAAAGCTACTGCTACCCCCTCGCCATCATATAATTCTGGTTACAGTTTTTCTCTGAGCTCCATTGCATCCAAACACTATCTTTCACTTTCCTTCTCCTTATTTTATGTTAATTCAGTAATTTCCTGTCCTTTTCTGTGGGCAAAATGCACGCATGTAGACTACTACCACCACCAACCCACTTACGCTTGACGAAGGATTTTCATATTATCCTTCATGCAAAAGAGTCATTTTTTATTTGACATATATATATATATATATATCACAAGGCTCAGAGTACGAGATTAAGGGACCATTAAAATAAAGAGAAAGCATTTTGGGTGTAGAAATTAAACTGCGAAGTGACAAAGAAATGGAGAAAATATGGTTTGATTAGAATGGAAGTGTAAGAAGAAAACAAAATGTCACAGTTGCCTACTGGGTGGGCGTGGCCGTTGCCTGGACTTTTACTATTGCTTCACATGATTTTTTCTCTGACCCTGGATATTATCAAGCAAATATTCATCACTTGTTGGAAGCTAGAGGTTACTCGATTGGGTAGGACACCTTGGCGATTGGCTTAAAAATTTGTGGTCTACATGTTTAATCAATCAAATTTTAATAAATGCCACTAATATTTTGTTATTGTTCATATCATACAGGTTTGTCGGATCTCAGATTTTTAGGGCTAAAATTTTTTATTTTTTTTTTTAAAATTTGAACGATCTAAATTTGATATTAATTTATTTTTTACAATAAAAAAAAGTCTCTCCTTCATAAGAAAAGATTCTAGTGCAAAGAATGAGATTCAGGTGTGATTCGGCTTTATCTTATCCAAATAAAATCTTTACTTATATTCGATTTACTTTTAATTTTGTATAAAATTTCGCATGGATTTTTTCATTAAATTTAAATTTATAATGTCATCTTACTGTTGATCTCATAAATTCTGAAAATATAACAAAATAAAGTAACTGTGTTTCACGGTCTTCAAGAGGAAAGAAAACAAATAACATTAATCAACAAACATATGTTAAATTTCAACGGCACGCCCGAAGTAGCCTCCACAGGGTCAGCAAGGCAGTTACTTACAAACCAACTCCACTAGTAAGGAGCAACCTTGACATATTCGTAGTCAAGCTTAATGGCAGTGACTTTATCCATTCTTCATCCGTGAGTCTTCCTTGTACGTTTGCTTTGCTACTCCCTTGCTATCTGCTGCCATTTCTGATGCTGTTGTTTACAAATTACTTTACCTGATTCAAACCTTACCTTTCACGGGATGATTTTTAGCGTGATTCCATTCGCTGGATTCCGAGCTCCTTTGTTGTTTTCTATCTATATAAACCCACTCACATGTCTCTCTTCTCTTAACTATTCGACCTCTGTCCTCTGAGACTCCGCCTCCACGTCTGTCTCTGTGGACCTCACTCTGGGACTTCACTCAATTTTCAGTTTTCTGCTTCTCCGTGGTTCAATTCGGTATAAAAAGCCACTGTTTCTCTGTAATACCTGTTTCTGTTCAATTCAGTCAACCTTTTAATTTCTGGGTTTCATTGCAGCTTCAACTCAGTTTGTTTTTTGGGTAAAGTTGATTTTTTTTTAAAATCTATTTTGGTTGAATTTAAGGTTAATTTAAATATGAATTTCTCAGGAGGATGAAGGCTTTTCTGTTCGCGTTTGTTGTCCTAGTGCTATGCGATTGTGCTGTGAGTCTTAAAGAATGTACAAACAGTCCTACCCAATCACACTCTTTTCGGTACAGGTTATTAACATCCAAAAACCAAACATGGAAGGCAGAGGTGATGTCGCATTATCATTTGACACCAACTGATGACTCCGCTTGGGAAAATTTGCTACCAAGGAAGTTCTTGAAGGAAGAAGACCAAAATGAAAGGACAATGATGTACAGGAACATTAAGAATTTGGGTGTCTTCAACCCACCTCAAGGTTTTCTCAAAGAAGTGTCTCTGCATGATGTGAGATTGGATCAGGATTCAATCCATGCTCGGGCACAGCAAACAAATTTGGAGTATCTATTGATCTTAGACGTGGACAGGTTGCTTTGGAGCTTCAGGAAGACAGCTGGTCTGCCGACTCCTGGGATACCATATGGAGGGTGGGAAGATCCAAAACAAGAGCTCCGGGGTCATTTTGTTGGTTAGTTTATTTCATTAATCATCTTAACTTCTGTATTTCTTTTTAACTAATTCTAACTCGTGCATTCAATCATACTGTGTTACTCATTTTTGTTCATGAAGACTTCTTGACTACAAGAAATTGAGAAGGAATGGCTTTCAAAGACCAATGAAAGCATAATAAATCACCATTCGCCTATTGTTGACATTATTATCATTCATCAATTTCTGCACCGGTAGGATAACTCCATAATTGGTTCTTGTCATTCTTCAATTCAAAAGGACACTAATTTATATTTTCTTATAATGATTTTCGCAGTATTTTCTTGGTGTTTTTTTAGTCAGAGAGAAGATAAATTATAAATTTCTATAAAAACAATGACGGTTACATTTAGAGAATATTTCATAATTGATGTTTTGCTACGAAACCACCCAAACAGCCAGCAAATGTTCTCCAGCTTTCTAAATACATGCTTGTCTCTGAAGGATTCCTTAGACTCCATCGTCCATGTATTTCAAGTACTAAACTCTAAATACATGGTTTGATGTTTGTTCATAACTTCTTTGGACTCACACACAGATGTGTAGACACACGCATGTTTCATTCGCCTTGGGATTTTAGAGCTCTACCATCAAGCAAGTAAATTATTTCCCGCTGCAACTCTTAGCATTTGTAATTTACTTGTCATGGTAACTGCTTGCTTTTGACAATTGGAAGGGCACTACTTGAGTGCATCAGCTCTAATGTGGGCCAGCACACACAATGACGGCCTAAAGGAGAAAATGTTAGCTCTTGTTGCCAATCTATCTGCCTGTCAGGAGAAACTTGGCACAGGATATCTCTCTGCATTTCCATCTGAATTTTTTGATAAATTTGAAGATATTAAGCCCGTGTGGGCTCCCTATTACACCATTCACAAGGTACATTCAAAAGTGGTGCTTGAGTATGTAATTACTTTGTGGCCTTAGATTGTGGGATTTCAATTTGTCAACTTTGACAGATCATGGCTGGTCTGTTGGATCAACATACTATAGCTGGAAACCCTCAAGCTCTAAAAATGGTGACATGGATGGTTGAATACTTTTACAACCGTGTGCAGAATGTAATTACAAAGTACACTATTAATAGACACTACCAATCATTAAATGAAGAAACTGGAGGAATGAATGATGTCCTTTACAGGTTATATACCATAACGGTACGTTAACTAGTCTGTATAGTTTCTTTAACTCTCTTCTTCTTGCTTCGCTTGCTTGTATGATGTTGTTGACTCCTAGACTTAGTTGATACAAGAATATGCATTAGAAGCTGTAAGTTTCAATCTTTAATTGTTAGATTATTTTACATAATAATATAATTATTATGCAATCCGGAGCTTCATTGACTGGAAATATTCACAAAAATTAAAATTTGTGTGCTTCATCTAGGCATGAAAAATGCACTGAATATGATAAATCTTGTTATACTTGATTTTAGGTTGACTTACTAAGGACTAGCTTGCTTATTGTTTTCATAATTTAGCTCATAGTTTATAGTAATTGCTGTCAACTTCAATTCTGAACCGTACCTGTCTTGTTAAACTATGCAGGGAGATCCAAAGCATCTATTGTTGGCTCACCTTTTTGACAAGCCATGCTTTTTAGGATTGCTTGCAGTGCAGGTAGTGATAATATTTATTCATTATGCAGGTTTTCTCTGAAGTTTAATTGGCTATATATCCTTATAATTTTGGACACTTGCACATTCAATACCCGAACATCTAATGCTTGGAAATTTCTCATGAAGTTTGATCTCCCCCCTTCCTCCAAAAAGTTCTTGTCTACTGCAGATAAATATTCATGCATGCCACATATGACAGAATTGCCATCAAGTCCACATTGTCTCATATTATTGTCTCATATTTTGTTGTGACTCTTAGTTTGAGGAGGTTGCAATAACATCAATATCTTTTAAAATAGTTTTCTTTCCTAAAATCAGTTGTGGTCACAGTTATAGCTAAATGCTACCTTTAAAATTGAGTATGCATGTCTCTAAAAAGTGCATATAATGTAAGACCAGTAAGTTTCCATATAAATCCAATTGTTTCCTTATACCAATTTTCACTTCTAATGAAAAACAGATCATGTAAGGAGTAAGATAATTACAATCATTCTTTCCTCTTTTATCCCCAAAAAATTGTTTCCTCTAAGTGAATATCATTTATGATATTATGCTCACCTCTAAATGAAACGTTTAGCCATTTGTATGTTGAACTCAGGCATTTGTATTCTAGTCTAGGAATTGTATTTAATTTTCTTACAAAGCCCAAGTGTTCTAAAATTCTCTTTTCCATGTAGGCTAATGACATTGCTGATTTTCATGCTAATACACATATTCCGGTTGTTGTTGGAGCTCAAATGCGGTATGAAGTCACCGGTGATCCAATTTATAAGGTGAACTGCTTTATGTATACCGTAGATTACTGGCACTTGTATCACTAAGTTCGAAAGGAATTATGCTCATTTACTATATGTTGGAATAATTTTATTTTAATTATATTTGAATTATAAATAATTTATAGAGTTTGCTTGTTATGTTTTCTCAATTATCCAGTATGACTTTTGAGATCAATGGCTAGTGAAAGAAACACATTTACTTTGTGGCCCAGCTTGAAGATAATAAACATTCAAAAACCAGTAATTTTAGGCAATCAATCCGTTATAGTATTGTATTTGTCTAATGACTCCATTGTTGAAATTTCGAATTACATGTCTATTCATAGCCTTTGTTCTTTTTTTCCAGTGCTGGTATTTTTTGTGTTTGTTTCGTTGGAAGTACACATTAAGCCAAGAAGTAGTGGGCCTTTGCCAAGCTTTTCAAGTTTCAAATAATTGTTCTTGCTTTTGCTGTGTTAGGAAATTGGAACATTCTTTATGGACATTGTTAACTCATCTCACAGCTATGCAACTGGAGGGACATCAGCCCACGAATTCTGGTAATAAGACCTCAGTATTTTTAGTTTCGGTTTTTTCCATATGAACTTCAAATCATCAATTGAATATCTGTTTGCTACAAGGGCATAAAGTAGAAAGTATTTTGTTCCTTCTTGTTGTAGCAATTACTCCTGATTCTCTTAAACTCGTATACTTAAATTCTTGTGTAGGGGAAATCCGAAGAGAATAGCAGACTACCTAAGAACAACAGAGAATGAAGAATCATGCACAACTTATAATATGTTGAAGGTACAACTAATCATCTATCTTTTTATTAGCTCATGATGGAATTGATGGAATGCTTGGGGAGTTTAAAATGTATACAAGTGTATGAAAAGTTTTCACGATTTAAATTTTATACTTTGTAGGCGCCGTAGGCTGTGGAAAGACATGTTATTATGATAATGCTTTGGTATATGTTCATGGATTTTTGTATGTGTTTATATGTGGGAGCGCACATGTAACTATCAATATTCACAGCTAAATTTTTGTTTATTTCTATTGAAGTATTTATGCTTTTTGTGCATAATACCATGTTATCAGTTGCTGTATAATGTTTCCGGTATCTTAGCACCAAAAATGAAATTGATTTCTTAGGTTTCACGGCACCTATTTAGATGGACCAAAGAAGTCAAATATGCAGATTATTATGAGCGTGCCTTAACAAATGGTTTACTAAGCATTCAAAGAGGTACAGATCCTGGAGTGATGATATATATGCTCCCACAAGGCCATGGAGTTTCCAAGGCTAAAACTTATCATGGTTGGGGAACACAGTTTAACAATTTCTGGTGCTGCTATGGAACAGGTGTGCATATGTTTTGTTCATCATATTTTCCAAATTGCATCAAACTACATCATCTTCTTTCTCAACTCAACCATATCTTATGTTCTCAAATATCTTTTTTTTTCCTGGTCCTCTTAAGGAATTGAATCATTCTCAAAGCTGGGGGATTCTATCTATTTTGAAGAAGAAGGAAAGGATCCTACTCTTTATATCATCCAATACATATCAAGCTCTTTTAAATGGAAAGCTGGAAGCATTACGCTTAATCAGACTGTAGCTCCTTCTGCTTCATGGGATCCTTACCTACGAGTGACATTGACATTTTATCCTGATAAGGTATCTGTTACATTGGGTTATGCATTGCCAAATATTCATCTTTGATAACTTTTAGCCCAAACATCCCTCGTAGTGCTTAATTTGGTTCCCTTGGTCCTAAACCCCCCCCCCCCCCCTTTTCTCTTTCTTGACTACTGATATAAGACCAAAGTCATGAGAACGGGATACATGTCATTTTTTCCTACTTTTGGTTTATGTTTTATATTACTCTATGATTAATATATCATGGTCACCGACTCACCTGAGATGTGAGAACAATTTGGAGTTCATTCTGGAAATAGTCCGCGAATTTCTCACCTCAACCCTCTAAATTTTAATAATGACAACGTATGCTGATATTACTAGCATAATGATACAAACGATGCTGGCTTTTGCATGAATTTCGGTCTTATTAGCATTTGACCTCCAACAACTGACCTTTATTAACAGAACTTGAAGATTGCAGATAATAGTATAGAGATTTAGAACTACTACATCAAGGTGAATATTGCACTTGAAGATGGGTTCATTCTATGATTCCAAAAATGGATCTCTCAATGACAATTAAGTTGATTAAATTTTTATTTTACTTGCTAAACGAATTAGCTAGATGACAAAGGGCAGGGTACTTACATTTCTGTTTTAGAAACTATCCTTCAAGTATAAGATACTCTACATTTAATTATAAGCAGAAAGCGACAATAAGCTTTTATTATAAGATACTCTACATTTCTCTCTTGCAATTGCAGCCTATCATTCAAATATTCACTTTTGCAGGGAACTGGCACTTCGTCTACATTGAAATTCCGACTACCAACTTGGACACATTTGGAGGGAGCCAAGGTGATACTAAATGATGAGAGTGAGACTTCATCTCTGCCAGCTCCAGGTATTGATCTCCCTTTACTTCCCCTTACTTCATTGGAAAGTAGAGAATTGGTCTCGCCATCAAAGTGAATATATATAGGCTTAATTGCACTATGGTCCTCCCTAGTTTTAATTAGAACAATCTTGCACTTCAGTTTTCAAATTGACGCAATTTGTACCCTCTCCATGTCAGCAATAATAGTGCTAAATCAGCAAAAATGAAAGCTAAAAAGACAATATTATTCAAATTTAAACTAGGGGTCAAAATGCATATAAATATATATATATATATGTGTGTGTGTGTGTGTGTGTGTGTGTGTGTGTGTGTATTTTTTAAAATGAGGAGACACACATTAAAACTTAACTCTTGAAACTTGAAAGTAATATTTTATTTTGTGGAGCTGTAGGAAATTTTTGGTCAATCACGCGAGAATGGAGTGCCAGTGACAAGCTGACCCTTGAGTTGCCCATGACTCTGAGAACAGAGGCTGTAAAAGGTAGTAGCCAGTCACCAGTATACTTTTGTGATAACATATAACAAAAAAAATTGTTTACATTGCTGATAGAGTATTTGAATTAAATTCAGATGACAGGCCTGAATATGCTTCTCTTCAAGCAACTCTTTATGGTCCGTATCTTCTTGCTGGTCATAGCAGTGATGATTGGGACATTGAAGTTGGGTCAAATGAACCTGGTGTACACTGGATTACCCCAATCCCTGCTAGTTACAATACTCAACTAGCTTCTTTTTCCCAATATATTGCAAACTCATCCTTTGTATTAACAAACTCAAATCAATCACTTACAATGGAAAAATTACCTGAAGCTGGCACGGAATTGGCTCTTCATGCAACCTTTAGACTTGTCTCAAGAGAATCTTCCTCACAGTTTTCAACATTGAGAGATGCTATTGGTAAATCAGTGATGCTAGAACCATTTGATCTTCCTGGAATGCGCGTGATACACCAAGGAGCGGAACGTTCTCTTGTGATTGCAGATTCTTCTAATGATGGGCCCTCTTCTGTTTTTGTTGTGGTAGCAGGATTGGATGGACAAAATGAAACCATATCCTTAGAATCCAAAAACAATAATGGTTGTTTTGTGTATAATGGTATGAGCTCTGATGCAGGTGTGAGGCTCGGATGCAAGTCTCTATCTGATGCTACTTTCGAGCAAGCAGCCAGCTTTGCAGCAAGCGAGGGATTGAGGCAGTATAATCCAATCAGCTTTGTGGCTAAAGGGGCAAACAGGAATTTTCTTTTCGAGCCAATATTCGCCTTCGCTGATGAACCTTACACGATTTATTTTAACATTCAAGCTTGATACGTCATGTATAACATCGTAACTATATTATAAATCAATATCTAGAAAGATTTTCAATAAAAAATCAAGTGATAAAACTAAACTCTTGATTTATAGTCTCACTATTATATCTTGCTCATTTTAATCACTTATCCTTATTGACAGATATGTTAAAAAAATATTTGAAAGATTAAGAAACGAAGGCAATATGATAAATAAAAAAAATGTAAATGCCAAATATTTTCCACTTTACTCAACCTCCTTAATTTGTAGAGAAAAGAATAGGGGAAGAAGTGGTGATGATGAATTACTATACTTATTATAGGTGTTTTTCTTAACGAAAATAAAAATATTTGCATAAATTTTTTAATTGCTGGCATCGTTGATAATAATTAGCTAAAAAAAAAAAAAGCAGTGAAGGGAAAATTTTACTTTTGTTTTTGTTGATTATGTTGAATAGAAATGAAAAGAAGAGGAGCAAGTTATTGGATTAGACACCTAACCATTTTCTATTGCTTTTGCTGAAAGAGCTTAGACATTTAACTCATGAGCGTATATTGTAGCGTCATGCATATCAAAAAGAGATATACAGGTGCCGAAGATATAGATATAGAGATAGAACTGGCTTCAAATCGGAACAATGAACCAGCTTCAGAAAATGTTGTCAAAAATAGTTGCTGATGAAGGCGTTTTGGGAAAGAAGTTGATTTTCAATGTGTTATATATCAGATAGTATTAGTTAAACTCCTCCATGGCCTTCTAAATGTATGTAGTTTCATGCACTTTGCACAATCATTACTTTTGTAATTAGATCGGGTGAAGAGTAAGAAATTGCGTTGTGGCCCTGCCCCAGCTGATATATATCAAGTTTTGAAACTAATAAAGTTGATTAACTTTTGTCAATATATGTCAACTATACTAAGGTCAAGTAACATATATATATATATATATATACACAATTGGGGAGCTAAGATTCGATCATGTCTTATAAAAGTATAATCCGACTGTAGAATAGATTATGGCCACATGTCATAATCGAGCAAATTCATAGTTTTTCTTTTGTTATTTTTTATTATTTTTAATAAATCATAATCGTTTAATAAATAATTACGATTAAAATACACATAAAATATATATATTTTATTAAATAAGTCGTGATCATTTAAAAATAAATAATTAATTAAAATAAAAAAATATAACTTTAAATTATAGGATCACGATCTCGTCGTGTCTCAGGATGGGATATGTCCCATCCAAGGGTCAGCATTAAATTGAATCAGTCTTTTGACAGGATTCATGCATCCCAGAAACGAATCCCATGTAGTTGGGTTTCCAACTACATGAGATGCTGTCAGATGCCCAGGGCTGTCCAATCTGATTTGGACGGCCACGATTTTTTTTTTAAAACTTTTTTAAAAAGATATTTTGAAAAACTTATAACATAAAAAAATAATAAAATAAAGATTGAATCATGGTCGTCCAATGCGGGATGAACGGCCACAATTTAACCATACCCCATACAATTAAATGTCGACCATACGAGATCCGGATCCTTTGTAGAGGCATCTCGCTGGATTTGGCTATGGAGATGCACAGAATGGTAATGTTATGAGGATAGAATGAGTTGAATAAAGTTGGACTTGGACCCACCAACCGATCCAAGATATCATACATCAATGCGCCACTACCATCTGCGGCACCTTCACGTGACCTGTCTATACCATCCACCTCTTCCTTTCTCATCCACTCATTTTCTCCCATCTTCCCCTCCTTCTTTTTCTCGACATTTAAAACAAAACAACACAAGTTTGTGCTAGCCTAT
The DNA here is from genome assembly GCA_034509205.1 of Ceratonia siliqua. Taxonomy (NCBI): domain Eukaryota; kingdom Viridiplantae; phylum Streptophyta; class Magnoliopsida; order Fabales; family Fabaceae; genus Ceratonia; species Ceratonia siliqua. The sequence goes on from JASKGM010000009.1 coordinate 7,322,961, forward strand.
CTTTAAACCAGTCCAAAATCATCCTATAAAGGATGTCTCCACTTTCAACTAAGTAGTCAACCTCACACAGTTTCGTTTCTGTCATACGTCGCCATGATCTAAACGAGAACGACTGACTTTTTGTTGATAATCACTTTAGACTTTTGCACCTTAAATCCACATGCTGAAAAAGGAAAAAGGAAAAAGGGATCCTTGTATTTTATTACATTCCATTACAGAGGCATTTTTTATGAGCAAAAACTCAAAAGAAGGATATTATATTATATTATATTATATATATATAGCAATTAGCAACTCGATCCTCGATCGGATTCAGGGTTCTACTTCTATCTAGCAAGCTTTCAGTGGCTTCCCGCAGAGACAATCGTTGTAAACAAACGACGACGCTTCTAGATGATCAAAAGGTGACCCACTTGGAATCCTCCCACACAAATGGTTGTGACTCAAATCCAAGTGCCCAATATAGGATGCTGATGAGATTGACTTGGGGATTGTACCCTTCAGATTGTTGTACGATAAATCAAGCACCGTGAAATAAGATCTCGCTCCGAATATATCGGGTATGGACCCCGACAGACTGTTTCGGCTCAAATTCAAATCGCTAACACCCGACCTAAACAAGCTCTCTGGTACACTACCCCATAACTTATTCCCATCCAGGTTTAGGGTCGACAGAACCCCCATTCTACCCACACACTCCGGGATGGGACCCGATATTTTGTTCCGAGATAGATCCGCATCCGCCAGACGATATATTCCACACATCGAACTTGGAATCGCCCCGCTGATCTGGTTCCCACTCAGCAAAGCCCTGCTCAGCATCCTCAGCCTCCCGAAACTTCTTGGAATGGCCCCCGAGATTCGGTTGTTTCTTAGGTCTAGGTGCATTAAGCTACTCAGGCTCGTCAGTGACGGCGGGATTTCCCCGGAGATGAGATTGTCTGCCACATTCAGAACGGTGAGCCGTTGAAGCCTACCGATGTCGCCCGGAAGGGGACCCGAAATGCGGTTTCCGATGAGATCGAGGATTCGAAGGAAAGGCAAGGAGGCGATGCAGCTCGGAATTTCCCCGGATATACCCTTCCAGTCCGCGATGGTGATGCTGGACAGTCGAGTTAGTTTACAGATTTGCGGCGAGATATATCCAGTCATGTAGCCGGTGCGGTGGGCTTTTCGGAATAAGGGGTCCTCCGACTCGCCGCGGAGATTGATGTCAGCGACGCGATGGGACTGCTGGTCGCAGCTAACACCGTACCAGTTGTGGCAGCAGTCGGTGCCGGTCCAGGAGTTGAAGATGCCCAAGTAGGGCTCGTGGAGAGCGGACTTGAAGGCGAGGAGAGCCGCCCGGTCCGACGGCGGGCAGGAGTGCACGGCCCAGCTAACGGTGAGTAGTAAGAGTGCTGTAAACCAAGGTGCGGCCATTGTGGGGTAGATTCCCAGCTGCTCCAAGGAGGAGAGAGAGAGAGAGAAAAGGAGAGGAAGGCTGTGTTGGGAGTGCATGGGAGTTTGAGACTCTGAGAACGTGATTTATATAGTGTTGAATAAAATTTGTGTGACGATTTTGGCCCTAGCGCAGTTGCTAACTGGCGAAGTGTTGGACTACAGATATCAAAAGAAGGAAGAGCCAACAGGTGAACATGGGAATGGATTGGAGAGGATAAGTTTGGGTGAGAGAGAGTACGTGGGAGTTGAACAAGGCACATGCATATATGGTAACATTTCGTTTTCTTGCATATATGCATCAAAAGCTAAGGAAGAGTGGCCTGGCGGATAAGGACAAGCCCTTCTTTCCTTCTGGGTTCTGTTAATATGAATTGTTTTATATCCGACCAAGCAGAGGCAGTAATTATATTATTCCAGAAAATCTTATCGATCCCCGAGATTCGATGCTATACTAATACTAGCTTGCTCATTAAACAAGGGCTGGGTAACTACTAACTGGGTAAGGGTTGTCTGTTTCTCCCGAGATCTTGCACTAATAATGAAGAATTTGTTGATTGAATGAATTAAATATAGAAGAAACAGATGACAGGATCGATCGAAATTAGGTTGACCAGACAGATGATGGACGACATATTTGTGAAGAAGGGTAATTAAGCACGCATCAATCATCATGTGTTTACATGTGCGATGGGATCTTGAATAGAAAACGAATCAACCAACATCCACCCCTTCGATCTCTCTGTTTATGAACAACAAAAATATATATCTACCTCTTTACCATCCACCACCAGTTAACTAGCTAGTATATCAACATGTACTATTCTCAAGCATTAATTTGGAGACGTAGTGTGAAACACAAGATCTCAGGAAATCATACTAACCCCGGCCACTATTATTTGGGTCAACATATGTCATCACCAAAACTATCATCTCAAGCTCACAATTACCCATACATGATTCATATACAACTCTTAAACAAATTATTAGATGACAAGCTAGGAACAGTTTGTAAATTCAAATATATAATCAAATAATTATTATGAGTGTAAAAAAAGTATAATCCCTTTAGGTTTTATCTTGGGCAGGGCAGTGCCATGTCTTGCTCGATCAACTTTCATAATTTATATATTCTATTTCATTTTTAATTAACTTAAGCCACATATTTAGGGAAGAAAAGGTCCCAAAGTCTCCCTAAGCAATCCATTATTGCATATTTTATGAAAGGAACATCATATCCATCTTCAAGCAGTAGCTAGGATTTCTAATTTATTTGGTTATATATATATATAGTCAAAGATGCAGAAACAAGAAACGCCATCTGTTTTTATTCTTTCATGCCATGTTATCCTTTGAATGGGGTGCTCCCAATTCTTTACTTGTAATATGGATATTTTTTATGAGAAGCCCGATCCACGTTATCAGTTTATTCCAGAAACCTAACCCAAAATCTTACCTAAAGCCCATTATGAATATTTTGTCTTCTGGGCTGAAGTTGGTTAGATGGAACATGGACCTAGTTTTTGGACCTTAATTGTTTCTATTTCAACTTATATAGCATCCTCAGTATCAAGATTTTTAGTCAAATCATATAAAAAGTCAAACATGATTGACCTGTATATATCGGGAACCATCTATCTATCTAGTTTATCCAACATTGTGAGAATCTAAATTAAACAAATTAAATCAATAAAGTGAAGGAGAATAATCTTACCAAGACATCACACATTTTCTTAAAGTCAATTTTCCCTTTTGTTTCCTATACAAAGAAAGTATTACAAGACAAGGGGTGAGCCACCACAAATATTGAAACAATAACTACACTGTAGGTATATTCAATTTATTAATAATTAAATATAGACATATTAAGATATATATTCAATATGCTTAATAATCTGTTCATAAAACAAAGACATTTATAATATAATATAATGAAAGGCAGGGGAGGGGGGGGACTAAGGAGTAAGGACTAAGGACTGAGGACGGTGGGTTGAAAGAGAAAGGCATTAATGATCAAGTTTGGTTTGGTTGATAAATGAAACGTTGACATCCTTTTGGTGTAGGCTCCAGCCTCCAAGTTCCCACACACTGACACAGCGTTTCATATAATATCATTCATCACCAACTGGCAAACCAAGGCCAATTCTATAATTCTTTAATTGTTTTTTGTTGCCCAACAGGCAACAACACTTCCCTCTCTCTCTGATTTGTTGTTATTTATTTTAAAATACCCTCAAAAACTGTCAGGGCTGAGATGGGATGGGACCTTCCAAATGTCACTTAACCGTCACACGTTTAAATTAAATACATAATTCTTTTAACTCACTCTTAATTCTTAATATAAACCAAGTAAATAATAGGATGCATATTAAATATGGTCATATTTGTAAAACAGTTATTTTATTAGTGAAGCATTTAAAATTTTAAGGTATTTAATATATTATTTTTATATGTTCTGATATTTTTAATATTAAATATAAGATATTATAACATTTTTATATTTAATATGAGGACTAAAAAATATTAATAAAAAGATATAATAAGTATTCAAAAATAAAGTAAAACTTTTTGCTATTTTTATTATTTTCAAATTTTCTTAAATAATTTATAAAAAAAGTAAAATACTAATAGCTCAGCAGAATCCTTCATTTTATACCATTCTTAATTACTGATCAATTTGAATGGACTAAGAAAACAAAGTAAAAATAAAAACCTTAACAACCACTTTTCGTGATGCATTTAAAATACTGATTCTCCCATTCGAATGGAGTGAGATGTGACTTGGAGAGCTTTTATTTTTGTATAATATCTATTCCTTCCCCAGAAATAATTATTTTTTGCCTTTAACTTAATAAATATATGTTTGTAGTCTCATAATTGAAGATACGCATTCTATTTGTTTTTATTTCACTTACGGATTATAACGATGACGTTTAAGATATAATTTTTAATAAAATAATGGCAAAAGATTGGGAAACTGATTAGATTATATAGTAAAGAAACCTAGAAGCCCCAATAAAATGGGATAGTGAGGAGGGGCCCACAGGAGACATCTGGGTGTGTCAGCGTGGTCCCCTCCACCCGCGCTTTTATTGATTAATATTTATTCATGTCATGTGGAGACTCCCGATACCACAAAACCACTTCTCAGTTCTCACCTTCCACATTGCTTCCCCCATTTTTATGCCTATCATTGACTCTTTATTACAACCAAAACAGTGAAGCAAAATCACCTCCCATATTTCCCATATTATCCCAAATTAGATTTAACTTGTATTCTTTCCTCCTGTGATCATTCCCAAAATATTACCAAACTAATTGGAGGGCATTATAGTAAAATGGAACTGGGAACGTACCAAATCTGGGAGCCTACCCTACATTTATGTGCCTGTGTTTACTTCTCATTGGCTGCCCCCCGGCCACACAGAAAGAAGATGGAATTGAATGCTTTTTAATTTTTATAATATACTCCTTTTTCTTGCCTTTCTTTCTCTCTCTTGAGGCATCATCTCCCACTACATACTGGAGAGAGAGAGAGAGAGAGAGAGAGAGAGAGGCGGGTGTTTATGGTTGTCCTTCTGTTCCTATGTGCGTTGTTATCATATCCTTTTTTATTTTCAGCTGTTGCTTTTGCTTCGAGTCTTGTCTCTTCAGTTCACTCATTCACTTTCAGCAACACCCATACCTCGCTTAATTACCCCCTCTTCGATCATAACTCACCCTAAAAACCACCTCTTTTTCTTTTCTTCCTTCCTCTGTTTCCTCTCTGATTATCACCTACTTTTGCTACACCACACTTCACTGTTTACAGTCCAACTGAATTATCTGGATATGGGTTTCCTTTTTTAGTCTTAGATCTGCTTGAAACATCTATACTTGTTGGGTTTAACGCCTGGATAAAGAACAAATTCTCCCAGGAGTTCCCTCCAAATTTCTTCCACTCGTGAAGTTTATTTGATCTCATAAGGCCGGGGAGCTGGAAGGATATCCGTAAAAAGAATACTACATCTGAATATATAGGACCAGGAAAATAATGGAGTCCGATCTTCAACAACCTCCCATAATTCATGATCACCAGCAGCAGCAGCAGATGAATTCTGGCTTGACACGCTACCGTTCGGCACCCAGTTCCTACTTTACGAATATCATTGACAGGGAGTTTTATGAGCACATGTTCAATCGCCCTTCCAGCCCTGAAACAGAGCGAGCTTTTTCCCGGTTTATCAATAGTTTTGGTGGTGGCGGAGAAGAGTCACATGCTCAAAATCTATCACCTGTTCGTCAAAATTCTATGGTGAAGGAAGAGATAAATCAGCAGGCTCAGGTTATGCCTTCCATGAATAATGAACCCGTGGTTCTACAGCAGCAGCAGAACAATATCAATAATTATGCCTCTGCTCCTCAAAATTATTACCAAAGCTCAGCGCGACCACCTTTGCCGAATCAGAGCCTGACGTCAACTATGGAGGGATCATATTCAATGGGACTTAATCGGTTGCCGCAGATGAAGACTGGCGGTGGAGGAAATAATTCTAATCTTATCAGGCAAAGTAGCTCCCCTGCAGGACTGTTTTCCCACTCAAACATTGAAAATAGTATGTTCAATTTTACCTTTTCTAGAGTAATTGTTTTCCTTTACTATTTCCGTACCCGTCTTCTTGGCAAAATATCCGTGTTTGGCAACAACTTTCTATTACGTAGCATATATGTCTTTAGATTAGCTATTCTGGAAACATTTCGTTTTTATACTTTTCTGCGTGGCCACTAAATTCTGTGTATGCTCAGTTTCTGATAAGTATTTGTGGTTAGTAGGGCTAATTAGTTATGGAAAAGGACAAAGGAAAAAATATCTATGGTCTTCTTAAAATTTCATGGGGGTGTGATATAAATCCCATCGTTTTCCGAAGCCGAAATTGCTTGAGTTTATGATGGGTACAATAATCAATAATCAGGCTTCATATTTAATCCCGTCTTCAATTTGTTGCTTCATGAATAAGCTCTTATATTGACTCTTTGCAAGCTTAAATATTGGCAGGCTATGCTGCTATGAGAGGCATGGGAACTTTTAAAAACACTAGGGAAGAAGCAAACTTTTCTCCTGCAAGGAGGTTGAAAAATCCACCAACCTACTCGTCAGGGCTAATATCATCAATAGCCGAAATTGGAGATAAAAGCAATAGAGAAAATAATCCAGACAATGAAGGTTTTACTGAAAGCCAGGGTAATGATTTTACCACAGGTTTCCCGGTAGGTCCTTGGGATGATTCTGCAATCATGTCTGACAATATTACTGGTCTAAAAAGATATAGAGATGATGATGCAAAAACATTTTCTGGTTTAAATGCACCTGAAACTCAGGTACAACACTACCGGACGTTGGTCTAATGTATAACTTGTGATCACTGGAATATCATTGACCTGATTTTGTTGTCATTCATCAGAACGAGACAGGAAGCCAGCCTCCTGCTCCTTTGGCTCATCATTTGAGTTTGCCAAAAACTTCGACGGAGATGGCAGCCATTGAAAAGTATTTGCTGTTCTCAGATTCTGTTCCGTGTAAAATTCGTGCTAAGCGGGGCTGTGCCACTCACCCAAGAAGCATTGCAGAGCGGGTATGGTTGATTCTAGCCAAATGTTTCTCATTTTCCACTGGTAGCTGGACTTTTCATTTTTTTCCGACTTGGAAAATATCAAACAATGTATTTGTCAAGTAATTATTCAGTCATTAAAAAGGGCTAAATGGGCAAATGGTGGAATGCACAGTAAAGTTGGTTATCCTTATAATGTGAATTGCCCTCAGGTTAGAAGAACTAAAATTAGTGAGCGCATGAGGAAACTACAAGATCTGGTTCCCAACATGGACAAGGTAATAAGATTTTGACTTGAACTTCAAAACTATGATATGATGTGGGTGTGAGCTGGGAGGCATCAATGCTTATTATTTCCCTCCCTCTGCAGCAGACAAACACGGCAGACATGTTGGACTTGGCTGTCGAGTACATTAAAGACCTTCAAAACCACGTTCAGGTATGTTCAAAAAACTGACCCATCTCAACCATGTCAGTATGTCATTATGAAGGACAGTCACTCCATTTTCTTCCTACAGACACTTTCAGGCAGTCAAGCTAAGTGTACATGTTCACAGAAGCAGCATCAATAACGGAAAAGATGGAGGACACGACTTAGTCTTTGTACAGATTTGTAATAGTTTGGTTGATGAGATAGAAACCAGAGAATATGTCTCTTTCGGCACTGATTAAGAGAAATACTCCAGTGGTTGTGAAGGGGAGAGATAACGCTTATAAAAGCTGACATTTAAGAATCTAAGATTCAAATCTGATGCCACATTTACATAGCAGGGCTGTACGAATTTCTGTGTTGTAAGTTTATGCCTTTTAGGGATGAAGGATGGGGTGGGGACGAAACATCATCATGTATTATTGTTGTTGCAGTATAGCTAGAGAGGACATTTTTATATTTATGGGTATGGTTGCACAGTAATGAGCCGAGGCGGACACATGCTTTCTTCCTTTTCCTCAAATTTTGGTAAATGATTCAAAATAATGGTGTTCGCTTTGAAGGGCTTTTTCTCAAAGGAGAGTAACACTCGGGAGACTTTTTCGTAAGTTCATTTGTCTCATCTAAACACACTTAATTCTAGAGTTGTGGTGAGCTGGAGGGCATTATGATTAATGCTGGTATTCCATATTTGGGATTCATTATGTGAAGCCACAGAAATGGTGGCTCTGACTTTCATATTATTTTTTCTGGGAATAATTAGGGAGAAGAAAATAAGTGGTGTGGGCTGTATGAGTTTTGCTGTTTTGGTTTGGAAGAGATTGAAATGGTAGTGTCTGAAGAGTGGCGTGGAGGCAATAGATGAGTGGCGTCCAAATCCAGTGAAGTGAAGACCACGTCACAGATGATGTCACAAGTAAGATGGGATTGTGGGGAGTGTTATTGGAAGGTACAATACTTAAAAAAGGAGGTGTATTGGTTTGTTTTTTGATATTTGATAATAAAGGGAAGGGTGCCAATAAGTACGGCTGGTAAGATGGGCTTAGTTTGATGAATTAGTTCGATATAAATTAAAAAAAAATAGAATTGAGTCTTAAAAAATCTAGTTCAAAATAATTTGGATTTTTTTGGCCTGATTAGATCGGGCCAATAACCCAAACCGGATCAGGTCAAGTTGGCCTAAAGTTTAATTGAAAATTTATGTCATTAATTACAAAGAAATAATTGTAGTTTAGTGGTTATAATATTTTATTTTGATCATAGAGACATTAGTTCAAATCTTAACATTATTTTTTATTTTTTCTAGTTATTTTTCTTAAATTTACTTTCTTTTTTATATTTTGATTCTCAAACGTGATAATATTTTGAATGTCTTTTCGATAATAATTTTATTAAAGAACCATATTTAATAAAACTTATTATTTTAGTATTTATTATAAAAGGGAAAGGGGTATTCATAAATATTTACTATGTTATATATAAGACGGCAATTGAATTATTTTCAACACAAAAACGCTTTTAGTTTCGTATCATTTTGATAAAAAATATGCACTGTATCTAATTATGAAAAATCCAACACATAAATGAAAGAAAACAACAAAAGAAATCAATTTTCATTCATAAATTTGGGTTATTCAC
>JASKGM010000009.1:7332156-7342279 GCA_034509205.1 Ceratonia siliqua
CGAAAAACAACTGATGAAAAATATTTTTACCCAAACAAGTTTTTTTTTTTTTTTTTGTTTTATAAAACTATTTTTTAGAATTGTTTTCAAGAACTATTTTAAAAAACAATAAAATAAAAACCGTTTCAAACAACCCCAATATCTTCCACCAAGTAGTGAATTAAGACTAAATCTGTAATCTGTCGAAGCCTTTCAGGGCTCAAAGCAGATGGCATGCAACCTGGTCCTTAGTAGTTCAAGTTTAGGTTGCTTACTAGATAAAAGCTTAGCCAGTCCTAGAGTCTTCCCTTAATTGATTTTCACTTAGTAATTAGCAGTCTCTGAGAATTGAGAATACATAGAACCTTACATAAGTGAAAAGCTTACTAAACTTTCTACATTTCAAATTTATTAAAGGTAAAGACTAGTGTTGAACAGAAAAATTAGTTTTCTTATATGGTAATCAAATTGGCCTATGAAATATAAACTATAAATATAAGCACATAGATGTAGAAGCTTGTGACCTCACGAGTGTCCTGGGGCTTATGGTGTTAAGAATCTCTTCTCCATTCTATATTTTGCACCATAGGATGCATGTTTTTGCATCATTCTTTTGTTGTTCGGTCAATAAAGCATTGACTTGTTGGCTCTATTTTAAGATATATTTTATAACAGAGTTTTCTGATTCTGATTTATTGTTCTTTTAGTTATGTCATCGACCTGTGACGTCATTGAAGTTGGCATCACTGCTAGAGAAGATTGAAACTCTAAAGGTTTTTTCTATTCTTCCTACTCTTTTTTGTTTTTTGTTTACAAATTAAATCTGGAGCAAAACTGCTTCCTCATTATTGTGGGAGACACTGAGACCGATATAGAATTCTAATGTCAAGATCAGTACATATATAGATTTTATCTTCGGTTCTGTAAAATAAGTATTCCATGGCCTTAATATCATATCTGTGACCTTATCAAGTTTAAAATAGGATAAACTCTGTCTTCAGGTTACAGGTCCAGAAGAATTAAATCACTTAGGTGAGGTTTTTTTTAAAAAATAATAATAAGAATAATGGTATCTTTGCCATTTTCCGTGGTTGATATATGATTTCTATTTCGTAATCTCCCCCCTATCAAGCACGTTCTTAGTAGTGACTTGTGCCACAAGAATAGACTAGAAGCTTCTTTTATTTGGAAAAAGAAATTGGGAGTCCCTGAATCGAATAAGCTGCTGCAGTAGGAATCCTGAGCAAAATTTAGAGTGTAGGTTGCTTCCTTAAAATATTTTATTTGATTCATCTAGTTCTCTCTCACAACCATCCGTCACAACTCCCTTAAAATGTCACGCATGATAAGGCTCCTGGTGCCTGTAAATGTCTCATACTCTTGTTCACAAGTACTGCCACAAGAAAGATTTCATATTTTTTTCAATTTCTTTAGAGGAATTACAAGTTTACAACTACTAATGATTCAGATAAGATGCTAATGTGCATCAGGTTATAGAATATAATAAGATGTTCAGATTGCACCACATGAAAATTGCCCTTTGCATGCTTATAATTTATGCTAAGCCATTCTTATTGTTAAGCAGGCGCAATCAGATATTATTCCAAAGGAGATACACTCTATTGATCTTAATCCATCTTGCCTGTATCAGTTGGCATTCCATCTTGATGATGGCTGGTAGGTCGCAAAATTTGACGTCTCTAACTCTACTCCATCTGCATCTGCAAGATAGCATTTTCTGAGTCTGATTTCTCTTTCTTTAACCAAGCGATAACAAAGAGAATTTCCGTGAATTCTATGATTTTTTCCACTAAAATTATCTATTATTTTAACTAGGAAGTAGGAACTGAAATTCTGTGATTTTAGTACTAATCATATCACCGAGTAATGTTATGTAGTTTCTAAATGGCCCACGCATTGTCTTGAATTTTATTCAGAGTTGAAATGGGAAATAATAAGCTTTTAGCCAAATCTGTGCCTCCAAATGACTACCATTCAGCAGTTGCATTTGATATAAATAGTGGTTGTGTTCATCTAATTTTTTTTTCGCTTTGTATTGAATCTTATATGTCAAAAGTAAATGTTTCCTTCCATCTATTACACTAATTTAGTAAATTTTCCTTTGATGATTTCACGTAGGTCGGGTGTTTTAGATATTTATGATCTTAGAGTTACGCATATTCATTGCCCTCCTCCAGCTTGGTTGTAAGTTCATCACTTGTGGAGTTGCTTTTATGATGTTTGTGAAAAGGCCTCGCAAATTACATCTGATCATTCTGTATTTACTGTTCATTTCTTGTTAGAAATGATTCTTGTATTTCAGCTGAGCCATCATATATAAGAAAACCTTCATGGTTATCCCCATATTCGGTAAGAATTTTTTTTAATCTTTCTTCCCTTTAATTGTTCTAGTACAAAACTAACCTTTTCACCTTAGTTATGTTGCGTGTTTTGATCAGTTTCCTTCATTTTATATTGCGCTTGTGACAATGCTGCCAGTAATTATTGTATGAACTTCTATTTACTTACTGATGGACTCTGCAAGCACTATTCTCCCTCAAGCCACACAAGAAATAATTATTGATAAGCTGTATAATGTAGTGCAGATTTATGTGGCTGGGTCTTCATCTGACTCTGGCATTCATCTCTTGGATTTCTATCCCAGCACCAGCTCACCAAGCCATGTGGATTACAAGTATGGCACTCCAACAGTGAGATAGATATATTAATTGGCGTTAGGAGTTTCCATTAATTGCAAATATTCTGCACGTTTTGAACTGTTTCAATATTGTTGTTTCCAGGGAGGATTTACAGGAAATCTCGAGGGCGAACAAACAAAATAATCAGAACAGGTTTCTTCCTTTATCTGAAGGAGTTACTGCATGTGCTGCCCATCCCTTATATAATACAATCATAGCTGGAACAAAGGTTCGTGATTCAGAAAATGTAGTTAGCTTCATCTTTCTCCGTCGGAACATTACTTTTTTTAGAATGAAAGATGCTTTGCTCCATAATAGTTTTTATCTGACAACATCTTGAACTGGTTTTGAATTAGTTTTTGAAATCATCCTTGCCTATTTGAACAAATACCCTTTTTTGTTTTTTTAAATACGCTTCTTTTCTGAAGCCTGACTATCACTTTGATTTTTGATCGTGTACTTTTGTCCGGCTTATCTTAGTTAATCTGTTCGCAAGTACTTAAAATTTCGCGCTGTTTTAAATTATAGGAGACTGATTTTTTGAACTTGACCCCCTGATGCAAATACTTCATTCCTTATTAGTATAGAATTATACATGTTTTATTTTTATTATTTTCTGCTGAATCTTACCATATATTAATTACATGCATGAATTTGTTCTGCATTCGTATTTTAAACTGGAAATTAGCAATTATCATATATCACGCCTTTACACAAATTTGACCACGTTTTCATGCTTAAATCTATCTTGAGATTATGCATTGCTGTTTATTGTACTGATATTTTATATTTTTATTTATCTTGAATATTTAAGTATAAAACATTATTATATTTAGAATTCTCATATTTAATATTAAAAAAATATTAATTTTATAAAAATTAGCAAAGTTAAAATTTATGAAACACTGTCAAAATAATGGTATCATGTAGTTCTTAATATCTTGACCAAAAAATTAGTTTAGACGTGAAGATAAAGAATATTTTGATTCAATTTGATGTTAATTGTCCCTCATATTCCTTCTCAAATATAGTCAAATGAGCATGAAGGCATTTGCTAACTTTATCTTGGTTGTCAAATATTGTGTCTAAGAATGTTTGTTATTGGTGTCAGCAAACATCTTTGCTCGTGATTTCCCAGAGACACGAGTCATACGGAGGTGGAGAATAGTGTCAAGAAGCATTGAGAGTTTTTTGGGTAAAGTCACTATAATTGTTTTCCCTTGCTGAGTTTGCAAATAAGTCACGGTACTTTTGTTGTATATAGTGAGGATAAATTGATTTAATACTACCTGCAGGCAGCAGTGAATTGAGGAGGAGTTCAATATGATAATCATTGCTGCTGCGAAAACTGGCCTAAGTTTACAATAACCTGAGTAGGCTGCTTTATTCTTTCAATCACATTTCACCCATTATTGTATTTATAAACAAGAGGATCTTGAATGGTTTCGGCTCTCAGGGCTGCAAGCAACTTATATTTCCATTTATGAGCTATTGGGTCTTCTTGCTTCTTCCAGCGTGCCCTCACCTAACAATTGTCCTTGGGCCATTCATTGTTCAAATCAATATGGACTGCCTCATATCTTGATCTGGGTTCTAATTACAATCATCATCCCACTACTTTTAAAAGCGATTATGTTGTTCTCTCATCCCCCTTTCTAATCTCCCATTACCCGCTCCACCCCTCCCTTTCTTATTTTTTATACCCTTTTTGGCATTCTACGAGTGTATCTAACAAATAAGAAGGAAATTAAGAAAAAGGAAAAAAAAAATAAAAAGTCTAGTGCGACCAACCTGTAAAGACGCTCACTACATTGTATCATCATGGTCCTGGACTCCTAGTCCTAGTCCTATCCTTCAACTATCCCATGTGAAGGTGAAGTTCCTCCTGCAAGGACTTCGGCAATTAAACCAGTTATTTTATGTCCTCTATTAATCTTAGACTTGTATATTATCCAGTAGGTTTATCACTTGCTTGTATTGTCTAAAAATACATTGTTTGAGTCTCTATCCAATAATTCATTTTCTTAGCGGCTGCTTGTTCTTTTATTCGCCTTGTTTTTATGTCCAATGGACAAGGTAACAAATGCAATGAGCTTTAATAGTTCCAGAATCAATGTAGAGTAGCCATTAGAGAGGGAACAGAACAGAGGGTTGAAAGACAACATGAAAGGCCTAGTTAAACTATTCAATGGTATAAGATGATTTAGTAAAGTAGATAGGATTAGGTTAAAATGATTAAACAGAAAATGGGGAATCTGGTTTTGCAGGAATGTAACAATGAAAACAGGACAAAATGTTAACAGTAAACGAGGAGGCAAGTGAGTATACTGCAACTTTAAAACCTAAGGTTGAGATTGCAGTATGTGTGTACAATAAAATTATGAAGATTCCATAAAAGCGGTGTTGTCATTTTACTGAAGAAAGAGAAGCACGCTCGTACTTGGTGTGGTTTGTTTTCTTTATAATTTCCTGTTCTATTCCTTTTGGTACCCAGCAAGATATACCAAAGCCATCTGTATCACTTGTTTCTTTCAGAGACCTACTTTCCAGAAACATACTAATTCTTTGTTCTGCTTTTTATTGGAATAGTGATCATAAGGTATTGGGCTACAAATCAAAAAGATAATTTCATGATTTTTATGGAGTTGTTTTACTTGCTAAGGCATTAGTTTTCGTTTGAATTGATAAACAGGGTTTCGTTTTCTGCACTCAGCGTTGAATGATTCACCCGTCAAGTAAGAAAAAAAAAATTAGAGAATGGTACTCTTAAAGGATAACATAGGCTGAATCAGAATCGTGTTTGATGGGAACAGAAATTAATTCAGGGCACATAGTGTGCTAATGCTACCAATTAAACAAGAAAAGACGCTTTTTAGCATGTGGTTGTTGACATTTTCACTAACTTTCATCTTATAATTTCTATTAAATAATGATATTTTACTATAAAAAAGAAACACAACGACTCCATTTCCAATATTGCAAAAGAAGGAAGGATAAAAGAGCAGACTCCAAAGCAAATTTACTCTCCGATTCAAAAATACCCTTCGCTTGTAACTATATGTGGCATGACCTGATGACCATGACATGGGCTTTTAGTAAATTAAAATGCTAAGAATGATCAAAATGCTCATTTGGTCCCCACTCTGCCTTGTAACATTCATTCTCTGTTAATTCCTTTTCTTCTTGCATCTTTGATATGGACGAAATTGACCTCAGCATCCTAATTGGATGATTAGGGATTTGCAAAAGGCAAAGAGGTGAAGTTTTAAGAAGTTTTAACAGGTATTCGAGAAGGTTTGCATGGGAAAATCAGGCTTTAGGCGTATAAAAGAAGAGAACAAATCTAGCTCTTTTATGATAAGATACCTTGTAAACTGTGATCCAAGAATGGGCACAGAAAGCCAAGGTCACTCGAGATGTATATGACGTAGATTGAAGGAGCATGATGAATTTTATAATACTATCCATCATAAAACATGCTGCTTCCGCCGATGCTCTTCACCAACTCACCATCATATTAGAGGCTAATGCAAGTACTTGATGCCATCACTAATTGTGATCATTACACTCCAAGTATCAATCAGTACTAAAGCAACCTCTCGTTGACAATAACTGAGAAACTTCACTATAAATAATATTGGATTGAGCATTTATTATTATATCAAAAATTAATAATTAATTAGAATATAATTTTTTTTATTTAATCCTATAAGTCAAAATCACATTTTGACAATAACTGATGTCTTACCTAAATTTTCGTTAAGAAATAATTACTACGCACCTTTACCAATAGATAATTAATATGATGGTTCAACTTAGTGGCATTCGACTTCTAATGTTAGTACTAAAGCAATCATCATGTGAACAGTGGCACCACCACCCAATGTTGCTTCCTGCTTGGGCATATTCGTAAACTGCCTTCACACCTCTCATGCCCACTTCTTTAGAGTGAAATGTACTCTATTTTTCACATGCCCTCATTCCATCCATTTTCCTATGAGAACAAAGACAAAACTCTTTGGATTTCGGATGCTTCTCTCAATCCCTCATTCTCTCTTCTGCTTCTCCAACATATTACCATAGATATGGTCGTCTCTGCAAATCAAATCCAACCCTTGGATACCCACTTGTTCATCGGCTTTGTTCTTTTCCCTCGTCAATCCAAATTCTGACTATATCAACTGCACATATTATCTTACAGGAATTCAAATGTCCTGCTTCCTTCCTTTCTCTGTTCGATTTCATGGCTGAAGCAGCAGCTACTTCTACGCAGATTTTTCAACACCATAACAATGACAGCAACAATGGCAACCCTGAAATGAGTAGGCAGGAAATCCAGACCGCCATTGCCAAAGCTGTGGAGCTAAGAGCTCTTCATGCTGCTTTAATGCAAGGAAATAGCCCAGCCAATGTCAGATTCCCATCTCCTTCCCCTGCTCCGCGCTTCTCTGCCCAAGATTACCCTGTTTTCACACCGGTAAGGATTTTATTTTTTTTTAATTTTAGCTTGCTACTTCTTTGGTGAACTGGGTACCCAAAACAAATTCAAGTCATAGCCACACCACTATTTTGTTCGACGTAACGATAACATCGTTGCTAGAGTATTCCTGATATGAGATTGTTTCCTTTCATCATTGTTACGGATCACAGCAGCGAGGCTAATTTCTCGAATATGCCAATAATTTTAAGGCTTCTTTCAACTTTTCTATTATTATCCTATCTCCTCAAACGCTTCTATCTGTCATAGATTCATAGTTAATGAATTCTGGAGCTGCTGTTGAATTCCCTTCTTCAAGTTACCTTACGGTTATGTCCTTAGTTCTTGCTCCCTTCTCATTTTCCTGTATTTTAACCTCCACAAAACACCAAGCCAGAATCGAGTTTTGACTTGTTTATTTTTTCAAGATTCTGGCTTTCTTTTGCCTGCCATGGAGTTTTTAAGATTGAATAAGTCAATTTAACTGAATTTTGAGGTCAATTCCACGAGCATGATGTTTATTATCTCATTCCTGTCATTTGAAAACTAATATCATGATTTTTTTCCCTCTTCCCTTTCTCTGCTCTTTCATTGTTTTCAGAATTCATCTATTTTGGTAATTCCCCCCACCCCCAATCGTTTTTTTCCAATATCGGCGGAGGATAAGTTTCTAATGTGAGAATCATTGACAGAGCTATGAAGATGACCCACTGCCAGGATATCAACAAAACCTGATAAAAAGCCGAACAGTATCAGAAAGTTGGGATGAGAACGAGCTCGAAGGAGGAAACGGTATGGAAACCATTCTACCAGATTACAAGGAGAAATCAACTTCAAGAAAGGGACTAACTTCCGGTTTTGCCGACCTAGAATCTCATCTATGTCCTGCAGATGAAAGCAAATCTGTGACTGGTTCTTGTGCAAACCACAGTACCGTTCTTCAAACGTCACCGGCAAATGAATATTTCAAGTCCAGGAGGAGAAACAGTCTGGAGGACTTCAACTCTCTATCCTCCTGCAATAGATGTAATCCTGCCATCATAACCGGCGAATTTGAAAATACAAGCAACAGCAAGAGTCCCAATATTGTTGTCCCACTCACGGATTCTCACTCATCTGTTCAATCACAATCCAAAAATAAGGGGGTGATTTCATGGTTGTTTCCTCGGTTAAAGAAGAAGCATAAGAATGAGACTTCCCCAAACAGAACAGAATCTGAGGAAGTTTCTCAGGTTCTTAAGGATTTCGGAATAATGTCGATTGAGACATTGAAGAAAGAGCTTATTGAAGCAAATGAGAGCAGAGACGCTGCCTTAACGCAAGTTTCTGAGATGAAATCTTCACTGAGGGAGCTTAAACAAAAGCTGGAGTACTTGGAGAGTTACTGTGAAGAGCTGAAGAAAGCATTAAGACAAGCAATGCAGGCCAAGGATTCCCAACTTTGCGAGAAGCTTAATAATCTTCCCAAGAGAGGAAAATCGTTTGACGGGAATGGGGGAAATCCGATGCCTGTCAGTGAGGAAGTAATGGTAGAGGGCTTCATGCAGATAGTATCGGAATCCAGATTATCAGTGAAGCAATTCTGCAAGACCCTTATAAGCCAGATTGAAGAAACGGATCATTCTTTAATGGACAATTTAAATCAGTTTCTTCAACCATTTAAGCTGTCTCTTAATTCCAAATACTCGAAGGCAGTTTTATACCATTTCGAAGCTTTCATTAATCAGTCTCTCTACCAAGACTTCGAGAATTGTGTATTCCAAAAGAATGGCTGCCCAAAATATTTAGACCCACAACAGGACCGCCAAGCACAATTCTCGTCATTCGTTGCGCTTAGGAATTTGAGCTGGAACGAGGTATTGAGAAAGGGGACAAAATGTTACAGTGAGGAGTTTAGCAAGTTCTGCGACCAGAAAATGAGCTGCATTATCACTAGTCTAAATTGGACGAGGCCTTGGCCTGAACAGCTGCTTCAAGCTTTCTTTGTTGCGGCAAAATGCATATGGTTGCTTCATTTGCTGGCCTTTTCTTTCGACCCACCATTGGGAATTTTAAGGGTGGAAGAAAACAGAAACTTTGATGGTCACTACATGGAAGATATGTGTCCGGATAGGCAGAGATCACATGGTCCAAGGCGGGTAAAGATAATGGTGATGCCAGGGTTTTATGCTCAGGATAGGGTGTTGAGGTGTAAAGTTCTTTGCAGGTACAAATCTGCAAGCTAAGTAACGTTGGGAAATAGGTTTTAATGTTTTGCATTTCTTCAGTCCCTTTCCTATTGAAGTCTATAACTATCCAAATGTATCCAATAATAATGTTTGAAATTGGTAAAGTCTATAGGCAGCTAGATGTTGGATGCTTGTGCACGAATAGGTGAAGATTTGGAAGTGAAAGCCATAAAATATGTATATAATCTATATATGCACATGCTCTGCTTCTGACCATTCGTATGTTGTCGTTGTGTATACCAACTTCCAGATAATGAAAATAAGTGGATGGAAATGAGAGTTTTTAAGTATCCCAAGTGGACATTTGGTTCCTCCTCCTCCTCCATGCTTAGCCAATTTATGCAACAGCAAAAAGCCATTGAAACTGTGTGGTTGTGGTGTATCAAGTTAACAGCTTTACAAGGTGATGTAATAATTAAGAATTAAGATAGAGATGTGTTTTGGTGTTAGTCCCATCAACAATAGATAATAGATATGGGGACATACCACATATGTTGGCTCTAAAGGAGGAATATGAGAAGTGATACGGGATTTGTTTGCAATTGCATAGCGGGGCCTGGAGGTGACATGTATTTTATTATATATAATTAATGTTTCATTGTGATATTGCTTATTGGTTTGAAATTTGAATAATCAAATACTGGATAGATATGTGGTTATCAAATTGAAAATGAAATCCAATTCTCTTATCTAATTCGTCCTTACTTTACATTAATGCAGCAAACGTGGTTAGTTCTGAT
>JASKGM010000009.1:7342379-7420906 GCA_034509205.1 Ceratonia siliqua
ATATTACGTCTTGATAAGTTGGTAGGATGTCGATAAAGTTGTCTTTTTTAATATAGTAGTAATTTGTTTGTCTCTTTAGAAGTTGTCTCTTAGAACAGAGTCTTTAGTCTTCAAAATTGTCTCTTCGTTTCGTACAGTTAGTTTGATCTCTTTGAAGTTTATGATCTTTATTAGTAAGTATTTCCATCAAATTGTGGTTTGGTATTATCATTTTAGTTTGTCAGATCATTTAATTTGATCCACTCAAATCTGGACTTTTTGTTCAATACTAATACTATATATATCCCATATCTGAAAACATTCACAAAATGATATGCATTTGTTACATATTTATTATAAACTGAGACAAGAGATTAAATACATAACAAAATTTATTCAAACTCAAGCAAATAAGAAAGTGACAAACCCAAGCTAGCATATATTGCTCACTAGTTTCACAAGCTAGCACTAGCACAAAGCAAGCATTGAAACAGAAATGAAGAAAGAAAAGGAATCAATTGCGATCTGTGTGTGTGTCAGCAAGGTGTAAGAGGCTTTCCACAGAGGCATTGATTGTAAACGAAGGACGAGAGATCAAGATGATTAAAAGGTGAACCCCTTGGAATCTACCCAGAGAGACGGTTGTGACTCAAATCCAGGTGCCCAATGTAGTTAGCCAACCTCATTGACTTAGGTATGAAACCCGTCAAATTGTTGTACGATAAATCTAGGTTTATAAAATACGTTTTCTCTCCGAAAACGTCTGCTATATGCCCATGCAGTTGGTTTCGGCTCAAATCTATATGACTCATTCTTGAACTCAGTACACTCGCTGGAACACTTCCCCTTATCTTATTGTACTTTAGCTTCAGTGTACCTAGAATTGGCATTCTACCCAACGACTCCGGAATGGACCCCGTTATTTGATTCAGAGATAGGTCCAGATCCGCCAGAGGGTGTATTCTCGATATCGTCCTCGGGATCCGACCCGTGATCCGATTGTGGCTCAGCAAAGCTCGGCTTAGCTTGGTGAGCCTGCCAATGTCCCATGGAATGGGACCCTCGAGTGCATTGTTTCTAAGGTCCAGGTGCATTAAATTGGAGAAGTTCACCAGCGTCCTCGGGATCCTACCAGAGATATGGTTATTTGCGAGGTTGAGCATGGTAAGTTGGCGGAGCCGACCAATGTCCCAGGGGATCTTGCCAGAGATGAGGTTTCCTGACAGATCAAGGATTTGGAGAAAAGGCAAGGAGGTTGTGATACAACGAGGGATTTTGCCAGAAATGGCTTTCCAGTCAGAGATGGTAACGGTGGAGAGTTGGGCGAGGTTGCAGATGGCAGGGGAGATAGAACCGGTCATATAACCAGTGCGGTTGAGGCGTTTGAAGAGGGGTTCATCAAGGAGACCACGGAGAGTGATGTCGACGACACGGCGAGTGGCTGGGTCGCAGTTGATGCCGTACCATTTGTAGCAACAATTGGTGCCTCTCCAGGAATGAAAGATTCCCAAGTAAGGGTTGTTGAGAGAAGCCTTGAAGGCCATGAGTGCTGCCCATTCAGAGGGAGGGCAGGACTGGATGGCTGAGGTAACTGCGAGTAGAGTCACTGTGATAAGCAAAATAATTGCACCCATTTGTGTTATTAGTTGAGTTAGGAGTGAGTGTAGGTAGAGAGTGAAGAGTAGGCATGGAATTTTGGGTAGTAAGCCACTAGTTTATTTATAGCATGCTTGAATATAGTTGTGTGTGGAGGATTTTGCAGGGGAAACTTGTAAGTGGTGCAGCGATGTAGATTTAGGAAGCAAGCAAGGAACCAAAGAAAGGGGCATGGAGATTTTGATTGTGATGGTGGGGGCTGCAGGTTGATCGTGTTTAACGATGAAAGAATGAAATGAGAGACATATGTTTGTTAGAGAAGTTAAATATGAAGGCAAGTAAGTGTTGCTTATTGCAGCAAAAAGAAATCAAGGATTCACTTTTGTGTAGGATCGGATGCAGCATCCTTTTTGTTTTAATTGAGTGAGATCGTATTTTGCTATCACATGGTAACTGTACTCACCTTTCCTTGTGGATTTCATTAGGTGATAATTATTTGACATCAATTATTAATTCTGAAATTGGACGAAAGAGCTAATTAAGTGGAGAAATATGTACTCTAATTGTTTACCTCATGCTCAATTCTTCTCTAAATCTTATTATATACCAAGGTTGCCTATGGTTCATGCCATGATCATTTTTAGAGCTCTAGGGAATTGGCACACGTTCATGGCAAATTGGCGGCTATAATATCCATAATTGCCTGTACAAATTGTCTATCATGGCCCACACACTCCAATAACTTCATTCAATCTTATCAAGTCACCAGTACTTTTAAACTTGATTCTTCAGCTCATCAAACATAATTTAAGTCATACTTTCTTTAGCATTAAATGTTAAGATGACACTATGTTAAGGGTTCAAACATTTATTGATAAAAACAAATTGATTCTTCAAGTTAATGATGAAGTATTAACGAAGACAAGTCCTGCATATGTGCTCATGCATACTTTGTGATTTGTACACAAAGGTCTTAATCTCTGGCCTTGAATAAGAAAATCAGAATTTAGATTAGTGTATGGAAAGTAGGAATTTCCTAGCTCACCCTTTAAATGTAAGCGTGATAGCGTGTTACACGATGCCAAGTACAAGACTCTCGATTCTTAGTCCTAGCTATTAGCCCACAGCTGGCCCCAATCTCTTTTTCTTTTTTCTAAATCAAAATCTGGAAAAGGATGGAACTGGCTTGAAAGGTTACCTGATACAAATAGTGTTGGTGTGTGACTTAAGTATTAAAAAGGTCTTTCGTTTTCCGAAAGATACATCTAATTGGGATTCTCCACACCGTGCGTAACACTAACAGACCCGGCTGAGGGCTTTCATAAGCGAAACCCAAGAACTTGTTTATTTCACATGGTTCATTTGGGCTTTAGAGCAATAATTCTTGCAGGGCCGGACTTTTGATTCCATTTAGGCTATTTAGGTTAGCTTCTGTTCCAGTCTTAAAAATCCAATGGTAGGTGTATGGCCCAAATATCTCGTATTCCATAAAGTTACATTATATTGCTTTGGTCCTAAATTATTATACATATTAAGACAAGCTTATCAATTTATTGAACTAGGCTCTTGGATCTGTTCAAGCTAGTTGGCCAACCTTTATTTTGACGTATCCATGAGCTGTTTTATTTCGAGTTAATCAACTCTACGGAGTGAAAATAAAAACAATTTGTTGAATGATCACTTTAATTAACAAAAATTAGTTATGTAATTTAAAAAATAATAATAAATTTATTATGTAAAATAATATATATTTTACAAATAAATAAAGATAAAATTTTTAATTTTTTTAAAAAGATTAATTAAAAATTTTATTTTATTTATTTTTAAAATATTTGTGTTATTTTATATAATGAAATTATTATTTTTTTGTTTTTATTAAATTTTTTAATTAAATAACTAGCTTATGTATATGTTAATTAAAACCATTAATTTTAACACTTAATTAAATTATATGAGATAATTTAATTAAATTATGATAATTTAGAGTATAATATATTATAATTAATAGATTTGAAAAGAAATTGTAATCACAACTAAAAATTAAAATAGAAAAGTATAAAATCCCCTAAATCTTAATTCCAATTTCTCTTCACACAGGAGTAGGATTTTCTATTTAAGTAGGATTTTCTTCCCCTTGACTTTAGCTGTTTGTTACCTAACCCACTTAGCTTACACATGGCTCGTAAACAAACATTTATTTTTTTTAAACCAACTATCACTTTTATTTATTAAAATTAATTAATTATTTCAATTATCTTAACATTTTTTTTTTTAAAAAAAGCCACAGAGTTACAGTCCAAGTCTCAACTATAATAATTAAACCATAATTGAAATTTAATTCCTTAGTTATGGATAAATAGCTATATACACTTTATATAATCTTCAGTAATAGTATGACGTACATATTATCTATTTACTGTCTTATTATATATGAAATCAATACATTATATTCATAGTTCATTTTAAACATTAAGTCTGGAAATTGACCATTAATTTTTTACTAATTCTAACATTTCGTCTTTTGTGTTAGGAACATACTTCTTGCAACTTGTTAACTCTTCGTACTCTTATGCAACTGGAGGGACGTCAGTTACCGAGTTCTGGTATTAAATTATTAGCTTAAGAGAACTTGTTAAAGTGTTAACATTATTAGTTTTCAGTAAAATATACTTTAATTAATGATTCTTTCCATTCGTCTCTTGAATAGGAGAGAGCCCAACAGAATAGTCACTGTACTACAAACCGAGAATGAAGAATCCTGCACAACTTATAACATGTTGATAACATGGGACTAAATAGCTAAAATGTTTCTGATTATGTTTATACAATGCACAATGATTTTCTAGGTTTCCCGTAATCTATTTCGATGGACCAAAGATGTAGCATATGCAGACTATTATGAGCGTACCTTAACAAATGGTATCTTCAGCATCCAAAGAGGAACAGATCCAGGAATTATGATATATATGCTCCCACAAGGTCATGGTGTTTCCAAGGCTAAAATCCATCGTGGTTGGGGCACTCAGTTTGATACCTTTTGGTGTTGCTATGGCACAGGTCTCCATTTCTTTACTACATCGTATTTGCACCCTATTTTAGCGTTGACTTCTCAAATAATTTTTTTCTTCTTGTTCGATCTTTAGGATTTGAATCATTCTCTGAGTTGGGAGATTCTATTTATTTTGAAGAAGTATGAACAGATCCTAGGCTTTACAATATCACTCAGTACATATCAAGTACGTTTAATTGGAAATCTGGAAACATTATGCTTAATCAGACAGTAGTTCCAGTTTCTTCGTGGGATCCTTAATTTCTTACGCGGGACATTTACATTTTCTCCCAATCAGAGATATCACATATTGTTACTTAAATTTTGCTATTTCAATTAAATATCTATGTTGTAAACACACATATTTGCTTTTGTAGGATGATGTCCCATCTTCTACATTAAACTTCCGAGTTCCAACATGGACCCAAGGGAATGGCTCCCAGGCGATACTTAATAATGAGACCTTATCTCTGCCAGTTAACGGTGGAAGGTAATACGGTCTTACACATAATAATTTTAATCCTTGACATTTGAAGTTTAATATTTAATTTTGTAAATCCTGCAGGAACATTTTTGTCAGTCTCACGAATGTAGAGCGCTGGTGATAATTTCACCCTCCAGTTTCCCATTATTCCAAGATCAGAACATGTCAAAGGTGTGTGTATTATAATCAATTATAATTAACTAGCTAATCTGTATTACAATTACAATATATTTATTATAAAAACTAATATATTAGTTTTATATAAAATTCAGATGACAGGCCTGAATATAAGTCCGTTCATGCAATTTTTTGTGGTTCATACCTCCTTATTAGTCATTCCACTGGTGAACGTTAAAGTTGGCCCAAACAAAGTACCTCTGGATTACATGACTCCAATCCCAACCAGTAACCATAGTCATCTAATAACTTTTACACAATAGGTTGGAAATTCAAAATTCATGCTCATAAACAACCTGGGTGCAAATCAATCATTTACAATGAAAAATTTAATTACCTGAATTAACATGGCACCGTTAATGCGACTCATGCAACCTATAGGCATGTGTTACTAGACCAATCCCCAGTTACAACTATGCAATAGGCTATTAATAGATCCGTGATGATAGAACCAGTTTACCATCCAGGGATGCATGTCATGCATTAAGGACCAGAAAGTTCTTTGCTAATTATGGATTCTTCTACTGGTTTGACTACTTCTGTCTTCCATGTGGTAGCAAGATTGGATGGAAGAAATGATACAATTTCCATTGAATCTGAGAGCGATAAGGGTTGCTATTTGTATAGTGGTGTAAATTATTCTCTAGGTACTTATGTGAAGCTGAAGTGTAAGTCAGATTCATCTGACTGACTGACTCTAACTTTAACCAAGCCGCAAGTTTTATTGCCAGTAAGGGATTAAAAGAGTATTATCCTATTACCTTTGTGTTGTTGGGATAATTATCTCATGGAGCCACTGTTGTCCTTTAGAGATGAACCTTATACGGCTTATCTCGATATTACGCCTTGGCCCTTGGTAGGCTGTCGATAAAGTAGTCTTTTTTAATATAGTAGTAATTAGTTTGTCTCTTAGAATAGTTATTTTAGAGTCCTTAGTTTTTAAAGTTGTCTCTGCGTTTCGTACAGTTAGTTTGATCTCTTTGAAGTTTATGATCAGTAAAGTTTCTCTTCATTAGTAAATCTTTCCTTCAAACTATGCTTTGGTATTATCATTTTAGTTTGTCAGATCATTTAATATTTTGATTCACTCAAATATGGACTTTGTTCAATACTAATACTATATATATCTGAAAACATTCACAAAATGATATGCCTTTGTTACATATCCATTATAAATTGAGACAAAAGATTAAATACATAAAATTTATTCAAACTCAAGCAAATAAGAAAGTGACAAACCTAAGCATTGCATGCTCACTAGTTTCACAAGCACTAACACAAAGCAAGCATTAAAACAGGAATGAAGAAAGAAAAGGAATCAATTGCGATCTGTGTGTGTGTCAGTAAGGTGTAAGAGGCTTTCCACAGAGGCATTTATTGTATACGAAGGACGAGGAATTAAGATAATTGAAAGGTGAACCCCTTGGAATCTGTCCACAAAGAAGGTTGTGACTCAAATCTAGGTGTCCAATGTAATTAGCCAACGTCATTGACTTAGGTATGGAACCCGTCAAATTGTTGTGCGATAAATCTAGGTTTATAAAATACGTTTTTTCTCCGAAAACATCTGCTATATGCCCATGCAGTTGGTTTCCGCTCAAATCTATATCACTCATTCTTGAACTCAGTACACTCGCTAGAACACTTCCCCTTATCTTATTGTACTTTAGCTTCAGTGTATCTAGAACTTGCATTCTACCCAATGACTCTGGAATGGGCCCCGTAATTTGATTCAGAGATAGGTCCAGATCCGCCAGAGGGTATATTCTCGATATCGTACTCGGGATCGGACCCGTGATACGATTGTGGCTTAGCAAAGCTCGGCTTAGCTTGGTGAGCCTGCCAATGTCCCATGGAATGGGACCCTCGAGTGCGTTGTTTCTAAGGTCCAGGTGCACTAAGTTGGAGAGGTTCACCAGCGTCGTCAGGATGCTACCAGAGATGTGGTTATCTGCGAGGATGAGCATGGTAAGTTGGCGGAGCCGGCCAATGTCCCAGGGGATCTTGCCAGAGATGTGGTTTCCTGACATATCAAGGATTTGGAGAAAAGGCAAGGAGGTTGTGATACAACTAGGGATTCTGCCAAAAATGGCTTTCCAGTCAGAGATGGTAATGGTGGAGAGTTCGGTGAGGTTGCAGATGGCAGGGGAGATAGAACCGGTCATATAACTGGTGCGGTTGAGGCGTTTGAAGAGGGGTTCATTAAGAAGACCACTGAGAGTGATGTCGACGACACGGCGAGAGGCAACAGTTGGTGCCTGTCCAGGAACGAAAGATTCCCAAGTGAGGGTCGTTGAGAGAAGCCTTGAAGGCCATGAGTGCTGCCCATTCAGAGGGAGGACAGGACTCGACGGCTGACGTAACTGCAAGTAGAGTCACTGTGATAAGCAAAACAATTGCACCCATTTGTGTTATTAGTTGAGTTAGGAGTGTGTGGGTAGAGAGTGAAGAGTGGGCATGGAATTTTGGGTAGTAAGGCACTAGTTTATTTATAGCATGCTTGAACATAATGGGTAGAGGATTTTGCAGCGGGAAGCTTGTATGTGGTGCAGAGATGTAGATAAAGGAAGCAAGCAAGAAATCTAAAAAGAAAGGGGCATGGAGATTTAGATTTTCATGGTGGGGGCTGCAGGTTTATCTCGTTTAACGATGAATGAATGAATGAATGAAATGAGAGGCATGTGTTTATTAGAGAAGTTAAATATGAAGGCAAGTAAGTGTTGCTTATTGTAGCAAAAAGAAATCAAGGATTGCACTTTTGTGTACGATCGAATGCTGCATACATTTTGTTTTAAGTGAGATCATATTTTGCTATCACATGGGTCATGTTAAGTGTAGTTACCCACCCTCTCATGAGCTCCACGTTTCCTTGTGTATTTCATTAGGCGATAATTATTTGACATCCAATATTATTTCTGACATTGGACAAAATATCAGCACGAAGAGCTAATTAAGTGAAGAGAAAGATGTACTCAAATTGTTTACCTCATGCTTATTAACTCTAACATTGGACACTTGCACGTTCATTGCAATTTGGCAGCAATAATATCCATAATTGCCTGTACAATTTTTCTATCATGGCCCACACACTCAAACTAATTCAATAAACCAACTTGAGAAGTAGTCAGTAGGACCCCACAAGGGGTGTCCATTAGAGCAATAACTCTATTCAATTTTATAAGTCACAACTTTTAGACTTGATTCTTCAGCTCATTAAGCATAATTTAAGTGATATTTTTTTAATATTAAATATTAAGATACGGCCTCAAATTCTTATTCCTCCATCTATCTATCAAAAAAAAATTGATTCTTCAAGTTAATGAAGAAGTATTAATGAAGACAAGCCCCTTGTGCTCATGCCTACTTCGTGACTGGTACACAAAGGTCTTCATCTCTGGGCTTACACACGAAAATCAGAATTTAGGTTTAGTGTATGGAAAGTAGGAATTTCCTAGCTCACCCTCTAAATGTAATTAAGCGTGGTGGTGTCTTACACGACACGAAGTTCAAGACTTTCGATTCTTAGTCCTATTAGCCCCCAGCTTGCCCCAATCTCTAGCTTTTTCTTTTTTCTAAATCAAAATATGGAAAAGGATTCAAAGGCTACGTACCTGATACAAGTAGTGTGTGACTTAAGTATTAAAAAGGTTTTTCGTTTTTCTTAAGATACATCTAATTGGGATTTTCCACACCGAGCGCAACAGACCCAGCTGAGGGCTTTCATATACGGAACCCAAGAAAGTCCAATGGCAGGTATAAGGCCCAAAAATCTGGATGCTATCAGTTGCATCCCTATCTAATTGAATTTCAGTCATCCAACACCCGCCCGTTAAACGTTAGGATTCAATTACATTTTTTTTACATGGATTCTGAGACATATTTTTTAAAATATAAAATTTTAAAAAGTTGTGTCGTCCAGCACGATCTAGCTAAATATAATATCCCATTCAGTTGGAATGCAGTAGTATTCCATATATTTGTGAATTATCACTTTAAGACGTCGTAGGTCTTTCAAATTCATGCAAAAATGACTTACATTTATGCAACCTTGTATTTTATTTAACGCCATTCTAATAATAAATAAACACAAATACAATGATCACAAATCAGTGAACCCAACTTGGGCAGTTTCCTTTTCAAAAATACAGTTGAGAAGAAAATTTAGAAATAGGAAAACAATATTGACTTACGTTGAATTGCTGTAAATGAATCAGCAAGGTTTGAGGGGCTTGCCACAGAGGCAGTCATTGGAAACAAAGGAGGACTCATCCAAATGATCAAAAGGTGAGCCACTTGGGATGCTCCCACAGAGGTGGTTGTGACTCAAATCCAGGAACCCAATATAGGAAGCCGATGATATTGACTTTGGGATCCCACCCTTTAGATTGTTATACGATAAATCCAGCACCGTGAAATAAGATCTTCCCCCAAATGCGTCTGGAATATTCCCCTCCAGACTGTTTGAGCTCATGTTCAAATAGCTTATTCCAGACTTAAACAAGCTCTCTGGGATTCTTCCCGTTAGCTTGTTCCCATCCAAGTTTACCGTTGACAGAACCCCCACTCTACCCAGTGACTGCGGGATCGCCCCTGATAATTTATTCCCAGACAGATCCAGATCCGCCAGACGATATATTCCAGATATCGAACTTGGAATGACCCCGCTAATCACGTTGCCTCCCAGTAAAGCCCGGCTTAGCATTCTCAGTTTCCCGAAGCTTGCCGGAATCGGCCCTGAGATTTGGTTGTTTCTAAGGTCTAGGTGCTTTAAGCTACCCAGGTTCGTCAGTGACTGAGGGATTCCACCCGATATAAGATTGTCCGCCACGTTCAATATGGCGAGCCATTTAAGCTTACCGATGTCTGCCGGAAGCGAACCCGTGATGCGGTTTCCATTGAGATCGATGATTCGAAGGAAACCCAAGGAGGAGATGCAGCGAGGTATCTCGCCGGAGAGACCGTTCCAGTCGGTGACGGTAATGCCGGAGAGTCGAGCTAGCTTACAGATTTCCGGGGAGATTGATCCGGTCATGGAGCCAGTGCGGTGGACTGACACCGCGGAGGCTGATGAGAGCGAATCGTGGGGGAGATTGATGTCAGCGACGCGACGGGACTGCTGGTCGCAGCTGACACCGTACCAATTGCGGCAGCAGTTGGTGCCGGTCCAGGAGTTGAACAAGTCGAGGTCAGGGAAAGCCGCTTTGAAAGCGAGAAGCGCTGCCCTGTCGGACGGAGGGCAGGAGTGGACGGCCCAGCTAAGGGCGAGGAATGAGAGTGTTATAAACCAAACTCCACCCATTATGGTGTAGATTTCCGGTGTCACTGGCTGTGCATGGGAGTTTGGGATTGTGACAACGTGATTTATAGTACACTCTTTTTATTGAAGAAATGTGACGATTTTGCCCCAGCCACGTACAGTTGGTAACTGGGGAAGTCATTCTGTATCTGGTCAACTTGTTTTTTATAATTCTATGATTCCTGTGTCAAGAAGTACTATATGGCTATTTGGATGATTGTATGCATAGAATGTGAAGAAAGTTACATAAATTGATGAAGACAATGATTTAAGATGGAAGAAGTCAACAATATGGAAACTTCTGGTTACGTAATTGAAGCACGCACATGGGATAGATAGCCAAAGGTTAAGGATGTAATTAATAACTCGGGTACTCGATCTTTTCTTTTTTTATTTACTAATATCTATGATAATATCATCTAATTAGAAATCTATAATATAATATAATTACAGTGTGGAGTTATTTTAAAGTTAATAGAAAGTCGGTGTTTAATATATATATAGCACTAATTAAGAGGTTAAGTGTTAATAGTAATTAGTAGAATTAATGAGTAACCCCAGATCGAGTTTCCTGAATCTTTGTCTCCCTCAGTGCTACAACTATCTCAGGAAATGAATGCAGTTGATTAAATGAATAGGATAATTACGAGGCAATCACAAAATATAGTAAACACATGTGCTCCTTATAGTTCTCCTTTTACTTGTTATGCTGCATATATCGATCATATATATTAATTTGATCTTTTTGGGTCAACCAAAGGTATAGACAAAGCTAGCGATCGAGACATTTAGTTTCTTGATTACTTTGTTAGAAATAGAAGTAATTAATTATATATATAGATGGACCAAATCACACTAAGCAAGGATCATGTTATTTCTTAAGCTAACCCGATTGTTAGGAAGCATGTGTATACATGTGCAAGAGAATAGAGATGGCCGTTTTAGAATATCTCAAAATGCCATCCATACAATCACAAATTAATTAACATATCACCACAAGCTAAGTATCATTTCGTCTAATTAGGGTTCTCAATAATCACAACTCATACAACTACGTATATAAATTTAGATGTCGTGGATTGATCATGCAATGTCTAGAAGATTTTAGTTTATATAGATTTTCATCAACATGTTGAGGCTAGATAGGTTCTAATTGTATGGTACTAAGTCATAACTCTTTAGGAGTGATGATAATTAGTAATTATTTCATCTGTTTCAAAATATTTAACGTTTAAGCTGGTAATGATACACTAATTAAGAAATCTATTAAATGACCTTAATTGTAATAAAAAATAATTGTATTAGACTAAATTACCCTTATTAAAGTTAATTTAAACTTTAATTATTATATTAAAAATAATAATAAATAAGGATAAAAAATTAAAAAAATAATAATTAATACTTCATTCGTAATATAAAATTATAGATAATTTGAAATAAATCAAAATAATTATTATTTTAAACAGATGAAGTAACAATTATACAAGTACAGCATAAAACTAAGCAGGACCAAATTAATGTTGCAAGCTAGATTCATTTCCAGTTGTGCTTATTTGGACTTCACTTGAGGTGATCCAATGCAACAAATTATGGGCCTCAGTCGAAGCCAATAATGTGGGTCTCGGATTCATGGAGCAATTAAGTTGGGTGTGAAAATGATTAATAAGAAGAAGAATCAGAAGAAAGCAATATTATTAATAATTGATGTGGCTTGGTTCGACGTCAAACATATGAAATGGGAGGAAAATCAAAGAGGGAGGCAGTGTTGTTAACTTCAATAAACATTCATTAAACCGTCGTCTATGCAACAGTGAGAATCTTGATATATTCTCAAAGCTAGCTAGCTAGCTAGGTTGCTATTTACATTTGTAGAGTAGAGTTGGTGGAGTTAGACGAACTCCTTCTACGTATATGTGGACGTGGTTAGTTTTCAGTTTTACCCGACCAAAGCTGAATCACATGCCAGTCAATATTGTGTAGTTTTCCCTTTCTGATGATTTCATACCGGCAAAGTCCTCAAAAGGGTGAAATCAGCAAAAGTACTAAGCATGAATTTGGCAATAATATTCATATTTGATTCCCCATTTGTCCTCATTCTACATTTACCTTATCTTTGCTTTCATAAATGTGAACGTTGACAACTCTTGGTGTGGGGTCCAAATACAGACAGACAGAGAGAATTCATATTGCAAAATTAGGTTTCCTATACTATTACTTAATTATTTCAACGCCGTTTATATTACAACTTCACCCTCTTTTCCCTTACCTTCCCACCAAGGCGTCCCTGTTTTGGAAGAGAACATGTATAAAATTAAACCTCTTTTTCTTCTTCTGTTCTTCATAAATCCCTGTTCCTAATCACAACAAGAAGGCACCCAAGATGAGTTTGAAATAAATAGTGACTAGATTAGATATAATAGTTTGTTTAAACAAATATAATGCATGTTATGTCTAAATCCGATACAGCAGAGGTGGGTAGTGGTAGTGTTGAGTTAAATAATATAAATAGGATTTGTGTAGCTAGCTTGTACCAAGTCTGAAGGGGAGTGAAATGTAAACAAAGGTGTGAACAGATAATAGGTTGAAACTATATATTATAATGGTTTGCTTGGTTGGCCCTCCACCGTCGACCAGTCCAAATCGTACACGTTAAGAGTCAAATTTTGACAGTTTTAGTCCCATAAAGGGTTAATCTTCAAAAGTCATGTGATAAGATTTTGTAATCTTAATAATTTGAGACTTTGCGTTTATAAATAAATAATGGTAATGTTATGGGTTTCAGTAGCACAGATCCTTATCTTGTGCTTTTCCTCGTATGCTTCCAAATATCTTTAATGAATGAATTTGTTTGTCTTGCCTTGCATTCTCTTTTGCACATTTGGGGCAGTGCCGTGCCTGGATGGTTTTAACTTTTAACTAAGGAGAAGTTAGGTTTGGTCAGTTAGGTTTTGATTAAGACAAATTAGATTTATATGTCAAATATTTGGTCTAAGTTTTGTCTGATCTACTTATAAAATTTACTAAGATATGTTCTGTTGGCTTATTTAAGTCTTTAAAAAAAAAGTTAAAAATATGTCTTGACCTATAAAGTTATAAATATAATTCAACTTATAAAAGTAAATATAAGTTATTGATCTTTTTTGGCTTACATATAGTATTATATTAAATATAAATATTATTTCTTTTGAAAATTTGTTGAACGGAATAACGAAGTTAGTTTATGAGATGAATTTTAAAAATATATCGATGCAGTTGACTAAACCACATCACACGTTGATGAGTGTATAACAAGATTTTCATTAATTAAAAATAATACAAAAATAGTTAACGCAATTAAACAAGGGTTTCTTTGGGTCTTCCTGTAATATTCAAAGGAACACGAGAAACATGATATCAACTTATCCATCATTGGATTGGACGTCCATGTTATGATAATAATAACATCATCTATTATTATATGTATATATCTTAATTATATATTCATTTATAATAGTTAAAATATATTTTTTATTTTTTATTTATTATGAATGATTATAATTTTAATAATATAATATAATATAATTATTTATATTATTTACTAATTTCACTAAATATACTATATTAATATTTTGACGGTTCCGTCTCCGTGGGGGAACAAGGGCAAACTTTAAATATCTTAAATGAAAACATGTATTCGGTCAGTCCAGCTTTCATATTCCGATTTCAATTTTTTTTATAAAATATTATAACTTAGTTTAATTTTTTATGTTTAAAATATATTTATAAAATTATAAAACTTAAATTAATTAATTATTTACTATCTCTTAATAATATTAATGTATACAAAATAAAAATATATTAAATACAATTTAAAATTTTATAATTAATAAAAAAATTTAAAATTTAAATGCATTAATAATTTTTTATTTTTAAATAAAATTAGTGTATATTTTTATAAAAAAACGAATTGTTAAGATAAGAGAGTGTAATTTGTTTAAATATTTTAAAAAAATGTCTTATAAATTTTATTTAAGTTTTTAATATTTAAAAAATATAGTCTTATACTATATGATTTTAAAATTTAACATTATTATAAAACATAAACTATTCTAATTAAAATAATAGTTGAATATCCTTGATTAAAAAAATTTTATTTCGATTTATCTAATATTACATATAACAGATTTATATATTAAATTCTTATGATTTTTTACATTTTGCATAGGAACGTATGTTTATAAAAGATATAAATAAATTTAAATTATTTTTAATACTCTCAAATACCTTATTTCAAACCAATATTGTACTATTATAATTTCATTTCAAAAGTTTTTAAGAAATATGAGGTACTATTTTAATATAACCTTTTTGAGTAGATGGATGAAATTACTAAAAGAAAAAAGCGATGAATAATTTTATTTGAAAGATTCGAAAATACAGGAGATGGAGATGGGTTACGCAACAGAATTAATAATAAATTATGTCGGGTTGGGGTGGGGAGTGGGAGAAATAATATTGTAACGCATCTGCGGGCACGAAGGTCCGCGTGGCACTTGTGGTCCCCACGTGGACAATATAGAAAATATTTCCTTTTCCTAAGGGTAAAATTACAAAAAACATCCATCTCCAACCTTTTCAATTCAAAAAAAGACAAAATCTTTTTGGGGCACTCCAACACCTCACCCCTCTTTTCTCCCCAATTTTCGGTTTTATTCCATTTTGTGGAGAGATGAGTTCATCATTTGATTAACTATAAAAGGAAATATAAACCTATCTTTATCAAGCAATAACAAGTTAAGTTTAGTGACTCACATCAAAACAAATCAAGTTTAATCATAATCATGTTTTTCTATCCAATACTCATTTTAAACCTTTTTATTATTTCTCATGCCATATTATAATTTCAATCTTATTTCTATTTTTTAGAATGTTGCAATTTACTCTAAAGTAAATTAATTTTAATTACATGAATTTAAATTTAGTTAAATAATTTATATGTCAAAAATATTATATAAAAATATTTAAATTTATCTATTATTGATTATTTAATATATTTTTATTTTTTCTTTTACATCAATCTTACTAAAAAACAATGAATAAATCAATGATTTAAGTTTTATAAATTTTTTTGTATTATAAAATATATTTTAAATATATAAATAATTTAATTAAATTTAAATTTAAAATTAAATTAACTTTTTATAAAAGGAATATATGTATATTTTATAACAAAAAAATAATCATATCATTAAGACATCATAAAAAAAATTTACTCTTTGTTCTGTTATTACAGTTATTTTGTTCTTAATTGATTTAATTATGAGACAAATCTAAGATATGCTCTAAAATCTAACGATAACTTAAATTAATTTATTTTCATATTTTATTTTTTTGTTTTATGTTTAAATTTTTTATTTTTTGATATTAATTAATTATTTTTTATGTCATATATATATTTTTTAAATTTTTTTAAAAAATTTTTACTTATAAAAAAATTAATTTAAAAAATAAATAAATAAATGGTATAAAAAATTTAAAAACTTTTAAAAGTAAAAAACATCAAATTATCCAAAATAAGCATTAGCAAGAGACTTAATTATGAGTAATTTCAGACATATACTCAGTATGGTACTGGCAGTAAAGTAATTTCACCTTGTATGCTTCCCATTTTTACAAAACCTACCTATACTTCTAAAAATAGGATTAAGTTGTTTTGTTTCTTCCATTGGGAAGGGAAGCCCTCCTAACTCCTGTGCTGTGCCTGTGCCTCCGCCACGTTTCTCTGTTCCTCAACATATTATCCACCAATTCCGAGGGTATTCTAGTCAAATGAAACTGGAAACATACGAAATCTGAGAGCCTGGATTTATGGCTGTGTTCACTTCTCATTGGCCGCATCCTCACGGAAACAAATTAAACGGTTTTTAATTCCTCGCTTTCTTTCTCTTAATTCTTAAACCTACTGCCATCTTCTTCCCCTCCTTTACCAGGACATTCAGGGAAACAGGTGGGTTTTGCTTTTATTCTTGTTCTTTTCATGTGCGCCCTATTATCATTTCTTTTTTTCTTTTTAAAATTTTCAGCTGTTGCTTTTGCTGCTAATCTTATCTTTTCATGAGTTGAGTGATTCATTTTCAGGTTGCTGCTAGGTTTCATGGCTTCTGGTGCTTAGTGTGTGAAAAATAAAATACAACTTATACTTGCCTTTACTCTCTTTTTTCTTCTTTTTCTTTCCCCCCTTCCTGTGCTTTAGCTTCACCACACTTCACTGTTTAGTGTCCGACTGAATTGTCTTTAATTTGGATTTGATTTATTAGTTTTAGATCTGCTTGAAGGGTCTACAATTGTTGGGTTGAACGCTTTGATAAGTAGAAAATTTCTCAGGAATTGGCTGCAAAGTGCAAACAAACAGAGGTTCTGGGTTTTTCCAAGAATTTGGGTTGATCTGATAAGGGGAGCTGGAAGGAAATCCGTAGAAAGAATATAGCTTTCCTTCTCTTCTATTTAAACTACATCTGAGTAGAATTTGAAGAGAACCTGGAAAATAATGGAGCCAGATCTTCAACAACACCCTTCTATGTTTCATGATCATCAGCAACCGCAGCAGATGAATTCCGGCTTGACGCGGTACCGATCGGCTCCAAGTTCATATTTTACGAATATCATTGACAAGGAGTTCTATGAGCACGTTTTCAATCGCCCTTCCAGCCCTGAAACAGAGCGAGTTTTTTCACGGTTTATGAATAGCTTTGGTGAGGGTGGTGGTGACGCAGAAGGTTCGCTTGCCCAAAATCTTTCACCTGTTGGGCAAAATTCTACAGTGAAGGAAGAGATTGACCAGCAGGCTCAGGTTATGCCGTCCATGAATAATGAGCCCGTGGTTCTCCAGCAGCAGCAGAGCAATATTAATAAGTTTGCTTCTGCATCTCACAACTTCTACCAAACCTCAGCGCGACCACCTTTGCCAAATCAGAGCCTGACCTCGGCTATGGAAGGAACATATTCAATGGGAGTTAATCGATTGCCACATATGAAGACTGGTCAGGGAAATAATTCCAATCTAATCAGGCATAGTAGCTCACCTGCAGGACTGTTTTCCGAAAATGGCATGTCCTATTTCCTCCTTCCCTTTTTATATGCCCTTCTACTATTTTTTTTAAACTTGCTTTTATGTAGAATAAATATATTTAGACTTACTATTCTTGAAACATTTTTTGAAATAATTTTCTGCATGGTCATAAAATTTTGTCGTAAGTATTTCTAGTTAGAGCAAGTTTGTGATGAAAAAGGACAAAGGATGTTGTTGTTAGAATTTGATGGAGGGTATCATAGAAATGCCATGGTTTGCTAAGGACAAGGTTGCTTGAGCTTATCTTGGGTACCAATGATCAATATTTTCTCGTTCAGGCTTCATATTTATGCCAATCTTCATTTTCTTACACCATGAATAGGTTGTCATAATGACGCTATGCAAGCTTAATTGGCAGGCTATGCTGATATGAGAGTCACAGAGACATTTGGAGCTGGTGATAACACTATCGATGAAACAAAATTTTCTCCTGCGAGTAGATTGAAGAATCCACCAAAATACTCGTCAGGGCTAACGTCTTGCATAGCTGAAATTGGGGACAAAAGCAACAGAGAAAATAATCCAGACAGTGAAGCTTTTGGTGAAAGTAATGATTTTATCACCGGTTTCCCCGTAGGTCCTTGGGATGATTCTGCAGTCATGTCTGACAATGTTGCTGGTCTAAAAAGATATAGAGATGATGATGCAAAAACATTTTCTGGTTTAAATGCAGCTGCAACTCAGGTACAACACTATTGTCCCCATTGTTGCGATGTATAATTTGTCACTGGAATGTGATTGACCCGATTTAGTTGTGATTGATCAGAATGAGACAGGAAGCCTGCCTCGTGGTGCTCCTTTAGCTCACCACTTAAGTTTGCCAAAAACTTCAGCGGAAATGGCGGCCCTTGAAAAGTTTCTGCAGTTCTCAGATTCTGTTCCGTGTAAAACTCGTGCCAAGAGAGGCTGTGCCACTCACCCAAGAAGCATTGCAGAGAGGGTACGATTCAATATTGTCCAGAAGTTGTAGCTGGATTGTTAATTCTAAGATACACAAGCTAATTGCTGTCCTGATGATAATGTGAATTGGGTACAGGTTAGAAGAACTAAAATTAGTGAGCGCATGAGGAAACTACAAGATCTGGTGCCTAACATGGACAAGGTAAGATTTTGAGAAATAAATGGGAAAGTGGTAGTTGAGGCGGGGGTGTTGATTTCTGTCTTTCCTTTGGCAGCAAACAAACACAGCAGACATGTTGGACTTGGCTGTGGAGTACATTAAAGACCTTCAAGAGCAGGTTCAGGTATGTCCAATAAATTACCCACTCACTCACCTCAACAATGTCAATATGTTGAGTCACTGATTTTGTAATTCCCATATACTTTGCAATTGCGTAGACGCTTTCAGAAAGTCAGGCTAAGTGCACGTGTTCACACAAGCAGCGACAATGATGGAAGTCAAAAGAGGAAGGATAGCAGTAGCAGTAGCTACTTAATGTTTGTACAGATTTGTAATAATATATACGGTTGAGAAGATAGAAAGTAGAGCTAGCTATTAGCGTTTTACCTTCTGGTAAAGAATTTGGTGATAACAGCCGAGTTTAAGATGAGAATATTCTAATTAGCAAATAGCAAGCATTGGTGTTGTGGTTATTGAATATTGATGGAGTAGTGATGTTGCAGATAATATAGAGGGGGCCGAATCCGACATGGTTTTGTTGGTAAGGAGGCATGAGGATTGGTTGTTTTTCCATGTTTCCCCCTACATCTAGGTTTGTCCAATAATGCCAATTCGGTGGAATAATCTGTTTCAGTGGTGCCTCTGCCTTTTTGTAACTGACGGTGGATGCGATTTGCAAAGGATATGTTTCTGCCTTTGCTTTTTATTTTTGATGCTTATATGTTTATTGTGGAACTTGTAGTTTTTTGCTTCTTTTATTCCTTCTTTGTCCCTCAAGTGCACCGTGGGGACAGGACCTTCCTTCCCAATTCTAATCATGTGAGAAGTGAGAAGAGAAAGTGAGAGTTTGGCAATTGGCATCCATTACCATTTGAGTCATTTTCAAAATGAGATGATTGAGGGGGCCCTTTCAAACACCATCATTAAGGCTCCCTTACCTTACCTCCCCAACCCACCTCCAAAAGTGGTCTTATTCCTATCCTATTCGGTCATGTTGCGTAATGACCGTTTTGTTGTTATGATATTGATTGTCCATGTATAGTCAAATGATCATGATTTTTTTAAAATATTTTAAAATAAAAGATTTAAAGAGGCATATAAAATTATGGCTAAATAGACGGTTAAGATTTAACTTGTTAAAATGACAAGATTTAAATTCATCTTATCCCTATATTTTTAATATTATAATAGAATTAAAAAATTAAATATTATTAATATAAATGATAATAGTCCTTGTAGTACTAGAAATCTCTTTTATCACACCTAAACTCAGACATTTTATTTCTGCAAATGCAACCAAATATTTGTTTCACATACATATTATCAAGTTCACATAAAAATAAATAAATTATAACATCACTCTATCTGATTTGATATCAAATTAATTTGTCTCTATATATATTTGAAAAAATTGTCATTCAACTCATGTCACTAAAGTTGTTAATATGGAATGGGTTTAATAAATTAGCTAATTCAACCCATTCAAATAAGAGAGTCCAATTAAAAATTAAAGTTAATTATGAAGTGAGTCATAAGTCTTATATTCATAATTTTTAAAAATGATTCAATTCAAAACAACCAAATTTTATATAAAATAAAGCCTAAAATTTCAGTTGCAATCGACCCTAATAATACTGCAAACAATAAACATAGCTTTAGTCTTAAATGTACTCCTTACAATTTTGAACAATATCATTCCTCATAATAAACAGGACTTTTTTCTTGAGAAAAAAAAGGGCAATCTTTTCATGGCCTGTGAACTGAAAAGTGGCTAAACGAAGAAAAACAACATTATGTTAACATAGTACACACTGAGATGTATAGGTCTAAGATGGATCCAGATCTCGATGGTCGGGTCCTGTTCAATTGTGGTGTCTGTGATTTTACGGACGATCATAATTTAATATATTTTTTAAAAAAAATTAAAAAAATATAATTTTTTTTAAACTTAATTTGGGCCGTCCCGGATTTATAGGACTGCCCGATCATGTCCTAAAATAGGACATGACCGGATCCTAATTCTTTCAAGATATACTCACGTGATTATTATGATCAATTATTTTTTGAACGGACATTAAATTTTAAAGTGATTGGTCATATTATGATGAATCTTTTAAGACATGACCGATCCTAATTCTTTTAAGATATACACACGTAACTATTATGATCATTTATTTTTGAACGGACATTAAACTTTAATGTGATTGGTCATATTGTGATGAATCTGAATTTCTACAAAAACACCTTTTCAATTATTTTTAATATAAACTAATTGCAAGTTTCCTAATTACAAATTTACAATTTACCGCGGCCTTCCTATTCCACTGATACATTACCTTTTCTATTCTCTACATAATAAATTTGAGGTTTCACCGTATGAGTTTTTTAAAACTTCATATTCACTGTATATAGTACATGGTGAGCACTGGCCTCTAACTCAACCAGTTTCTTCTCTTACAATATTTTAGACTAAAATACTTTTTAAAGAAGACTTAATTACACATTTTTTTATTTTATTTCAAAAATTTACATACTCTCACATCTAAATTAAAAATAAATTATAATTAAATTTAAATTTTTAATTGAAGTTAAAGTTATCTTTAAATTAAAATATTTTTTTATATAATATGAGTAAAATATCATTTTTTTTCATTATTTTACTCTAATTTTTTTTATTTTAAAAATATTATTACTTGAAAAAAATTTACTTTTTTCTTTTGCTTTAAGAATATTAAAACTTTAAAATATTTTTATTTTAAAAGTAAAAATAGTTTTCTTTTGTGTTTTATAAAAAAAAATCATGACTTGAATTTTTTTTAAAAATATCATTAGTTTAATTTTTTTAAATATAATTAATTAAAAATCTTCTTCTATTTTAAAAATGACATTACTTAAGAAAGAAATTTTGTTTCGTTTTAAGAATATCATGAGTTGAAAAGATTTTTTTATTTAAAAAAATATTACTTGAAAAAAATTAATTCTTTTAAAAATATATTCTTACAAAAAGCTCACTTTTCTTATTTAAGAATATCATTACTTGAAAAAAAATTATTATTTTTTGTTTTAAAAATATTATTACTTGAAGCTGGTTGTTGTTCGTCGTCTTATTGAGTGAGTGAGTATTTAAGTATGAGTAATTCTGACATTTTAATTTATAATAATTTTTTTAATATGAATAGGAATATTTTGCACAAAATTAAATTAAGTGAAGTTATATGTAAATTTTTAAACTAGATAAGAGAATTATGTAATTTAGTCATATTTTAGAATAAATGTTTTACTCAAAATTTTATAATTTTCATTGAATGATTTAACATTTAATTAAACATATGCTGTTCTAGTCCAGAGTATTACTACATTATTAGAAGCAGACAAATACTGGAAGAGTGGGAAAAAAAGGATAAATTTAAAAAGTTATTTCGTTTTTTCTTTTTACAAAATCTTATATATTTTAGAAGGAAACATTGGATCATTCCTATAAGTCACATGCAAATTTCGGTGACAAAAAGTAATTTACGAATTTTAAACAATTTAATTTTACAAAAAAACATTTATTTTTTATTTTGTCACTTTAAATATAATTTTTCATTATAATATTATCCAAATTAATTCAAACATTTCCCAATCATAAATCAAAGCGCAGTTTTTATATAATTTAATTGGCTCAAAGTACATTATTCTAAAAACAAATAAATTAAGAGAAAATTATTTTTGGGTTCCTTAACTACATTGTATAATTTTTTACAATATTTAATGATATTTATATTTCTCATTGATGTTTTAATTTAGGTTTCGACTATCCTACTTTTAGGGTTGTAAAATAATTTTCTATGTTATTTTTTATTTTTTATTTTTATATTAATTAATTATTTTTATATAATATATTTTTAAAATTTTGTTAAAATTTCTAAAATTTTTTTTATTTATAAATAAATATATAAAAAAATTATAAATGAATAATAAGTAAAAACAATTAAAAAAAATATATGATATAAAAATAATTAATTAATATAAAAAATAAAATAAATTGAGATAAAAAATAATATAAAAAATTAACACAATAAAAATTATCCTTTTACCTCATTTTAAAACTGCAATATATTCTTCACCTTTAATTTAATGATGAAAAGAAGCATCAATAAACAATTTTCATTAAGATCATCTGACACAAATCACGATACGAAAATACAATGCAAATTAAATCTCACCAAAGAGTCAAATACAGAGAATGCAAGTAACAGTAACAGTAACGTTCTACGGTCTACGGTGTACTTTTCCCTCTCAAACCCGAAAATTTGAATGCACCAAACGTTACCAAAATAATTCATTGCCCAAAATCAATATTCGAATTCAATACAGTCGCTGCAATCACGCTCCTCTGCTCCCTTCACGCCATGGACGAAGCCCATCCAGAGCTTCGCTTCGGCCAGGCTCACGCGGCTCCTGTTCTTCTGTCTCTTGCTCCATTCTCTCCCATCCCTCCTCCCTCCGGACGACGCCTCTCCAGCAGCTTCGTCCACCCGAGTTGCCCAGTCACATCGGCAAGACAACTTGCCTGGGTGTCCCTACAGGGACGGCTGGTTAACTCGGATGAAGCGAGTTCGATCCGGACCATTGGGGGTGGCTTAAGTCCAGAGCAAGCTGTGGCTTGGGAGCTGTTTAGTCCCATCCAGAGGTTCCTGATCGTCGCGGTCATCGGTGTTGCAGTTGCGGAATCCCAGAAAAACCAGCAGATACGGCAGCTGACGAAATCCGTGGAACTGAGGGTCCGCTATTTTGGTTTTGTGATCACTATTGGGTTTCAAATTTTCAGCTCTAGTCTTTTTGTTTTTATAATCTTTTATTGATGCATATAACGTAATTGGGTTTCTTTTTGCATCAATGATAGTCATTATTGGGTTTCAGGAATGCTTTCTTTAACTATTATATGCCTTTCTTTTTTGAAGAAGATTACATACAGTTTTGACTTACATTTTCCTCTTGCTTGAGTTGAGTGGGAGGTGGGGACTAGTTTTTTCTGATTTCTCCTAAAACAGAGGCTTCTCATATCATGTTTGAAATTAAATAACAATAAAAATGTCATTTTTATGAGACATAAAATTTAAATATTGCCTTAGACCGTGTACGCTCTGGACTAATGTTTGAATCTGACATTTTTGTATCTTATAAGGATCAAGTTCTATCAAGCATGCAGCAGAAGCTTGACAGTCTCTGCGAGCAGGTGAACAATACTAAGGAACACTCAATTTCTGCGATAAACAAGTCATTCACAAAGAATGGAGAATTATCATTGAATGAAACTTCTGACTCCGATAAAATTCAATTTGTTGATTGCGGTTGTTGGCTTTGTGATCAACACACTGACTTATTTAATGGGTTGATGGTAAGAACTCATAACGTATCCTACTATCATTTCCGTAGCTGGTTGGCAATTCAAGAATTGTGTCTTACTTGCACCGTATCCTGTGAATTAAAAATATAATCAT
This sequence comes from Ceratonia siliqua, assembly GCA_034509205.1. Lineage (NCBI taxonomy): Eukaryota > Viridiplantae > Streptophyta > Magnoliopsida > Fabales > Fabaceae > Ceratonia > Ceratonia siliqua. Next base: position 7,366,675 of record JASKGM010000009.1, read on the forward strand.
TGAATTAATTTTTTTTATTAAATTAATTAATTCATAATATATTAACACTTAATATTGTATTCATTTTAATACTTACAACAAACATTAATTTTTTTGATGAAAATGACTTTTAATAATGTAGTAATTGTAAGTGTAACTATACAAAATTTCTGTAAATATGTTGCATATGAGGCATTTCGAAATACGGTGGCTCAATAGCCACGAAATGATAATTTTCTGTAATTGTTAACAGGGAAGCTCTGTTACAAGAGTCCCCGGTGGGGATGAAGCGCTATATAAGATGCCCTTCTCTAATGAAGAACAAGACGAGCGACGAATGTCTGACTTGTCAGATTGGGCTTCAAGTGTCACATCTGCGGCTGATATCCAGGTACTATAAACTTCGGAATCATTGTTTGTAATTTGGTCCATCTTTATTGGTACTACTACTATCTCACATTGGTCATAGCAATATAGCATTCATAGATAAGGGCTCACAAAAAAATGTGTAGATTGCGGGCTGCTTCTCCCATTAATTTTGTAAATTATGTAGTCGGCTTTTGCTTGAAAGGTTCTTGGAAACTGAGGCAGGAATGTCTCAGAAAGTAGGACAACATCTTTCCCCTCCGAATCGAACTTCTTGGTCACCTGACTCAAAATGAGCAATACATTGCCTTATATGATTGGCATAGTGTGAGTCTTAACTGGAGGACTGAATACACTAGCTTGACTTGAGTTGAGTGACTTGATCAAAGAGGTTTCTCATCAAACATTTTCATAGTCATTTCTTGTGCTATTCACAGTTAAATGCCTTGGCTATAGAACAAGATTTCTCTAATCTTAAGAGGGATTGTGAAGAGAAGGATACCACAATAAAGGAGTTAACTACCTTGCTCAACTCGTGTGAAGTCGCTAATTCCAAGGTACTACTCATTCACATTTCATCCTTGCAAGTTCCGAATTTTGTTCCCTTTGACTAATTTACTTTCACATTGGAAACAGAGGTTTGGAGAATTAGAAGATATTATTCGTAGGAAGAATACGACAATTACGAAATTAAAGAAGGACTTGGTGGTTCTGGAACAAAAGGTAACAAGTAGGTTAATATGTGCTATATTTGGAAGCACCAGTGTGGTCTATAACTTGATCAATTGACATTATGCATTACTCTTATATGACGAGTGTCAACACTATTGGTTCTAAGATAATTGGCTCTTCCACAATTGACTGCAGGTTGTGCAACTTTCAAGACTTCGTAGACCCTCCTTCGCTGCCTCCGACTTAAACGGTGCCCAGCATCCGCACTTGATAGATAACCTCCTCTATGACATGGAGAGTACCACTAGCCCCTCGTCTTCTGATTCAGATAGTAATCAGAAATCTACGCCAGCGAAAGCCTTCAGTTGTTCGGGGAGAGCAATTGAACAGAGACCTCTTAAAGAAATTTCAACAAATCCGAAGTCTAATACAGCTTCTTCTTCGAGGCAAAAACAATTGCCAGCTCGTGGGGACTTGAGAAAGAGTACAAGACGGTCTCTTAATGCAACTAAGAGTGTAACTACACAGAAGTGATGGGTATAGTATTAAGCAGTCTTGTAATTTAATCTTCTTGATAAATATTTGGGATAAATTTCCAGGTCCAGACCAGAGTATAATTTCGACTTCCTACATATACTGCCTCATTTCTTTCTTCTTGGTGCTTTGTTTCTTTTTTTTTTTCTTTTCAAAAGGTAAACTCAACATAATTAATCAAGTCAGATGATTTTTTCCCCTTTCGATTCTAATTTCTAATAGCATGAACGAAGACTTTTTATAAAGTTAGCATAAACGTCGGTTATTATCCCTCTTAGCCTTATTACGACAATTAGGCTGCGTTTGGACGGAGGGTCCCATCCCTTGCGCCTAGTAGCGGGGAGGACGCACATATCTGTAATACCATTGGAGTGTGTCGAACGTGGGCATTGTAAATGTGGCTTTGGTCAACCCTTGAACAGCCTATCCACTCCATCTTTGTGGGCAGACAACGGACAGCCCAGCTTCCCAAGGGATCAAAACCAAGTTTAGTTTTCAGATTGAATCTGTCTATTATCATTTTTGGGGGTAATAAAGATGAATGAGAATGAATTACCCTATATCCATAAGCGTTGACGTAATATGTGCGAGATTTCTTTTCCGTTTCACGATTATATCTGTTAATCCCATAATAAGTATGACTACTCTCCCAACATTTGTTTAGTATCCTGACATAATGAATATGAGACTGTCATGGGCAAGAGTTGAATGTGAGATATGAATTGACTTGGTCTTGAATAAGATGGGTTTGCAATTATATATGAAGAAAACAAAGAAAGTCTAAGGTGATAACCTGGGTAAGATAAATTGATAAAGCATTGTTTATATGAAATGAGATGAATGATAGATGTAACCTCTACAAAATACAATTTATTAATATTTTGAAACTACATTGAAGGAGCTAGCAGTAGCAGGGTTGGTCCAAGTGGACAACACGACGCCTATGTAGCATTAACCATATATTTTTCCACATACATATAATACATGAATGCTTCATTCAACAACTGTGTAAAATGAAAAATGACAGAAATTGAGTTCACATTCAGAAGAAGTTGATTGATTGACTTTGGTTATTAATAATACCATTTTTCCTATAAAAAATTTCATTCCCATTAACAATACCCATAAATCCTGTAATAATATCCATCTCAATCTCTCACCAATCCCCTTATTTTCCAACTTGTTTCAGGGCAATCAATTCTCCGCTATTTGATTATGAATCACAAACAACCAAATAAAATCTCTCTCTCTTCTCTCACTCTGATTATGATTTCTGAGTAAATATCTTATCTCATGAATCATATTTGATTGCACTATGAAAACCAAGGCTGAGCCTCTACTTGTTGTGAGATAGTGTCAACATGCCCATGGACCGAGCTTCTCAGACCACCTCCAACGACTCCAAACTTCTCTCCATCGAATGCCTCAAGCCAAGCTCCAGAGCCGAAGAATGGGCTGTGGATTTGCTACGCACTGGTGACATAGTCGAGGAGCTCCGAATCGGCAACTCCGCCGACTCCTTGATCCGATTCAAAGCGCCCTTCAAGAACGGCAAGAATGGCGTCAACAAGATCCTCCAGGAATCCTACAAGAAGAAAGACACCTCCGTACTCGTCCGGGTCCGCCGGGGACGGGGACCCCATGACTTCGCTGAGTTGCAGGCCTGTATTGTGCCCAACGACTCCACCGCCAAGAAGCAGTACGCCCTCAGGTCCATCACTGATCCGAATTACGTCGTCGGGTTCTTGGATCGAACCGAGGCCGAGTGCTTCCACCTTCAAGGTACTATCAACTCTGGCCTGCCTGCCTTTGTTTTTGACTTTGGAGTTGGAGTTTCGTCCCAATTTGTCTCTTCTCCACTCTTTCAATTCCTTCTCGGTTGCCACGTAACGTTCTTTCACACTTGCGCATTTCACTGTTACTGTCAGTCTCCAAAATACTCCATAACAGGATAAAAAAAAAAAAAATTAATTTCTCTTCCCCTTCATTCCATGTGTAGTTTAATGACTTCATTCTCCAAGATTTTGAATTTGATTAGTGCAGTCTATCTGATTGTATAAATTAAAACTACTATTATTGTGCTGTTAAAATAGATGATAGAATTAGACAGATGATGATAAGATCAATGACTATATCCTTGTTATCATTTTGAATAACTAATGGAGATAAATTGTAGCTATTGAAACTTTGGGCTACAATGACTTACCAAATAACTCTTGACATTTTTAGTGCTTAGCCGACAAATGTTAGCTTACTGGACAACTTGTACATGCTTGATGCTGCAAAATTTAATGCCAATGAAGAGTCTAATTGCTGCAGTAGGGACCAGATTAAGAAAGAAGAGAGCCCATGTGAACCCCATTTAAATGGTAGCACAGCGACGGGAATAACTTTTGAAAGTTTTGGATGCATATAAACCACTTTTCTGTTCTATATTAATTTGATTTTCTTAATATCACAGCAGCATTACCCTTAAGTTTTTACACCCTCAAACGAATGTGAGTAGCACTTAGCACCTCTTGTTACTAGTTAGAGATAAAATTCGTTTCTCACGCTGCATCCAACATGTTGCTCCTGTTGAACTGACAAATATTGACTCAAGGCATGTTTATTTGGTGGGCTAAATCCGCTTCAGATTATATTTATTTGAAGCATTAACTTCTCATCTGAAAGCTGCAAACTTTTGCTAGTTTTAGGCACCAAGGTGCGTGATACTTATGACCTCCTTTTGTGAAGTTGACCTCAGTCATTTTCTGGTGAATGGTAACGACAAATGGTTCACCTAATTTCCTCATTCCAGTCCTTTTTGGTATTTCTTCGTCCGTGATCTGTTCAGCCCAGCTTTTGACTTTTTCTTTTCTGATATCTTTACCTAATATGGAAACAACGAACTGTACTTTGCAGCTTCAAGTAAAACTAGGATGGTGAATGCACTAACCAGGACTCGGCCTCAGGATGGATATGTCTCGTATCAATGGGAAAGGAGGATGCAGGAGTTGCTATCAGTTCCAAATTCTAGCAACTTTCTTTCTATGTTACTCCTGCCAAAAGCTTCTGATCGAGTCGCTTCTCGCTACAATGATCTAGAGGACACTTTGGCCAGGGCAAATGCATGGCTTCATGCAGCTCAAGCTTCAGGGGTCCCTATTGTCTTTATGAACATCCAAACTGAGTCCCTTCTTACCAAGGTAAAATTTATTCACACAAAGGTACAGAAATGATTAATTTAGTGTGACATCCTGCTTAAACCCTTCAGTGATAGCTTGTGAACTTATCACAATATGAGAATTTTTGGAGGCAAGTCAAATTTTATCTTCATTTTTGAGAGAATTGTTTTTGTTGTATCATGCTGTTTTATTTGTGTGACAGATCTCTGGAGAGACAGCTTCTTCGACCGTGAATGCGGGGTCATTATCTGACTTAGCAAACCTTGCAAATGCAAGCCTTTACGGCTTCGAGGATTACCATGGAGTAGACATAGGCGTTGTTCGAGCAGTTCGCCTGTGGTATGCTCCAATTGGAGGAGACTTCTCAATTGAAATCAAAATAAAAGACAGTGACGCAAAGCTTGGCTTTGCCATTAGTCGTACAGAAGAGGTCTCTCTCTTCATCTTACATGCATCAACATTACCGTTGATATTGGATTCAATTGTTTTAAGGATTTCCCTAACAATTATTTCTGTAATCAACAGGGATTTATTTTTATCTCATCCGTTATTGATGGTCAAGAAAATCTGCCAGCTACACGGTCAGGGCTAAGCAATCTGTACAAAATAGCATCAAATACTTCTAGGTTGTTGGTAGTTTCTAGATTATCCAATCAGAAAGTTCTTCCATGGATGGTTTCTTCTACAGGAGCCATTCGATGCTATGACACTGTTTCACTTAGCCAGAAGCTCTCCTTGCACCGACACGCCAAAGTTCCCATTCTAATGCACGTCTTCCTTTGGGACCGAGCATTGGCTACTTCCATTGGAGGGAGTGCTAGAGTTAGGGACGTGTCTTCCTCCGTCTTGCCATTCCCACCTCAAGTTCAATTGGCGCACCATGCGAATGAAGATCAAATGCAGCGATTGCCCCAAGCCCATGAATCTGATTTAGGTGAAGTCTGCAGCGGGGATGGATCAGAGCACAGGCTTGAGAGAGACACAGCTGGTGATCTCTCTTTCAGATTCCATGACTTCTCCCTCTCCAGCAACTGGGTATGATGTTTTGTTATTTGTATTAATTGCCACTTATTCAATTCTGTTTCTGCTCTCCACCTCGTTTCGTTTTGTACATATATAACATAAATTATGGATTTAGACTTAACGGTACTCCTCAATTTAGGCAAGCAATTTGGGGAAAGTGGTTTGTTTCATTAGTTTGTCCTGGAAAAACAAAGAAGCAGAATAATGCTCATAGAATTGCTTACTCCAAGTTCAAAAATCTCAACTTTGTCAGTTTAACCAACGCAGGAATCAACGACTGATGGTTTGATGTTGTTTCGTTTGGGTAACAGATTCACACATAAATAAATTATAAAATTGAATGAGATGATCTGAGTTCAATTACAAAAGGTAGACCCGACCTCAATCTTTGTGAATAACTACAAAATCAGAGGATTATAATTAGTACATGATATTGAAGCAGCGATTCTACATAAAATTAAGCCCTCTCGCCCCTAATTCTACGGGCGAGTTGGATATCCTTAGGCATGATGGTGACTCTCTTTGCATGAATGGCACAGAGATTAGTGTCCTCAAAAAGACCAACCAAGTAGGCCTCAGCCGCCTCTTGCAAGGCAGCCACAGCACTGCTCTGAAACCGGAGATCAGTCTTGAAATCCTGAGCAATCTCTCTCACTAGCCTCTGAAATGGAAGCTTTCTAATCAGAAGCTCCGTGCTCTTCTGATATTTTCTGATCTCCCTCAGCGCCACCGTCCCAGGCCTGAACCTGTGGGGTTTCTTCACACCCCCGGTAGCCGGAGCTGACTTCCTGGCAGCTTTGGTGGCCAGCTGCTTCCTCGGCGCCTTCCCTCCGGTTGACTTGCGGGCAGTTTGCTTGGTTCGTGCCATTTCACTGAAGAAAGGTAGTGTTTGCTTCTCAACAACAAGAGAGATAACTCGTTTTTTCCAAGGGAGTGACGATACGAGTTCCTGCGGGTCATTTAAATATCTGAGAAGATGAGACGAGAGGCGGGATGTCGAAACTTGGTCTGCTGCTGAGAGTGGATTTAGACCGTCGATTCATCTTATAATTGACGGTTGAAATGTCTGAAGTTGGGGAAACGGGGTTGTAATCCGTGGCATGGTAGAGTGGACCAATAGGATTTACACCTTAAGGCGGCAACTCAAAATTTAACGAATTTTCATTTTCCGGTATGATATAGCCAATAGGATTAGGCGCTATAATTTCATTTACAATGACTGAAACTCACTGTTGGGTGTTGCTGTGTTGTCATGGATTGGGCCTCAGTTGTAGAAACTGAATGTTCGGCCCACCTTGAACCAAATACTTGTGGGCTGGACATTGATTATAGTTGCAGAAATTGAAACATTCTATAGAAATTTCATATGATAATGGAATTTAATAGTTCCAACTTCCAACTTGAACCAAATCCTTCTTTACTAGTATATATGTAAATGATATGAACCAAAAAAAACAAAAGCATTGAAGAGAAAAATGGGTCATAATTAAAGTTTGGAAACATGACGCTTTCCTAATATGTATTGAGTAAAGATGCAGATGAGGTTTGCTGCAAAGCACAAAAGTAAGTTCCCAAGTCCACGTTGTAAACGAAAGAGGGGCCACGCTGAATCTGCATTCAGTTGAAGCAAAAAAGTATAATCAAGCTGCAGTATTACTTCAAGAAAGAGAGATTAATACATGTTCAACTATACTTTTAAATGGTAGGAGATAATTTAAATTAGAGGAAACGTTAAGTAGATAGGGTGAGCTTAAATTGATTACACAAAAAAAGAATGGGGAATCTGGTTAGGCAGGAACAGAACAAGCAAAAAAGGACAAAACCAAAAACAAAACATCATCCAAGGAAAGGGAAGTGAGTATAAGGTAGTTTTGAACTCCGTAAAGCCTCCTTCAGCTTACAGCATGTGTTTGTAACTTTGTAGAATAAAATTGTGGAGATCCCATAAAAGGGAATCTGGTTACTATTTCCTGTGTTTATTACTTTGGGTACCCAGAATGAGACACTAATCCCGTCTCCCTTGTTTCTTTCAGACTCTGTTGTGGCCACACACACAGAGCTTGAAACAGGGCACATTTCCATGTTCTGTTTCGAATTGAGGATAAGGTATTCGGGTAGGCAACAAAAAAGATTTTGCAAAAGAGATTTGTTCTTGTAGAATGGTAAGGGACCATTTCAAGTGGAATGTGGCAATTTTTTAATGGGTGAGACAGACAAGACGGTCCCGACATGAAAGGTCCCAAACTTGTGTGTGTCTCTGTGTTTTTGAAGCGGATTTTGGTGTTATAATACAAGCATGTAAAGGCTATGATTGCGAGGAAGTTGTCTCCTTGATTTTAATAATTAGGGGAAGGTAAGGGAATAGGGATTTAGTTTTGTTTGATGAGGGTGGATGACATTACGGGATATCCCTTTTCTTCCTAATTCCTAATTCCTAATAAGTCAATTATTAAAGAACAGAAATCTACCACCATAATTAATTCTTCTCTCTATATCATCTGATGTATCTTATCTTGCTTCCATTTGATGCAAACAACAGTGAAAAAAGTTAAACATTTATAATTAAATTGAATTGAAGGATACACAATTGGTTACCAAAAGAAATCAAGATAAACAAATGGTAATACAGAGGTGGGAACTGGGAACAGAAAATCCTTGGTTGGTTAGAAGAAGACTAAACTAATACTAATTGTTTGTCTATGCTACCTAATACTAATTGTGACACGCGTTGAAGCTCTATTCTTTTGATTATAGATATTAGATAATACCAGAATTTAATTCAAGCATCGTGTGCTAATGCTGTCAAGTAAACAAGAAAAGACCCTTTTTCCATGTGGTGGTTGACAAATCTTACTGACTTTCGGACGTGTCTGGTTTATAAAAAATAATCACTTTTTCAAAACCAAAAAAGAAAAAAGAAAAAAGTCACAGCTAGTCACAACCAACTCCTATCAAACAATTCCATTGGGATTGGGAATTGTCCTACATGGAATTGTTTAACTTTAAACCAAAAATACCCTTTGCTTGAAAGTTGGAATAACCCGTTGAAGCGTTACATTTGCACATTCCACTCTCGGGACTTGTATTATACATTTATGGGGCATGTCATGGGCTTTTCGTAATTTAAAATGCAATCAAAATACCAATTTGGTCCCCACTGTGGTACTGTCTTGTAAGATTCTTGGTCCGTAAAGGGTTTTGGATTTTTTGTTCCCCTTTCCGCCCAAAAACCTGCACCTTCCATATCTTAATATTGTTCTCTCCTCTACAAGAAAACAATGAAGTTGAAGACCGTTAGTCAATTTGTACTAGTTAAACGCTTTAAATTGTCGAATTTGAGATCAACTACATAAATTTGATACAGTGATTAGCGACTTTTGGCCTTTGAAAGAAGAAAAAGCTTCTCAAATCTGGCGAACTTCTAAATTCCAGATGCCGACAAAGTGAGAAACAGCAAAAGTTATTACCTATAATTAAGGGCAAGTTTTCCTTCATGAAAAAGAAAAACCACCTCTGTTTAATGAAGCTCTGAAGTTGCAGAAGGCAACATACTGGTATCATTAGTGTTGACTTGTGATGATTAAACACCAGGTATCCATGAGTATTGAAGCAATAAACTCAAATAAAACTTGACCATGGATATGGTGGGGACTGGAGGAACATGTTTTGTTAGTACTAAAGCAATCATGTGGATAGTGGTACCACCACTCTAAAGTTGCTGTCTAGTAAATTTTCAAATATGTGGGCATATTGGTAAAATGGCTTTACACTTCACAGCTAATGCCCAGTGCTCTCAGAGTCACATATATACACTAAAATTTACTCTATCTTTCTCTCTGTTCATTTTCTCATGCCAACAAAGACAAAACTCATTGGATTTGGGATACCTCTCTCAATCTCTCCTTCTATCTTCTGCTTCTTCAACAATAAGATGCTACCATACAGATAGATAGTCTTCTCTGCAAATCACATCCAACCATTGGATACCCACTTCTTCATTTGCTTTCTTGTTATTCATTTCGCTCACCAATAAAAATTCTGCGCATATTGTCTTCTTGGACTTTACATGTTCTACTTCCCTCGTTCTGTTCTGTTTCATGGCGGCTGCTGCTACTCCCACGCAGATTTTTCAAGACCATCACAGCGACGGAAACCATGGCACCCCTGAAATAAGCAGGCAGGAAATCCAGACGGCCATTTCCAAAGCATTGGAGCTAAGAGCTCTTCACGCCGCTTTAATTCAAGGAAATAGCCCAGCCAATGCAAGATTCCCATCTCCTACCCCTGCTTCACGCTCTGCTTCTCAGTTTTCTGCTCAAGATTACCCTGTTTTCACTCCAGTAAGGATAATTTTTCTTGACTTTTGCTTCTTTACTGAATTGGGTATGCTAAATTTATCCTATTCAGGTCAAAACTACTATTTTGTTCAACGTGACAGATCACTATTGCTCGAGTATGCCCGAAATGTGATAGTTTCCATTCATCATAATAATATTAAGGAAACCCGAGTTTGCAATAAATCTAAGCTTGTTTTCCATCTTTAAACGGTGTCTGAAGCTGCTACCTGCTTCTTTTCTTGATTAAACTAAATATATATATGTCATTGCTGTCATTTTTTTTATCCTTAATCGTTGCTCCTTTTCGTTCTCCTCGAAGCACCAAGTTAGAATTGAGTTTTGACTTCCTTACTTTTGAGGATTCTTGCTTTAAATTGCCGGTCATGGAGCTTTTAAGATTCATGAACCGGATTCCTGAGGTCAATTTTACAACTTGATGTTTATTATCTCATTCCTTACAGATTTAAAAATCATTATCATTGCTTTTTCTCTTGTCCTGTTCTTTAATGGCTTTAAGATTCCATCCATTTTAACAGCTGCATTTCGCCACAAACCCAATTTACTAAAAGTGAGAACCATTGACAGAACTATGAAGAAGATCCAGTTCCAGGGTACCATCAAAACCCAGTGAAAAGCCGGACAATATCAGAAAGTTGGGATGAGAACGCGCTAGAAGGAGGAAACTTAATAAAAACCGTTCTGACAGATTACAAGGACAAATCAACTTCAAGAAAGGGACTACCTTCTGGTTATTGCAACCTAGAATCTCATATATGTCCTGCTGATGATAGCAAATCTCTAACTGGTTCAGGTTCTTGTGCAAACCACATAACCGTTCTTCAAACATCACCCGCAAAGGACTACTTCAAGTCCAAGAGGAGAAACAGTTTGGACGACTTCAAGTCTGTTTCCTCTTGCAATAAATGTAAACCTGCGATCATAACTAGCGAAGATGAAAATACAAGGAATAGGAAGAGCTCCAATATTGTTGTCCCGCTCACGGATTCTCACTCATCTGTCCAATCACAACCCAAAAATAAGGGGGTGATTTCATGGTTATTTCCTCGGTTGAAGAAGAAGCACAAGAATGAGAATTCCCCAAACAGAACAGAATCTGAGGAAGTTTCTCAGGTTCTCAAGGATTTGGGAATAATGTCGATTGAGACATTGAAGAAGGAGTTGATAGAAGCAAATGAGAACAGAGACGCAGCCTTAATGGAAGTTTCTGAGATGAAATCTTCATTGGGGGAGCTTAGACAAAAGCTGGAATACTTGGAGAGCTACTGTGAAGAGCTGAAGAAAGCTTTAAGACAAGCAATGCAGGCAAAGGATTCCCATTTCCATGAAAAGCTTAATAATCTTCCCAGTAGAGGAAAATCGTCTGATGGGAATGGAGAAAATTTGATGTCCGTTAGTGAGGAAGCCATGGTGGAGGGCTTCTTGCAGATAGTATCAGAATCTAGATCATCAGTCAAGCAATTCTGCAAGACTCTTGTAAGCCAGATTGAAGAAAGTGATCATTCCCTGATGGACAATTTAAATTTGCTTCTTCAACCATATAAGCTGTCTCTAAATTCCAAGTATTCAAAGGCAGTATTATACCATCTCGAAGCTTTCATAAATCAATCTCTTTACCAAGACTTTGAGAATTGTGTATTCCAAAAGAATGGCACCCCAAGGTTCTTGGACCCACAACAGGATCGCCAAGGGCAATTCTCATCTTTTGTTGCACTCAGGAATTTGAGCTGGAATGAGGTATTGAGAAAGGGGACCAAATATTACAGTGAAGAATTTAGCAAGTTCTGCGACCAGAAAATGAGCTGCATTATAACTAGTCTGAATTGGACGAGACCTTGGCCTGAACAACTCCTTCAAGCTTTCTTTGTAGCATCAAAATGCATATGGTTGCTTCATTTGCTCGCCTTTTCTTTCAACCCACCATTGGGAATTTTGAGGGTTCAAGAAAATAGAAGCTTTGATCCTCATTACATGGAAGACATGTGTACGGATAGGCAGAGGTCACATGGTCCAAGCCGGGTTAAGATCATGGTGATGCCAGGGTTTTATGTTCAGGATAGGGTATTAAGGTGTAAAGTTCTTTGCAGGTACAAATCTGCAGCATAAGAACAATTTCGAAATAGGTTTCATTGTCCATTTTCTGTTGCATTTCTTTAGTCTTTATCCTATTGAAGTCTCTAACTACATAATTGTATGTGTTCACAATTGTTCATTTTGGTTTAATCTAAGGATGCTTGTCATTGAGAAGGTGAACAAAGCATAAACCATACTCTAAAACGTTTCTTACCAATAGGGGTATGTATAATGTTTTTTTTGGGGCTAACGTATGCATATTATTATATATGCACCTTCTCCACATTACGAGGAACAATGTTCCTATGTGTTTTTTCTTGGTCAAATACAATGTTCCTATGTAGTCCATATGGAAAACATATAAATAAGTAGAGGCATACGACCATAGATTATGAAACAACTCCTCCGAGTTGAAAGCCCAGATCTTGAAACAGCCATTGCAGGCTGCAGCTAGTTGGCTCGCAAGGTACATGCCTAGTCCTCTCAGGATATAAAAGAGTTTGAGGTGCTTCTATTCCCAAGTGTTGGCCCTGTCATAGAAAAAATACATTTTTCTTCAATCTGCGCGTTTGACACTGATTCCTCCACCATATGGTTTAGATAGTGTTTTAAGGCTGGATAAAATAGGTATTCTAAGGACGTGGGTCAGAGTCTAATTTTGAAACGAAAACAAACTTTAACAATGTAAAGTAAATGTAGTTTTGAAATGTATTCTTATTAATTGATTGATTAGGAGCTGTTTGTTTAAACTTATCAAAGAATACATTTTCTCTTTTTCTTATAGGAAGAATGACTTTTTTTTAAGGAGAAGTTATTTTATGTTTAGATGCAATAATTTAGAAGGACTTTTGAAGTAGGATGAATAATTTTAGAAATAAAGGTTTCTCTCTCTTCTTATTTTTTTCTTTATCAGAAAAAATTAAAAATTTTAACTTCTCCTTATAGAAATTTTTTTCTATTTTCATTAACTTATCTGTTTTTTATAAGTCCAAACAAACAGAAATATTTTTATCAAAATATATTTTTTTTAAATATTAACTTATTTTTAAAATAAACTCAAACAGGGCATTAATCTTCATTTGAGAACGTCCTTAAGTATATATTAATGTCTAGTTAGTAGGCGAACTCAACTTTGAAACTTGAATACTTCATGTAACAAAACATACGCATTTCGTAGACAATGTAAAGATATCAGGCATCGCAGAAGTAGTTTTTTTTTTAATGGTAGTATAAATATATAATTAGGATAATTGTCAGTGGCTCAGTTCACCGCTCAGGTTTCTCTTGCTATTTTTTTTTTCTTTGTATACAAATAATAAAAATATGGTTTCAAATAATATCCACTTATTTGAAAGGTCACCTGGGTGGTCTCTTAATAATCTTGCTTTGATCGGACAATGTGGTTCTCATATCACACTTCTCCAACTAGTCAGGCCACCAAAATTTTAGAAGCAGAAAGTACAAATGAAAATCAAAGGCACACTTGACCATGTCAGTTTCTTACTGATATATGTGAATAAGCGCATATGCCTATGACAGTCTCATTGTCTAAGCCCGTCTCCAATCTAAGGTGATTTAGATACAAAAGCATAGCGAAATTTCAGCATAAAATCTGTAAACCTTTTTGTTTGTCGGCAGCTCTATTGCACGATTGTTCTTACAATTATGGTAGCACCAATTGCCAAAAATGATGCTATGTACAGGAGGAGGATACACTGTCACTGTGATACAGAATGACCTGTGGGCATAGATATATCAGCAAACGCTACTCAGCATATGCTCAGTTCTCCATTAAAAGAGAATGAGACCTAGACATGAGTGATACAACATCAGGATGCAGCCAAACTTTCGCCCTCACTCCACCAAAAGCTAACTGAGAAACTGGTAGTTAGGGAGCGGACATAGTGCCACCATTTGGGCGGGATATATAGCATTTCACCTTCCTCTAAAATACAGTCTACAAATTCTAAATCTTGCACCTTAGGAAACTTCCTTTCATCTATGTCATCTAGATCAATCTTCAAAGAAAAGAATTTCCCAATCAACACGGATACAAAGATTTCAAAATAAGTCAAATGCAAACAAAACTAGAGAATAGATGGTGCAGAATTATATGAATGAAATTAAAGGAGACTAGGAAAGCCACATTCATCGAGGCTACCTGATTCAACAAAATTTATCCTCTTCCAAAATCAGAACTAAATTGGTAGGCTTGACCTATTCTAAAACATAAGTACATAACTGGACTAAAAGACCAACACCCCAATTTGTTCTGTATACACCACTATTCTTAAGAACCTTATCTTTTTAGCAGCAAGTGTCTAAGTCAACAATAACTTAAAAGATTTGCAGAAAAAAAAGATTGGGTTACAATTGATCCATTCTCATAATAAACCTAAGATGGGATCTATTTTCTTGGAAATAGAAGGTTCAAGTAAGGCATAAAACTACTTGGTTGACAGCGTAAACAGGTAAGCTCTGGAAACACACAATCCTAGACAGAGAAAGACAAAAAAGGAAATAAGAAAATTCTAGAGCTCTTTCGTCAATCAGATGGGAATGCAGTGATAGTGGTATAAGTAAACTGCACAGAAAGTTATTCAATCAAATAGTTGACAATAACTAAATACCTGGCTGGAATTTCTAAGCATGGTTTCAGTGTAGGGGTAAAGTTCCTCAGACAAAGATGAAGAGTAGAGCCTTATATATTTCTTCCCGACAACCTTAAAGTACAAAACAAGACAATAATTTCAGCCAAATAGATTATACATGTTTAATAATTTAATGGGACTTTAAATAAGCATTCGATCATGTAAATTAACAGTACCAAAAAAGAAATCCAAATAGGCGTGCATTTAATGTAGTGTCCTGGGGAAAGAGAATACGTTTGAAAAAGAAATGAGGATGCACAATAACATTGCCAGGGTTGTGATAATCATTTGCATATGTGGCTCAAGACATGATTTATATTTGAAGCAATAGTCTTGAGGGTGTGCAATAACACTGGCAATGGTCACAATAATCATATGCATAATATGGCTGTTGATATGAACTATAATTGAGGCAACAGTCTTCAGAGAGAATGTAAGCAACATTTGCTAAGAAACTAACTAACAAGGAAATCACAGAAATCACAATGTTGTCCACATATGTTGAAGGGCTCCCTTAAAAGTTAAAATATAGCACACAAAATATGAACTTTGTATTTTGCCAAACTAGAAGTATGTCAACAATTCTGTGCCAAATACCCAGAAGTGCACAATTAGAATCAAAATACAGAGGTACTCTAGCTAAGAAGCACCGTAATACTGTAATAGTATTGTTAAAAGTTGAAGACACCGCTTTCAATTTACAGGAACTCCTTTCTTTCAGTAGTAATTAACTGGGTGTATGTATGCTCTAAAGAAGCGAGAAGACCATAACAGATAGTGATATATAAAATTGATGAAAAAGAAAAACGAGACAAAGACAGCTTCATTTTGTAATTGTTCAGTCCAGAGTCTATAACCGAGTTACCTGAGCTAGTATGTTATGGTGTGGATCATGGTGTAATGGTGTTACTGTCCCAGCTGGACCAAACCACGCATTGAGAGATCTTAACTCCCCTCCGCCAGTAAAACAATAGTCAGGAACACAAATATCTTTCCGAAGCTCATTTATCTGCAATTTCAATAATATCAGTAACTGAAAGAAGCAGTTCAAGTTCTGCTATAGCATGCCAAAAATCAAATAATTGGAATTAAACAAATATAGTAAATACCTGATCAAATAATGAATACTGAGCAAGATAAGTAGGACCACCAGAAGAATAACCATGGGACTCTATCCGCTGAAGAAACTCTGAAAATGTAATTAGCTCTTGCTTCCACTCTGCACATAAATAGTTCTTCCCAACCTGCAAAGCATGATGAACTTTATCAATAAAAACAATAACAATAATTATAATACACACAAAAGATTCTTCTCTCTCTCTTCCTCTGTGTGTATGTGTGGATTTGATCTATATATTCATTGCCTATTTGCTAGATAATGAACAATTTTAGTTGGCCAGTGAAAAGTAATTTTGGAAATACGATTTACAAAGAAATGATCAGGTGTTAGTTACAACAACACGTCGAGTACACTGCCAATGTAATGTAAAAGTGCATCGCGTTTTGTCTGTGCAGATCTATTGAGCATCCCACATCCGTCCAGAAAGCATACTATGAAAGCTTACAAGAGTGACCCTGATGGGACCATCCAATACTCAACACAGAGTAAAAATCTACAGCATCTCACAGCAAAATATACAAGAGCAATGGTCGACCATCCACCCCATCAAGCAAAATAATCAGCATCCAAGTTAGGCTCCCTCTCTTAAAATTCACTATCAAAACACTTTTGACTAAACCACCATTTTGGTCCCCGGAAGATATGCGTTTGCATCAAATTAGTCCTCCAAAATGAAGTGGTCAATTGATGCAAAGCATATCTTTCTAGCATCATACCTTAATGATGCCTAAATTGTTGAAAAGCATATATTTCAGGGACCCAAATGGTACTTTACTAAAACATTTTCTTTCTAGCATCATACCTTAATGATTAGAGTAATTACCTCAACTGGAACTGTGCGGTCACCAGCAACTCTTTTCAAGTAATCTATGTTATTCCATTTTGTCTTGGCTGGCCAGTAAGCCATACAATCACTGATAATAACTGGGGAACCAGATAGGAAATAATCTTTTAGGAAGCTTTCCAATGGCAGAGCGGACCTCTTCACCACGACCTTACGAGAGAGGGAGTTGACTGGCAAAAGCTGGAGCACCTACAAGTGTAAAAGCTATAATATAAACATTAGAAGGGCGATGCTATGCGGAGATAATCATCTCAGTCAGATCTAGCTTCATAAGCGCAGTAAAGAAAGGATAGTAAAACTAAAAAGGAAAAACTTGAAATTTCAATTGATATATTCACCAAACATAGTTAGGATTCAGAGTTCTGACAATTTTTAGGATTTTAAAATTCACTGGAACTTAATGTCTCGTTTCTCATAAGGAAGGTAAATCTATCTTTCATTTTTTTCATGTTCTACCAATCAGGCTAGCTATGATATCATTTCTTCACTCTAGATGTTGACATATACCAGCAGGGCACCAAGTACTGTTGGATTTCACTATCATAATCTAGGTTCTCATTTCATATTCCCAAGTCGCAATGCCAATTTCTCTAGTTTTAGCTATCCATTGTCAAAAATATATCCATCAGGAAAAAAAACAAAAAAACAGAAGGACGGGCCTCACCTCAGCCTCATTAAGTTCGTGATCAACAAGTGGATGCTCGGACTTCCCCAAATCTTCATGGATTTCTTTAGAATGCCTCATATTGATAGCCTTCTCCGATATTTTCTCGACAGCAGAGTCCAAGTCCTTCTTCAGAAGCATTCCCCCCATAATCAGCCCCATATCCAAAACCCTAAGAGCCTCCTTGAATTCACCATTGCTGTAATGGTGCTTCGCAACGTGGAGGCATGCCATAGAATACGCGTCCCGCCATACTGGGATGACGGAGTGCCAAGGCCCCGAGTGTAGCTGCTCCCAGGCCATCTCACGAGCTGCTTCTGCAGCGCGGAAGTCGCCAGAGATGGCGAGAGCGGCCATGCTGACGTAAGCATAGCCTCCGTGCTCGGAAATGGACTGGAGGAGAGTGGGGGACTCCCTGTCTAATGTGGGCGAATCAAGGTGGTCGGGGGAGTCGCCACCAGAGATATTGGTGGCTGCGGTGGTCGACGGCGACATGTTATTGTCCAGCACTGTGAGACGAGTTGCGGCGACCATTTATAGAGTGACTTGAGGGTTGAATCTTCAGCCAGCGTGTCGGAAAAGTGAATTCAGATATTTCTTAGAAAAGAATCCCCACAGATATTTTTCCTCCTCTTCGAAAAAATGGAGATATTCCCCTCACTTTATGACCTTTTCTACTTATTTACAAAAACAAAAATAAGAGGCATTTTTTTTTCTTATAAAAGGACCTAAATACGTGCAACTTATTGATTGGATCACTCAATATAGGCAAATACAAAGCCACGTATTCATGCAAATCATCACACAATAAAATAAAAAATAAAGAAAACTTTCAAAATTTGTAAGCAAATTTTAAGTGTTTTGCTATCAAATTGTTTTTAATATTATTGAGTTAAAATATATATTCATATGTTATATATTTTTTAAATAATATGATAATAAATAGTATTCAAATACTTAGTGTGTTTAGGGAGTGTCATTTTCCTTCACATATTATGCTCAGTGTTAAATTAGAGGAACAAATAAGCCTAGTCTAATAGTTGATCCCGCATTAAATCAAAATTTAGTAGTACTAAGCCATCATTAAAAATTGGGATTTTTGGCTTGACCTGTGGCCTAAATTAGTCAAGTTAAGTTGGCCCAATTGATCCAACGGGCCAATCAAAAAAAAAATATCAATGTCTTGTTAAATTTTTGTAATAGCTGTTTGTTATAAATAATTTATAAGAGTTCTATCTTAAAATTTATAATAAATTTGTAATAGTTTATGTGACTAAGTATATTTATATATCTTTTTCCTATCCCCTGTTGCTAAGCATAAAGAAAATGCTAGTATTACAGACTGACTCTCTGCCTGATTCTTATAATATATTGTATCCTTTTGTTGGTTAAAATTTTTCTATGCTCCAAAGAAATAACTTGTTAGCTTATTAATCTATAGATAGGCACCATCATTAATCATTTAGTCCTTGAATATGAAAGAGTACTTGCAAATTGGATATTGACATGTACATGAAAGGCTTTTGATAAATTTGTTTTTTATTGCTCTTGCAAGTCATTTTATTTAGAGTGAATTAATAATTTAGTTCTATTTTGTCTCAATTTGATTTCTTAATATTGAAATGTCTCAATTTGGTTCCTCAAAGATTTATACCATCTCAATTTGGTTCCTTCGTTAGATATGGTAGACGGAAAGCTGACGTGGTAGTGACGGAAGTCCACGTAATATTAACATATCAACAGTTACATATTACGTGAACTTTCGTCACTGTCACGTCAATTGTCTGTCCACTATATCTAACAGAATGACCAAATTGAGACGTTTCAATATTGAGGGAACAAATTGAGACAAAGTGTATCTTTGAGTAACCAAATTGTTAATTCATTATCAATAGCCTTTAAATCATTATTTATTTTTTAATTTCTTTATAATAGCTTGTTTATATATATTTTTGGTTATATGTAAACCAACAGATCAAATGATATGATAATATTATGAATTGGCCATTCAAGATGAATTTTAAAATATTGGTCAAGATTTTTTTATTTTTGGTACCTATTTTTTGGGTGAAAAGAAGATGATATATTTAGGCATAAAATTTAAAAATCGATTATTCGAAATACAAGAATATTTTGACTTGATTTACAAGATTTCATTCCCCAATTCAAAGGATTTAGAATAATGAAATATTAGAATATTGCCAAAACAAATAATGAATATATGCTGAAAAGGAAAAAAGATAAAAAAAAACTTAACTAAATAATATTCTTGAGAGTGAATCAATAATTTGGTCCCTTAAATATACACTTCGTCTCAATTTAGTATTTCAATGTTAAAACATCTTAATTTTGTCTCTCAAAGATTCATATTGTCTCAATTTGGTCCCTCTAATAGATATAGTGGATCGGAAGTCCATGTGGCAGTGAAGAAAGTCCACGTGGCATTTGTTGACGTGTCAATGCCATGCGGACTTCTATCACTGTCACGTCAGCTTTTCGTTCACCATATCTAACATATGGACTAAATTGAGACGAACCGTATATTTGAAGGACTAAATTGTTAATTCACTCTTCTATTTATTTTTTTTTTTATTTTTAACTAACATCAATATATATGAAGAATGAAGTAAAATAGTAGAGCTAGTAACATAGATATTAAATCCTTTTATGCTTAGTTAATATTAATGATTTGTTGTTATGTATTTGCAATACTAATATTGTTATTCAATAAATTACAAATAAACTGTGGCCAAATAATTAATGTTTGGTGTTATAGCTGTTTAGGGCTGAAATGACCAAACAATATGACAACCCAATTTAAATTCAAATTGACTCAACCTAACCTAATATTGTCTTCTAGCCCGACGACCTGGCCAGCCATAAACCTTACCAGCCCATTTACCACCTCTATGTTAAATAGATTTTCTCTTTAGTTAAGATGTTCACATATCTAATTCCTAGTATCATCTTTCTTTTTTGGTTTTCTTTTATTTTGAACTCCTTTTGTTTAAACATTGCTTCATCACTTAATGAGCGTGGTTATCTTTTGAAGAAAAAAAATGCTCATAGTTTTACCCCTACGTTCGTCATATATGTTATATGTTCTCAAGGGTCCATATCCAATCTTACAAATGGAAGCCCAGGCCAAATTTTCTATGCTAATGGCTAAAGAAAAAAAAAACAAAAAAAGAATAGTAGGAAAATATGTCTAAGTTTTACTTTTATCCGTATCTGGTCCTTCAGAAAAACAAAAAGAAAAGGACTTTCGGCCCCAGAACACAACTCTCTACAATATCTTTGTAACCAAAAGAGCTATTGCAATTTGATCTTGAATACTAACAGATTGACCGAGGTCCCTTCCCTTTGAAACAAAAAATTTATGTTTGTAATCTCTCATTAATCCATGGTCGCGCTAAAGCTTCTGGACCTAAACTAGGAATATGTATTGCAAAAAGAAAGGGTTGGACTTGTATATCTGAGTAGTAGAGAGCTTTTTGATTCATTTTCTGTATCTTGCTTTTGATAATAGAGGATGAAGATAATAAAGAGAAGCGAATCCAATCCACTTAAAAGTATAAGAACCCAAAAAGAATTTTGGAAGCGAAAATGCCAAGAAATTCAATACTCCATTAGGGGGAGAAGAGAAATATTTTAGAGAGAGAAAGAGAGAGGAGAGAGATACTAGGAGTGTGCCAGATGGCCGGTGCCATTTACGGACAAGATCCTCTATGTTGCGCCTATCTACGCGTACTTTCATGTTTAAAAAATATTATAATTTCTGTTTAAAAAAATATGAAATTTCTTTTTTCTATATATTCTATTCCTCTGAAATTAGAATTCAAATTTACATTTTAATTGTCTTCATTAATTGGGTTAAAAATATCATTAATTGTGGTATCCATAATAGCTTAATTAAGGCAAGTTATTTATCCAATGTATCCTTTTCTATTCTCTTAATTATTATATATGTATTTAAAAGTTTTAATTTATTAATATGATAATTATTTATATCAGTTATATTTCTAATTTTTAAAAATTGATATACACATCAATTACTAGTCAAATTATATGTTTGTACCATCTTGAGTGAGGTTATCAATACTCTAGTTTATTTCTTTGAACCATGTTTTTTTCTAACTTGAAATAAAGAAATATTGTTTTCACAAATAATTTTTAATGTTACACAAAATTGCTTATATGATAGGATTATTTTAAGTGGGTCCCATTGATATTGCTCTAAATTAAGACATATAGAGAAACATTATCATATAATAAAATAGTTAAAACTAGGAAGCAGGACCTACTTTGCAGACTTCTTCATTCATCCAGTCCAAACAGTCTCACAAAGTTGCTCCAATGGCTTTACGAATTGCGATAAGCCTAGCTATACAGCATTACTAATGTGTAAATTTGGCTCATTGTAGAATTTTGCAGCCACAAAGAAACAATTTTAATTTCATGGAGGTTCCTACGAAGCCTTGGTTATATCGGCAAGCATAGATTCATATTTTAAATTAATCTTGTTCAAGCTAGCATAGGCCACCAGGGGACATATCTTTATTTTTGGTAAAGAAAAAATGGCCAATAGTGAAGAGGGGCCATCACCTCCTAAAGATCAAAGACAAAAAACAAAAAACCTTTAAATTATCGAATTTGGTTAATAGTGTATTTTATTTTTTAGTGATGTTTCTAATATTGGAGGAATTAACATTTCCTTGTACATGAACATAATGCACTAACACAGATTCGTTCAAAGGAGTTCGGACATGTAGTCTTCGGACAACACGAACGAATTTATTTGCAAAATGAGAGGAAGATGGCATTAGGGATAATTTCTGAGGATTAATTTCAATAACCTTCTACTACTAGTGCTTCTTTTTTAATTGTTTTGATTTGATATGAAAGGAAGAATCTAGAATCAACAAATATGCAAAACGAGAAGCCAATAGTCAGACCAGATCATGGGCAACAACAGTTTTGCCCAACTGAGCACAGAAAAAATAAGGAAAGGTATAGAAGAGTATCAAAATTCATTACCTTTTCTTCTGCTTTATTGAAAGACAAGGCACACAACAAAAACACAGCCAAGATGCACATGTCATTTTACGAATGACAAAGATAGCATCTGACTAGTATTATTTATTATTTATCAAGACCTAATGATCTCTTCTTTCATGGCAAGAGGTAAGGCACTAAGATTGCCCTCATTATTATTTTTATTTATTTATCTAGACCTAATGATCTCTTCTTTCATGGCAAGAGATAAAGCACTAAGATTGCCCTCATTCTCCACTTGCACTCCGGGCATCACCACAGCTCTACTCCCCACATACCCGTCTTCTCCAATTTTGATCTCTCCAAACTTCACCATCCCCCCTTCACCTTCATATATATGTCCAAACAGCAAGGCTTCTTTTCCTACACACCCCCCTTTCTCAATCTTCACCATTTCGGGGTTTAATAATACTCCCATGCTGTCTATGTAAGCCGCACGGTCCATATCTACATCTGCACCCATCAGCTTCATCCATACCACAAACCAAAATGACCCACTTGTCATGTCCATGAAATAATCTCCAACCAAAGTTCTAATGGCCTGCCATGTGCTATCCATAGTTACCCTTCTACTCCATATAGCCACTGTTTCACCTGCTTTCCTCTTTCCCACGAGCACATATTTGCATATAACACATGCCAATGCAGCCAGAGCACCGGAGAAAATCCAAAACAGGGGAAGCAACCAATGAAGTGGGAGTTTCTTAGCATTCTTTAGGTAAACAACCCAGTTCAAGGGAGCTGAAACTGCTAAACCTACCACCACATAAGGTAAAACTGTTTGAAGCAACGGTTGAGTGAAAAGCGCTGAGAAGGTCTGATACCAGGTTCTAGTCAAGGTCAATTCTTGCAAGTCCTTTTTATGCAATGCAGCTGCCATTGGACAACTGGACAGGTCTACCTTCACATTAGATTGCTCTATAAGGATCCTTAAGGCCTCTGGGAGTGGCTCTCCATTTCTCAAATTCTGACAAATCTCATAGATCAATGAACGGCCATGATCAACTGAAGCACTTTGGGAGCTGGAAGAAGCACTGATGACATCCAGTTCATGGCTTCGGAGGTAGGGATTAAATTCTAATCTCTCTGATTCTTCCACAGAAAGAATTTGATTGATATTGATCTCTCCAACATCAATGTATGGGAACTCATTCTCGTCCCATGGTCTAGTGCAGTCTAGTACAATGTCACGAGTGGCTTCATCATCTGGTACTGGTCGAAGTTGCATCTGAAAAACATACTGAACTCCACCTGGAGATTTCACACACTGCTGAAAATCATCAGCGAGGAAAAGTAAAGGGCGTGTATCATTTTTATCCCTAGGAATTGCACCTGTCTCCGGTGGAAGAATCCCAATTGGCTCCACCTTACCTGAATCCTCGTTGATACTCTTGTCATAAGGCCGTAACTTAATTTTCATATACATTTCCTGTCCGTCTGCAAAGCGGATTAGCCTGCAAAAATTTGAGTAGTAATGCAATTTAGCATATGAGTCAGCCTGTCGAAGAGAATTCCACACTGCTTCACGTACATGTGGAGCTTGCTTGACAAGCTCCTCCCTTGCAGCAAGCCCACAAACAAGCCAGGTTGCAAAATCAGCAATGGTGCGAGCATAAAATGCATTTCCTGTTTTCAGTGTTAAGTCAAAGAGAGGACGGTCAGAAGCAGGTCCATCAGAAAGTATCCTAAAAGCTGCACCACGTGCATCAATCCTTGCATCATCATCAGCACTCAAGCTATTACTGTGCCTAACAATGACAGGGTAGCTCTTTCCAGGGTGAAAAATCTTGTGCTGTGGAAAACCCTCAATTTTGTCATGTATTTTCATGTATCCCTTTCCGCTAACACCAATGCGATGAAAATATCTTGCTTTAGCATTCAGAGTTGTGGCAGCCAGGTTTGCAGCCAAATTAGATACCGATTTCTTGTATTCTACGTCCATCTCCTCTATCCGTTCATCTAAAGCATTTTCAGAGTGTCTGGTAGCAACTCGAGTTTGAGATCCAATGTAAACACCACCTTCTTGGAGTATAGAATTCATTGGAGCAACTGAAAGTGCACCCAAAATGACATTTTTTTGAGCAACTGAGCCAGGGAGAATTAGGCTTTGACTCCCAACAACTGAATTATCTTGAATCTCAACTTTTCCGTAGACATATCCTTTAGAAGAATGGAACCCAGTAATTATCCGGCTAAAATCACCAAGGTGGACACCAGCACCAATCCACATTAGTTCTGGGCTTGAAACTGGGTTGATGGCTCTAATGGAACAATGCTTGCCAATTTTTGCACCTAAAAGGCGTAAATATATGCAGAAGGCTTCTGTTCCTGACAAAAGCTTTGCAAATCTAAGGTGGCAGGCAATGATGATTCGATGTTGAAGCCAAGTTTTAAACTGGGTTTGCTTTTGACTAGATGCGAGGAAACGACTCAAAGCACAAGTGAAAGTGCAGAGTATAAGACCATGAAGCAAGTAGGCACAAGAAAATGAAATGGTAAAGGTGATAGGATTCAATAGGACATCAGAAAACATGGTAGCATATGCCATGGCGGTAAATGGGATCCAGTGAAAGGACCCACATAGGCAAACAAATGAGAAGTGCTGGAATGATGGGGGTTTCTGGAAGAACCTTATATATAGGAAATAGACAATGGCTGCAGCAAGAGAACTGAGAAAGCCAACTAGATAGATCCCCATAAAATGGTAGATAACATCAGATTGAGTTTTACTTGTATCGACGGGCAGCACTGCATTCTGAAATAGAATTGAAAAAGACACGTTAGTCCAGTTCAAGCTTCAATTGCTAGCTTAATATAGCTATTTCAAGAACGCAAAAAATATTTAATACTTCAATTTATGCCAAAAATTTAGACATGACTATGTCTTTCAGTAAGTATGAACCCTGGAAAAGAAGACAAAAATCTTTCTAACTCCCTAACAACAAATAAACAGGTAGCAGATAGACCAATTGATGCCAGGAGCTATTAATATGAAATGATGCAGTTTTAGGCAACGTAGAATGAACATGTCCCAATAAGTAGTAGTAATATGATGGAACCTAAAAAATGAACAAATTATATTGCAAGAAAAAAAAAAAAGAATCTCAGTTACATAAAAAAATCCATAGTGTTCATCAGAAGTCAGAACCCACCTTATCAACATTATTAAACTTTTCAGGTTTGAGCACATGCTGGCCTGCTTCAACCTTTTGCAGGGGTTGTACCTCAGTGCCTTCTTCAATAACACTTCCTTTTTGTATAACAGCATAAGGCCCGATTGAGGAATTTTTGCCGATCCTAATAGGGAGGAAACTTAGAAGTCCATTCTTTACCTCATGGCTTTGAACCAAAACCCCTTCTGCAATGACAACTTCATCTCCAATTGAAACCAGAGACGGGTCTGTTATGTCAACTGTATCCAGCAAAACTGAGGATCCAATTCTTGCACCAAGCATTTCAAACCAATATTTAAGGAACACTGTTCCTCTGAGATGTATTGCCAGAACTTTAGAAGAAATTTCTTGGGTTTTATAGAGCGCCCACCACTTGACAAAACCCATAGAATAGATAGAGATTTCAGGGGTAAGGGCATAATTTGGCCTCAAGAAAGAAGTTCCCAACAATGAAATGCAAATGCAAGTAGAAACAATGCAAAGGATCCAAGCAAGGGGCGCAAAAGTCAAGGAAATTAAATATTTCGACCAGGGAATTCCATCTACTGATTTATTGACACCTAGGATGAAACCCAGAAAAGCAGTGATGGATAGATAAGCAGGAAATACCAGCATGATAGACATATAAATAAGTGCGAGGAGCTGAAGGAAACGGATACCCAATAGGCGAGATTTGGACACATTCACAACCAATTCGGTAGAATCAATCTCAGGTTCTGGAACATAAGATGGATTGCTCATAAGTTGAGGTTGAGACTTCAACAGAAGATTCTCTGAGAAGTTAGCCAACTCTAGAATGCATGATGCAGCAAAGACATCTATAGCCGCAACTGGCACTCCCAGGAAATCTGAGAGTTTTTTAGTTGCTTTAACCACACCAATTGAGTCAATTCCATAGGACGAAAGGTTGTCAGTGACTGAGATGTTGTTGATTGAGATACCAGTCTGCTCAGAAATAACCCCTTTCAAAAATTCCACAATTTCCTTGTTCCTAATTCTTGGACTACGTAGAGGCTTACTTCCCACTAGCTGTGGTCGAGGTGTATTTCCTTCCCTACATGTTCCTGTAGTAAATGACCGCACCAATGTTTTTTTTGTCAAAATAGGTTGTAGTGCCAAGTTCAGTGTTCCATCTGTAAATTGTTTCAAACATTCAAATCTCTTGATCTTTCCTGATGTTGTTTTGTTAATGGTTTTGGGCTTGACCAACTTGACAGAAGCGATAGTGACTCCATGTTCTTCTGCCACACGAGTTTGAATTTGCTCTATCATATCTTTGCTAACTGGTTTGCCATCCCTTACTTCTGCAATCACAACAAGGCCAACCTGGTCAGAGCCGTCGGGAATGGAAATCCCCTTTGATGATAAAATTTCCTCCGGGACACCAATGACAGCACAGCACCCTGGACGAAGAAATTCAGATGAGCTCTCAACTGTCTTTTCAACGTCTGCTGAGTAAATATTTCTTCCAGCAACGATGATAAGATCCTTGATCCTCCCGGTGATGAAAAGCTTTCGATCTATTATTCGTCCCAAGTCTCCAGTTCTGGTGTAGTTACGTCCAGGATGATTCTGAAGCTCATTCTTGAAAGTTTTCTGACTCAATTCTTCCCTCCCCCAGTATCCTATTCCTGCACTTGGACTACTAATCCATATTTCTCCCTCCTTTCCATCTTCCTGAAGCTCTTCACCAGTCTCTGGATCAACTATTCTTATGTCAATATCTGTATCGTCTGGGTGAACATACCCGCAACAAACTCTTCCTTGCCAATCAACAAAAATAGGGTAACCTTCTCCAAATGCACAGCTAACGAACACACAATTTTCTGCTAAGCCGTATCCAGGAGCCATCACCTTTTGAGATAAGCCGAGAGGACTGGTTAGCTCAATAAACCTTTTCAGAGTCTTCTGTCTCACTGGTTCAGCAGCAACCATAAGAAAACTCATAGACGAAAGGTCTACATTCTGAAGCTTATCCTTGTCAGACTCTAGTCTTCGAATCACTAACTCAAAAGCAAAGTTCGGACCAGCACTGTGAGTTGCTTGATACTTACTCAAAGTTTCAAGCCATAAGAGTGGTTTCTTGATAAATGTCAATGGGGAAAATAGAACTGCTTTACCACCACTAACAAGAGATGTAAAAAGCCCTCCAATCAGCCCCATGTCATGATATTGAGGAAGCCAGCTTACTAGTATTGTCCTTGAGGTGCTTTTATATATACTTCTCATCAACTTCACATTGTGAATAAGCCCACCATGAGTTATCATTACTCCTTTAGCATCACCAGTCGAACCTGAGGTAAATTGCAAGAAACAGATATCACCAGGCTGAGGTTCACTTTGATCAGCTAGACATTCCAAAACCATACTCTTGGAGTTCTTGACCCAAGTATCAGTGTGCAGCCATGGAAGATTAGGCCATCGAGCTGAGGATTTCCCATTTTTTCCGCTTAATGAGATTAAACTTTTCACTGAACCTGCACGGACTGCTGAGTGATAAGCTGTTGTAGATAAAATTGCCACTATGCCACATGATTTAGCAATATTTTCAATCTTCATGAGTGCTTGTCCGCCTCTTTGCATGGGATCAGGGGGAAGAACAGGGACTGGTAAGACTTTAGCTCTTAGACATCCAAAGAAGGCATCAACGAAATCTAGACCAGGGACATAGACCAGGAGAACCTTGTCTCCATGCTTGATAACTGGCTTTTGGCTTGTTAAGAGCTTATGAGCAATGCAAGAGGCATTTGAATGAAGTTCTCCATAGGTCCTCTGGCATATCGCTGTCCCTTCTTCGTTAATCCAAGTATAAAGAGTTCTGTTTTGAGTGATTGGATGAGTTCCCCAGTACTTCAAATAGCCATTCAAAGTAGGCAAATTAGGAAATTGCACTCCTGGCAATTCGCCTAATTCTTTAGGATCCTTTTTCAGGCACTCTGTTTGCAAGGGAAACAAACTCTGCAAAAGACATGCTTCAAGTAAGTGCAGGTATATTATAAAAAATATGACTTTTTGAAGTCCATAAAAGCCAGATTCTACACAATCATTGATTGGTTCAAATGTGTATAATGCCAAATTACCTTAGTGTAAGGAAACATTGGCAAATCATTGCTCTCTGCAAAGTTCTTGCAGACTAAAGCCATGGCATAAGACGAATTTCTCTCTGTAAGCTCAAATGCCATAAGCCCACCTACATAGTAAGTATTCCTTGAACCTTGAAGTTCTAATTCCAATTTGTCATAGAATCCATCTTTCATATCTGCATTCAAACTTTAGAAGTTAGTGCTCTGACTTGACAGAGGAAAACGGAATGGAAAAACAATTGAAATACCTTGGCTTCCAACATGAGGGAAATACTTAAAACGGCGTTGAAGAATGACATTCTCAACTTCTCCCCCCATGGATTCTATCGTGTTGATCGCAAGCTCAGTGACAGTTGGTCCCTTAATGTCAGCGGAGTTGCCATAGGACCATAGCAGGAATATAGTAGTGTCAGCATAGAATTTCTGCATTGCAACTGGATTTCCAATTGTGCTGGGATCTTCTATAAATTCACTAAAATAATAAAATCCAACTGGCATATCTTCTAGCCCTTTAATCTTTAAAACAGTGGTGTAGTAGTCATTTGTCTCTACTTTGCTGAACAAATCCTTCTCAAGGTCACTTGGATCCATTACTTCCGTTTCGTGCTCTGCCAAAAGACTACTTCATCAGGTAACTGGCCGGAGAAAGCAACAAAAATCCTTTTTAAATACTGAGGAGTAAGAAGTCTACATACCTATGCAAGTTGAAGGTAGTGATCTGTAAGTTCTGCCATATTTTAATGGAAAGGAACCCGAGAATATAATCTTATCAAACTCCATAGTTTTGACTTCATCAAAATTCTTGACATTAACAGTGACACCATCAGAGTTGCGTCTGACTGCCAACACTTCAGTGTTGCATTGAAGTTTCACAGGAAGTGATTCAGCAATTTTCTGCCAAAGACTTGTATATCCACCTTTAAAACGTCTAATTTTTCCAGCCATTGACGTTCTGGTAAATTCATGAAGGTAGGCATAAGGCATATCTTGAATAAACCCATATCCCGAAGCAGTGTAACCATAAGCCACGGATTTAGGAACAGATTTGAGTCCATGCCGCTCAAGATATTCTGGAGTTAAGTCTGAAGCAAGTTCACTGATAGCATGGACCCCAATACGAGCAGAATTTTTTACCTTTTCCTGTCAGTAGTACAAGAAGAATTAACAGCTTTTAACTTTATAGTCATAGAATAGAGCATTAATTTGTATCTGTTTATTATAGACTAACAGCAGAGACTAACTTGGATTTCCAATGTAAGCGACATCACAGATACGTAATCATCTGCAACTTTAATATCTTGATATTCTCCAGTAGAACGAATAACGGCAAGCTTGTGGGAGTCCAATTCTTCTAGCGCAGACCCTGTCTCCTTTGCCAAATGAAAGATGACAGGAGCACTGCTTGCAGCAAGAACTTGTCCACCCAGATCATAAATTTTTCCTGTATAGACATATTACTTATAGTAAAATTCATAGTAACCAAAATCAGGTAGAGATTGCAATCAAGATTTACCTTCAATTTCTACTGATTCGCACATGCCACCAACTGTATGATACTTCTCCAAGACAGTCACATTATTATAACCAAGCCTGGATAATGCATAAGCAGCTGATAGGCCACTTGGACCAGCACCCACTATTCCAATTCGGGTGTTTACTGGGAAGGACGGATGTAGCTTCGAGAATTGGTCCTCTATTGATCTTACAGGATCCATCCTCTCTGAATTCTGAACTTGCTGTTCGTGGAACCTGTTGAGAGTAGTTGACAAACTCAGTCCAATTGCCACCAATTGTACTGTGGGGTCCAGCCCCATGAAAAAAGAAGGAACAAATTTCAAGGAGAGAGGAGAAGATATCAATGAAGATAGGTAGGATAATTTGGTGAAATTAATTGGATGGTGGGAAGATGCAGGCAAAATATTGCCCCAAGACACAGCAAGAGAAGATTTAGAGACATTCTCTGACAATGAAAAATAGTGAGAGAATTTTGAATTATTTTGGAAAATAATTCAGAAAGGGTGAGTAACAAAATAATAAAGAAATATTTTTGGGGTATTTTAGAAAATACATTGAGTGCCACTATTTTGGATAGATTTTATTTTTGCATTGTACCTTTAAAATTTGTAAAATTTTCTTATTATATCTACTATTTTTATTAGTGAAAGATTTAGACGGATATTGACCTGTGGACGTAGCCGAAAAATTAAGGATGAAACACGTTAATTTTTTGGTATTATTTTATTTATTTTATATTATTAATACTACACTTATACTATTAATTACATGTTTACCAATATTTTATCTAAGGAGATTAAATTTTAAGTGGGACCATTTGTGACCCTCCAATCTTGAAAATTCTCTTGTTTTTAGTACAATTGTTCATACACTATACTAGAGTTCGTTGCCCATCACCAACCCACTAGTTTCAGACAAAGGTCCAACAGTACAAAAAGAGAACTTCATAATCCAATGCTTAAAGGCCTTCTCGCATGATACTATGACGAGGAAGGGTTCCAATGGAGTCAGAAGTGTAATTAGGAGACAAATAACAAGAAGATTTCTGAAAAATTTGACATGAAGCTCAAATTTATTCATCCCACTCTGATGTAGGAGAACGATTTAGTAATACAATATAAATAACAAAAAAATGACCAGACTAATCATCCCCAGATTATATGACCTCTAACTAAATAGAAGCATCTTCTGACGATGGACAATGAGTTCACAAGTTTAATTATTTTAAAGTAAAATATGCCTCCCTCACAGAAGTTTGAAAGAGAAATTAAGAAAGGTTAAAAATGAAAACGAATAAAGGGGAAAAAAACTCTGTTCTAAACATGCTGTTTCCTTTCATTATGGGAAGTTGCTGAAACCAGAAGGACAACTTATATGTGAGAGCCTCTCCACCAGACTTCTTCGCTCATTTCATACAAACAAAATGTAGAAACATTTAAAAAGAGAAGAACTTAAAGAACAGATGATACCTTAATTAAAGATAAGACGTATGAAGTATATCCCTCTTGTCAATCAACTTGGTGCATTGTATGTACCACTTCCTGTAATATTGCAACGCCACTGTCACCATAAAGTTGTAAACTTGAAATGGAAGACGCAGTGAAACACGCAAAAAAGTTCTGCGTAGACATTTATCATATGGAAAATATCAAACTGGCTCTCGTTCCCAGCAATTCCGCCCAACCATTTTGCTTTGTGTTAACTTTTTTCTGGGCTACTTAACTATCTCTCTCTCTCGGACCAATGGTCACACATTATAAGATCACCCATGAGCCATGAAGAAAGGAATAAATGATTATGGAACACCGAAGAGAAAACTAACCTCAGTGAAGGAAGACGTTGGGTTGCTCCAAGTGGATGCGAAAGAAAAAGTATTGAAGCGTGTGAGAGAGAGGCCGTTGTTGCACACACAGAATTGAAAGTTGCTGAACTCATTCTTAATATATATATATATATATATATTTTTTGTAAACTGGGTCCAAGGTTTCTTCCCCCCTAACAAGTATGGACAAATCCCAGTACTGTTCATATCTATCGGGTCTCTTTCCCTCGGTGACAACGAGAATTTCACCGTCTAAGAAGCAAAATATTCCCTCTTTATTCCTCCTTCTAAACATTTGAAGAATCCGTCCGAACAGTGACAATTTGAGCTCGGGCGTATCAGAATCCGTATGCAGCAGATCGATTCACAAATAGACATACACACAATTACAACACACGTTCCGCATAAAGATTTGCGTTAATGGTTTCAAAAATAAAAGAGTCGGATTATATGCTTTTCAAGATACGAATCAGAACAAGTGCAAATGAATGGAAACTGGGGAGCACAATGACCCGCTTCTTTAACGGCGGACGTTTCAAACCTGATGATGTACCCATATTGTCACAACGTGACCGTGATGGACAAAATCAAGTGTTTATACATAAATGTGTATTTTTATTTGTCAAAGTTTACACTTTTAAGCCCTTTTTGCCCTGATAGGGTGAGAACTAAGAAATTGCGCGGGAACAGAGGATGGTACATCTACTTCTGACCACAACATTATTCCTAGCTAGTACTACTCCAACCATAAATGACAGCTGTGGCTTTGAGCACTAAAATAAACTACCCTCATAACTTATAACGAAACTATGATAAAATTGTGTCCTATCTCCTATGTCATAGCTTGTTTTCTTAAATGAATTTATCACCACTCTTATTTTATTCAAGTTTATTGCTGTCATATATAATATAAAAACAAATCCTTTCGTTACCTTCCAGGTATTGGCTTAACCAGTGAGGTTAGTATTTATGTGAGTTATGCTTTAGATATATACATATATAGGAGATGGAAAATGAAGAAGGCCAGGGAGTAGTGTCTCACTTTTGAGTTCTAAGTTCTAACCTATAACTTTGGCAATTCAATCATTAATTTGCATTAGAAATAGTCATTCTAATGTTGAATCAGTTTGGCCATAATTATAAGTGTAAGTGATCTCATTCATATTTTGTTTTTTCCTTTTAATTTGTGACGATAAATGAAAATGACTTGAAAAATTAGAAAACTAAGGAAAGTGTATTAAAAAGTCAAATAAGCCATGGTGATGAATGTGATGCTAATTGCTAAGTATGTTTTTGATTATTTCAAAAGCTAATTAGATGCAATTATGAGTTTATTAATAATGGGAACCTTTATAATGAAAATGACATTTCTAAAATCACAAAATATTATTGAAAGCGTTGGGGTGTTGCCACTTGGCACAGGAAAAGGAGTACGAATGGGGATTGCACTCCCTATTTACTATTTATGCTTGTCATTGACCAAATCTGATTAACCTGAAAATTTTTGAGCGTAGAATTACATTCATTATTTTTTAATAGAAAATTGTGAATAAAATTACTTCCATTTGCCCATAAAATTGGTACTGATCAGCTCATTTCAAATTTTCCCCATCTATAATGATAATGAAATTGACCTTCTATTCTATAACACTGACGAAAGCTGATTAACGAGTCAAATAAATGATGATTAGGAATGTGATGCTAATTATGGGGTTAATTCCTCACAAATTTGAGCAGCGGTTGTAATTTCGTTTTCCTTATGACACCTTATTTATATTTATATCCACAAATTAATTAGATGCAATGATGTCTATGAACAGCCGGCACCTTTTCAATGAAAATGACATAAAATTTCATTTTAGCTTACACAAAATTATTATCATCCGTTCGGGGTTGCCACTTGGTACCTGCAGAGAATAGAGGCAATCTATCAGTATCATTGTCTCTCAACTCTGAAGCATTCCTGTTTCTTGAAGTAAAAGGAGTAAATGGAGCATGGTGACATCTACCAAAGAAAACAAACGAGTATGGCCATGCCTCTGATTATGTTTGTTATTTTAGTCAAGTGGGTTTTGTGATGACTTTGCCTTCCCATTTCTATACTGTAGATCATATATATTGTATGTTAAACTACATTACGGAAATAATATGTTTTAATGTCGTGAATCATTAATCTGGGCATTATTTTACAGCAGCAAGCTAGTACCGGAGTACAGTTTAAGTTTAGCAATATATTGGTCTACATAATGATGTTCAAATATGCCTTGGATGCTGCAAATAAGAAACTGAAGCTGAACAAGTGTGTTCATTTTAATTGTGTTTGAATAAGTTAAGCATGGTTGAAGGCATAACTGAATATATGCACTTATCTCCTCTTATTTAGGAAGTTTAGAAGTATGTTGCTAAACTAGTTGTTCTATCTCTTCAGTTTAAGTTTGTTACAATTTTTAAATTCATGATCCATATTATCAGGATCTTTTAGATAGCCCTTCATGTATTTAAGTTCAATTTTTATTAATGAGAAGTGAGTGAATTATTCATAAAAAGTCTACAAATGAAGAGCAGGCGGGAAGTAAAAAGAAAAATCTACTACTATTAGGCAAGGTTTATATATCAAAAAAGAAATATTACAACTAGCGAAAATTCATGAATTACTGAATGTAAATGAACATAATGCGCAAGCAGCAAGTTGCACTAGTGTTTCTCCCTCACATACTATCTGATGAACTTGAAGCGGCTAAAAGTTGGTGAGATGAGAGTTTACAACATGCCGTCTGATCTAGCAGGCAACCTCCTAAAGAAGTTGAGTGGAACTGATGGAAGTTTCTGCCGAAATCTGGGATGCCTTAGCACATAGAAGCCTATCAGAAGACACACAACTTGGAAGGGAGTAACATAGAGAACTATAGCAGCAATGAAACAGAATGTCACAAACAGAGTGGTGGCCCTTGGGTCTCTCCAACTCAGCAGATTCTGAAACCTTTCTCCTTGAGTGGCCAGGTCACCTACAACAGTTTGGACCCTCCCTCCAATGCTTCTTAGACGATCATACCTCATCCTAACAATATCAGATGACCGAGAAGTTGGGAATGTATCAAACTCTTCATCCAGTTCATCAGGATGAGCAGCATCAGCATGAGACAGTCGGGTGTCCATATGTGGAGGGTGTCTT
Source organism: Ceratonia siliqua (assembly GCA_034509205.1). Classification (NCBI taxonomy): domain Eukaryota; kingdom Viridiplantae; phylum Streptophyta; class Magnoliopsida; order Fabales; family Fabaceae; genus Ceratonia; species Ceratonia siliqua. The sequence continues at coordinate 7,401,943 of JASKGM010000009.1, forward strand.
GGCCTCCACCGGAAGTTCCAAATTCCGATTAAGAATAGGTACAGGAAAATTGTGGGGAGTATTAGCTCTGGGTAAAGAACCAATATTATGAAAAGGATATGAATCAGAATGGTTGTCAGAGGGTTTTTCCAATTGCAGATCTGATCAAACCACCTCCCAATGGCAATCAACCCACCTAGAACTTTCATTATCCTGAAGAAATTAGCTTTGCTTCTTCTCATACTCCACATATGTGAATCTACATCTAGCATATATTCCACAGCCTCTTTCCTCAGTGGTGGCTCAGCCCGGCTCAACCTCATTGAGACAATTTGCATGGCCTGATGCCTCAAACTGTCTAGTTGAATCACAGATAGAGGATGGATGTAGTGCATCTTGGGCAACAATGGCTGTGAATACATATACAGCATATTAATCAAAGATGAGCTTGTGAACCTTACAGCCAATTGCAATTCCCCCATTTTCTTCACACCTGAAGTATGCAGCACTAAAAGAGGATATGAGTGTGTGTAAACCCTGTCAGCTTCAAGGGTGGATAGCCGAATCCTCACCTTCCCTATCCTTGAATCCTTCGATCCTCCAGATTTTTCTCCTCCTTGTATATGACCATTATCAAAAACCCCAACTGTAATAATAGTACATGGATCAAAAACTTCCCAGGTGTACTGCTCATTCCACCTGGGAGCAAAGCTATCTACGATTGTCCTAGTGCGGATCCATTTCTGCCCATATTTAGCTACACAATAAGCATCCGTGGTTCCTCTACCATCTCTTGTCTTCATTGGCATCAGCCCTTGTGCACTTATAATCCCAACTTCCAGAATTCCAATGCTGGACTTCCAAAGCTGCTTCGCAGTTGGCCTAAGATCACTGCTGTAATGAGTTGATTCATCCAACACATGATACCCACCATCCAAACAGACCCTCAAATGTATCCTACTTGCGAATTTGGTCTCCTTCTTCTGTTCCCCTTCAACAACCACATGCCTCTCAAGATTATACCACCTAGTGTTCACAGGCCTATGGTCTAACCTCCTTTGCACAATCTGTAGAGGAATTATACACCTTCCCAGGATTTCATCTTTGTTTGTTCCAACTCTGTCTTCCACAGTTAGAATCAAGGGTTCCTCAAATGGCTCAGCAACAACAAACATCAAGTCCTCATTCCACATAGGATTTATAGTCTTACTTTGAGATATTCTAGTTCTTAAAAACTGATGCCCTAGATTAACCTTCACAAAAACTTCAGGATACCGGCTTTTATCACTTGGTATCAAGTCCTGAGCTTCAATTACGTTGACCCTCACATACCAAAGCTTGGGAGAAAGGTACACCTTCGATCTTATGTTTGCAACAGCTTCAGGAACAACTGATGCCGCATCAGAATGCCATGAATCAGGAAATGCCTCATCTGCTTGAGTTCCCATCCAAACAGCCAGCATTAGCTCTCCCTTAGCTTTATCTCCCTTCCGATCTTCCAGCCTATACCATTGTGGAGCCAATGGGCTGTCTGGGGGAATACGTTTTGGAATTTCGTTCAGGTCAAACAAGACCCTCCCTACTAAGTCATCCACAACAACATCCTTATCTTTCACAACTACTTCCAAAACCGAAGCTTGAAGTCTATCTTTTGAGAAGGCAAAAACCTGATTCCACTCAGGATTGGACTTCTTCTCAAAATGCTTGGTAACTCCCTTGTAGTTCCCAAGTTTCACTTCAACATAGGGGTCCAAACTGCCGGTGACATCCTTCCCAGGTAAATCCTTGGCTTTCACCACACGAACATACAGATACTGCATTTGTTCAACCAGATCATAGGTGCATGACAGCTTATCCCCTGTGACCGCTCCGGCCCCTATGTTGGGCGAGGTCTCCTTCAGGGCAAAGTCTTGAGGCGGTGGTAGCTTCTGCATATTTTCAAGTGTACACTACGATTCCCGAACCTGCAAACACTAAATCGTTGTAAATGGAGAAACCAAGGATTCAATAAATTATTTTTCAGTTTTACCATTTTCAAGAAAACCAAACTCCTATCTTTTTTTATATGCACGATCTTAAGGTGAATAAGCAAAAAAGTACTGACATGGTCCGAGGCTAATAGGAAACTAAAGAAGCACCCTAGAAGAAAGAAAGATGAAAGGAAGGGACTAACCAGTGATATTATGCCACAATACTGAGTGCCTCCAGGGAACCTTTAAAGGGAACGCACAACAATCTGTGTTGAAGAAACATCAAAACCTGTAAGCTACCATTCTACACTGATTCTCTATTGCCGAAGAAACCTTTTCATCCAAAGGAAGAACTAAAACTTGAATGTTATGAGTCTTTCGGAAAAAATTAAACAAATTAGTAAAAAAAGAAAAAAGTCCCGTGCTGTTGAATATAACCCAGGTTTTGTGCATCCCTGTTTCATCTGGACCACCAAACAGGGACTAAAAGGAAGAAGACAACAAGGTAGCCGAGAAAGTAGAAACAAAACGCATTTGATGGAGTGTAAGTATGGAAGAGAACAGAGTTAGAGAAGCTTGTATTTTACGATTACAGATCTAACGGCCCACCAAAAGAAGAACCAAGAAAAGAAGTAAACTCCAAGTTCAAGTAAACCCATTCATCCACTTCAACTACCACTCATCACAGTGAAGAGAAAGAGTTTCAACTTTCCACAACTACTGAAACTAAATTAAAGAAAATAATTTTAAGAAGTAATGTAAGATGTATCAGTAAAACTTGGAAGAAATGCAGTGTCATTTGAAGATCACGTACACGCAAGAGAGAGTCAGCACCAACCTCAAACTCTAGTATAGGGTGTGTTTCTTCTGAACTTGAAAGATGCAACTTTTCTAGGACGTTCAAGGATAAAAGAGTGAACTTGTAAACGGGAAAAACATTGTGTGGGGACCGTGGAGTAGGGGAGGGGGAGCTGAGATCTGTGGAAAATTGAATCTGTATAATGAACCATGATGTAAAATAAAAAGCATCCCATTTCTCTTAAATCTTTTTCTTTTCTTTTTCAATTTTAAAATTTTCTTCTCTTTCTGGTTCTATACACCATTAGGCCTTTTAGTTTAGTCTTTTACCCAACTTTATGAGACACGAACTCGAGGCACACGTGCGAGGATTTTGGTCGGTTGTGACATTCGTAGATGGTTGATTTGGTAAATTCAATGGTCGCAGTTGAACTACTTTGGAAGATTAATGTATTAATATTAGAAAAATACTCCTTTATTTTTTTTCGTTCAAAATAATAACACAATAATTAAATAAATTATTAAATTATTTTAATTATAATAAAAAATAATTATTAGATTAAATTATTTTTATTAAAATTAATTTAAAAAATAAATTTAATAAGTTAGGAAGAGAGATGATAAAAAAATAATTATATAAAAAATTTTAAAATAAAATAAATATATTAAAGATAATAATAAATAAGAATAAGATAATAAATAATAATTTATTGGTAATATAAAATAATAATTTAAAATAAATTAAAATAATTAAAATAATTATTATTTTAAAATAAAAGAAGTAATTATAATGCAATTAAAAAAAATGTTGTTCATCCAAAACATAATAAAAAATCTTGGTGAGATACTTTTCCTTTTAACCCCAAATGGTAAAACCTGAAAAAAAAAAAAGGAGTTAAAGTAAAAGAAGTGGTCAAGTATAAATAAATCTGACGAGGGTGGGGTGGGGGTGGGGGCTTTACTCTGCCTCACTGCATGTGTGTGGTCCAGCTGTACTGTAAATCTTGGACTGATATAAAAGGACGAAAATGTAATTACAATACACAAAGTGAAGGAAAAACTAAAATATAATTTGTCGTGAAGATTTTATTAATTAAAATATTGGTAATTAGGACAAAGATGAATTAATTACACTCAGCATATAATAGAACCATACATTAATGAATCCTTTCTTGATATAATAAATATCAGTTTAAATTGAGTAGTTCTTATTTACAACTTCTTCCAAAATGAGGCAGTGCCACCTGTTATGGTATGGTTTGCATATTCGAAAACCGAAATTAGATTCCGTGGCATTTAGAGATGTTGGACGGGGGACAATAAAGATAATAAAAAAATAAAAAAATAAAAAAATAAAATCTCTCCCTTAATTTGAAAGAAATTTCACATTTTGTCAAATTTTAAATATAGCTTAGAAATTGTCTTAAAAATATTCATTGAAGGATTGCACTACAGTAATAAAATATGATAATTGTTATCGTACAATTTTAATTATGAGGTTTTAGAGTTACAACCATATATAATGCGAGGAGGGTCCACACAAATAATATGTATAGACTCATGTTATGTGCGCAAGTGTCACATATATTATGCGAGGCCGCATGATTAATTTAATAACGAAACCTTAACCCACATCACAAATATATACATATTATATTGTCATGGAAACGGTTACACTGAATTCTTTTTAAGGCGTAGCGAGGGATTTAACTCCTTTGCGGGGATGTGATCCGTAGTTGGCAGACGATCAGAGCACGCGCAAGAGAAGCGCGTGTGATTTCTTTTTGGGAATTGAAGGGGTGTCGGGTGAACAAACCTGACCTACATTGGATTCAGCTGAAGAAGTCGTAACGGCAGTTTGGAAGTGCAACGTGGAAAAGATACCATAACCATAACCAGAACCAGAATCTCCTTCTCTTTTGTTTGATGTTTTTCATAGAATCGATTGTAACATTGCTTCTCTCTTTGACAATTATAACATTCTTTCAGAGAGACATTTGATGGAGTTCCCAAATAGTTTATGACGACAGTGTAAATGAAATCATCATTCATAATAAAACTAGAAAGCCATCAAGTGGCACCCGAATCATTGACCCACCAGCCTTGCAAATGCAAAAACACTACAAGACAGAAGCTATTGAATTCAGCTTTTTTGTCGCCAAGTGGCGTCCATGCCCCTTCTTTTATTGCAATTTATGCATCTCAAGGACCCATTTTTGAAAGTAACGGATAACGCCCCTAGTTCATATATCATCAATGATAGTTATGAATGGATACGAGAACAGAATGGCATGCAGCCCGGAAATTAATGAGAAAGGTAATTGGGTTTGGTAAATTTGTAGTTGTAGCGAAGTACTTATAATTCAGTCAAGAGCCAATGCATGTGCGCCATAAAGCTCCATTCTTTTTATGTCATGGCATTCAACAAGTAAATGCAAACTCATTTGTCGAATGCCCCATATGCTGTAGCATACTAGTCCCGTAATGATTTCTCAGTTGGCTTCTCATTTGTTGGTATGGTACTGTAATCTAACAATAACTCATGGTCCTGGACATGGTTGAGACAACTGCGTAAGGTGCCAATCACATTTCTTAACAATTTACTTCGAGCTCGTTACATTAAAAAGATAAGCCACCAAGTGAGTTAACTTGTAAAAAGCTTTAAATTCTATCCACCATATTGTCATATACCAAAAATAAAAATTAATTATTATAAGACAGACAACACGTAGTTATGAATGTGTGTTACTTTTATAAGCAGTATGAATGCTTATAAGTATATATATGAATGGATACTTGCCTTGCCTCAACTTAAGCCCCTAGCCATCTATTATTCTCTCCCCCTTGCTTCCATGTTAATTGAAAAAAATTAAACTTAAGCCACAGGATTTTAGGTACTCCGCCCCAAAATAGTAAAATTTCCAGATGATCTGAATCCTAAATCATACTCCAATCATATTGATCTGAATAATTCTTTTAACTCCAGTTTATTCATCTAAACTCAACTGCTTTTCAAAGCTCGATCGTTCAAGACCAACACAGAATAAATCTGCAGATACTTGAATCACGTGACCAGTGAAAAGAATTCCATGATTATCTCAAAACTTTTTCACATGAACCAGTGCACCCTGCCTTGCTCCGGATTCAAGCATTGCCTGTAGGACAGCAACATCTCTGGCACCTTCAACAAAAGAGAGGCGGGGCTCAGCTTCAAACTGACTACCCTTCTGCACAGATGAAATGAATTAGACGAAAGAATAGCTCCCTGCACTGGGTTGATTTCTATTTCTAGATTAGATTATTATATCTGAGCATGAAGTCATGAACTACGAAGTTGTCTGAACATACTGTCCCACACATGTTTTGACATACAATTGAGGAAAAGAAAACTACACGATGAGCAACGATAAATGGAAGGCAAGAGCATTTCATACTCGGGTCATTGAGAAACTCTGGCCTTACTATCTAATAAAGCTATTGTTATCATCCTTTAACAGCAATGTACATCAAGCAGAAAACATTATTCAATAGAAACTTGGAAATCCAAAATTTAACTCGTACCCGAGTATATTATCCTCCCCATAGTGAAAATGAAACTCTAGACTGAAGAACAAAATTCATGAAATACAGAACAAAAATCAAATATGAGCCGATGGAAGCAATAGTAAGAAACTCAATTACCTTAAGGGTGCTTTGAGATACATCATTAATAAAAGCTTTTAATTCTTCAGTCACTCCGCTGAAGGGGAAGAAGGAGCTTTTGCATTGTCCATCAGCACCATAAAATGAAACCTGTCATAACATCATAACACGTCAAAAAAACTGCCAGCACTTCATGGAAGATAACAATGAAGACAAGAGACAGTCTTGACAAAAATAAATTGCAACTCTGAGTTAAATGAAAAGCTCAGATCATACTCAAAATTTTGGTTATTTATGAAATCCTGTAACTGAAACAACAGCTAACTAAAGATATACCAGGTAACCGTGTTGTCCTTGAAATCCACGCTCAAGTTGCAGTGTTCCATTTATGCCAACGACTCTCCACCATATCTAAAGGTGTTAAACACAATAAGACTTACAAGAATAAATGCATTCATAATCAGCATATCTTATGTCTGTCATGTGTGTGCAAGATAAATGATCATTTACCACATGCCTTGGGTGATTTTGAGGAGACAACCATTACAAATACTCCTGAACATCCATTCTCCAGATGACTAAGGCACAACATAGCAAAACAGGTTTTAGATTTCAAGTTGTCTTGTAAAGCGAACTCCAGGAAATAGAGACTTACAAGACAGATGATATATTATCGGGTGGAGGTAAGGTCATATCCACATGAGATGTCATAGCTGAAACTGAAAGTATCTCACAGCCAACAAGCTGCAAACAGATAAATGGACAAGGGAAAAAAAATCATATTTATGCAGCACATTCTAGCTCTTACTATGTACCAGAAGAAGTTTTTTCAAAGGACTTGACCTTGTAAAATGTTAAATTCAGTTAAGATAATTTATGTTTTTGTAAATAATCATTCCTCGGGGCCATTGACCATATAGAAATTAAGCCAACCTGCTGAAGTTATCTAGTGAAGAAAACACCAATTTTATGCAGTCTAAGTGAAACTACACACATTTTAAACCAGCATGTCCCATAATATAAACCTCTTGGACAAGCTATTGCTTTTCAATACTCAAGTGTGTATAGGAAAGGCTTTGAATGTTATTAAAAGAGTTCTGGTATAGATTTGAGCATAATTTGAGATTCAGATGCCAAAGTGAATATGCAGCAGAAAAATCAGAAGAGCATAACTAAAGTAATATTTAAAATAGTCTGTGACATTATATTAAAATGTTTGAGATTACCATCCTCAAACCTGCTATGAAATGCACACCCATATCAAGAATGAAACCTCCCTGCAACAAAGAAAAGATCACTTCACACAAGAATACAAGACTAGTTTAGTAAGATACCTTAGGAATAATCCGTTATGCTAATAACAAGAGACGGTAACCACAAATTTCCATAATTTACTATAATCTAGTATAACCTCAGAAAAGAAAATAAGTAAGACTCAAAAGGTACCCAATTTAGGTAGGCAAGAATTTCTCCCTACTTTATGGGTCATGCCATATAATAAATTGATACTCGAGATAAAGGTAATGGTTTTCAATCTTATTTATCATACAGTCTGTGATGTGACTTTTAGGTATCATATTTATTCTATAATTATAGCATTCATAAGTAGAGTTCATTGAAGTAATCCAAAGTATAAGTTACATGACAAATGCTCTCCTTAATTTAAGCTAAACGGAATATGCAACTTTGCTACAAAGCACATACAGTGAAATTGCGTCTCCAAGAGCTTGAGAAGTAAGGGTTTGAACTGTTCATTGATCCTTCAACAATAACTTGGACGCTCATCATTTTTCCAATGTCAGCAATTAGTTTCTTGCACTGCCAAAAGAAAAAGTGACTGGAAGGCCAGATTTATAAGTTAAGATCTTTAACATTCCAAAAGCAAATACCTCCACAAAACCAGGCTCAAAGCGATAATTTTCAGCCACAGCCCAAATTAATTGGCCAGGAACATCAAAAGAAATAGATTTGTAGTTATATAATGCAGTTTCCAACTCACTTGTACCTACAGATTGATAATAATATTCATTAACATTTTATAAGAGTAACAAAACCAGACAACTGGCAATTTCCATTTGATAGTGAGTGATGGAATATGAGTGGATATCAACTAATATTGAGGTTACCAATGCTATAGTTTTGTTCTCCAGCTTGCAATAAGCGTGACTGACACATTCGAGAAAGCATAACTACATTACTCTCTTTCTTTCTTGTTCTTTCTTGCATTTTTTTAATTCTCATTAGCTTATTCTTTTCTTCAAACCCCCTCCCCAACTGGTGGTAGTTTTCAATGTACTAGATGAGACATCTAGCATTTTGAACATATACCAACTCATCTGAGATCCAGTAGCATCTTGACTTCCTTTTTGAACAGATTAATATCAATTAAAAATATTACTAAAGGTATATTGAGCACAATTAGTGGCACAAAGTGGGAAGCTCCTCAAGTGTGCCTAAGTGGAACATACTTTCAGTTTGATTTCAGTATTACTATTGATTGTACTGAAAACTTTTACCTGGCTGTTTTTTATTTTGACAGAAAAGGAGACATATATCTTATGCTGAGTATGTTATCAGGAGTAGGTCCCAATACAATTTCATTACACTCTTTGCTTTCTATCTTTTCTCCTCCAAATTCTTCTTTAGTATTTAAATATAAACCTAAAAGATGAGGAGGAGAAGCATCGTAATCTTGTAAGTTGTAATATAATTATGTGCAGATGAAGAAACTAAAGTCTATGCATGGTTAGGATAATGCAAGACAACGTTCTTATGACTGTTGAAATAAAGATCCTGCTCTTCTTTTATTAGGAAGACAAGGGGGAAAAAGTAGATCTATCAAGGGACAGTTATTATGTTCATTTATACAGAACTATATAAAAGCTATCATTAAATACTACTTACAAGCCGCCGCTGGTTTCTCTTCAGATCCACCAAATTAGCCCGATACATACAATATTTCCAAACAAACACAAAATTTTAGTAAATTGCTCAAAAAACTTAAATAATTAAATAAATTGTCATCAGATATCACTTTATTAGAATATAGTGAAGTGGCCAGGCAAGTGCCTCATTAACTCAACTAAGTTTCCTTTTATCAAAAAGACAAAACTGGTAAACCAACGATCCACAATACTTTACTTTTAGAACAATCATTACCTTGAAGAACATGTTTTCCAGCCCTTAGCATCCTTAGTGAGATGTCAACCTGCATAAATTGATTGTATGAAAGAAATAACTGAATTAAAATTGTAAATTCTGAAGGTTCCAATTACTCCATATTTGACTTATTTGTTCTATACATATCCATCAATAAGTTTAACATAGTTATTTCTAACACAGCTTCACCATATTTGGACATATCATAGCACGTGAACAATCAGAAATAGAATGTTGCCTTGAAACTTCACAAAGACACGCATGCATATAATGAAGCATGGTTTCTGCATCTTTTTATTTTGACATCTCACGCTCAAGCGAAAATATTAAGCAGGTTAAAAGAGCATAATGTGGGGAAACATTACTTATGTGGTGAAGTAAAAAGGAAAATATTTCAGTGCTGTTTGTTGTTTACAACCTTTTATCACTTGGATAAGACAAAAAATATATTGCGGTAAATAGTGTCCTCCATGGCCCACAATCTTAATGTACGAGCTGTGGACCTCTAGTTCTTCAAGCCAACTTCATATGAAAAGATTATTTGACATCCATTGCAGAAATTTGCAATCCTTTCATAAAATGTTGTACAGTCTGTGAGAATAGTGACATAATAATAGCTACAATTCATAAAATTTTAGTTAGTTGCATCTGGAATTTCAGCTACAACTACTTGTTGACACTTCTACCAGTTAAATTTCAAAATACACCTATTAGTCCACGAATATGAGCCATATCTCAGAACACAAGAACGGCTAGCATAAAAGAGACTTAGAGTCCAACTGTCAAATAGCAACTCACAATTGTCAATTCTTTATATTATCTAGATATGATTTTTCATAAATTGGTGAGAGAAGGAGAGGAAGGAAAAATAAGAGACCTGAGTTTGTCCAGCCAAAACCACAGAAACTGCAATTATTGATACATCTTGGGTGATCTCATCAAGACCGTTATCTCCCCACTTACATTCTACTGCAGGAAAATGTTTATGAGCTATTTCCACGGCACCTCTTGCTGATTCCTGAAGAAAAGTGCAGCATGATGAGAAGAAAAGTGCATTAGTAACCTCCTCTTCTGATTGGTTACTGTGGGTCTGAAAAGAATTTCCTAATAATCTTTATACAGACATTTAAGAAAAGAAAATAAATTGAGATAGAATTTAGATCCTCAAGGTTGTTAATAATATTAAAATATTTTCTCCAAAAGATATTTTATTAGCAAATATTGACTAGTGAACTACGGGAAGCAAAATTAACTTGTAAAAATATTTTGCAAAATAGATATCTACATCAAGATTAACAAGTTATATACTACTCTCCCCAACCCAATCTCTACCTATGTTGCATCAATACCAATACAAATATCTGATACGATACAGTACGATATGTTAATACGGTTAATTTCTTAAAAATTATAATACATGATACGTTAGGATATTCCTTTAGAAAAAGTATATATATTGGGATATTATTTATAAAATTATTTAATTGTGAAAAAACTTTTAAGGGATATAGATTCTCTATTGATCCATTTTCATTTCAAAGGAGTAATTTTTATAGTAAAGTTTCATACAAGAGTTTTATTGTAAGGCAAATTGTATGGAAGCGTAGAAGTGCATTGATACGAGTACGTACAGATATCCTAAGCATCGGTGCTTAATAGATCTCCACAAATGGAAATCTTTCTATAATGACATCTGAGAACATTAATACTAGTTATCATGCATTCAAATCAAATTTGGAAATGATTGATTTGTATACCCAGACAGAGCATAATTTATATTCGGTTCCTCGCAGGGAAAATTTCATGAAAATAGAAAAGGTAAAGAAATTTAAATTCGTGTTCATGTACATGTGTACATGAATAGACTGATTCATTTCATTAGACAATTCAAATAGAAAAGACAGATTCCCATATAGCTTCACAACCTTGCACTCTTCCAGTCAAGTCCAGCTTCAGAATAAAAGGTTTTCATAGAATAAACATACCAAAAATTGGTTTCAGTTGTAACAGCACGATTTTCCTTCCTTTTTCGGAAATGAAAAGAGTAGAACTATTTTCTTTAGAAGCAAGCATTTGCTTGAAAAGAACAGTACCTCAGTACGGCTCCAAATGGCTTTTACAAGGATGAGATCAGAGATCTCGGAGAGTCTTGGAATGTACTGACTCCTCACAAACGTACCAGCGCCCAGAATGGCGATCTGCAGTGGCTTCGTCGCCATTTCCAATTGGACGATACCAAATAATCCAACAACTCTCTATGCAATTTCAAGTTTGGCTGTCTTCCTCAGTATTTCGCGATGCTGAATTACTGATCCAGAATGAGCGCCGGGGACGTTTATTTTATGAATAAAATTTCAGTTTCATCTTTTAATTGTTATTTATTTTAATTATATTATTTATCATTTAAAATATTGTTAATAATTTTTTTAGATCTAACTTGATAAGATCATTAATAAAAGAGTAAAATTCTATCCCAAATTAGACAGCAATTTATTCGATTTTAAAAATTTATATAATCATATCTTATAAATTAATAATTAATTATAACTAAATTAAAGTCGATATTAAATAATTTTGTTATAATATAACTAAAATATTATTAATTTTAAATAATATAATTAAAATATTTTTTATTTTATTTTAATTATTTTTTATATTTTAAAAATATAATTGATTAAAAAAATTTATTTTAAAAATAATATTACTTAAAAAAAATTTCTATTTTAAGAATATCTTGAGAAACTTTTCTTTTTTTCTTTTAAAAATATAATTACTTAAAAAAAAGTTTTATATTAAAAGTTTTAAAAATATTTTTTTTTTGTGTTTTAAAAATATAATGACTTAAAAAAAATTTTTAAATATATCATTAGTTGAAAAGTTTTTTTTTATTTTAAAATATAATAACTTGAAAAAATTACTTGTTCTGTTTTAAAATAATATTACTAGAAAAAATTATTTTAAAAAATTATTTGAAATTTTTTATTTTAAAAATATAATTACCTGAAATTTTTTTGTTATAAACAAATATTACTTGAACTTTTTTTCTTATTTACTTGAAAAAATTTTACTTTTTATATTACTTAAGAAAATGTTCTTTTTATTTTATTTTAAAATTACCATTGCTTGAAGTTTTTGTTGTTTCAAAAATATCATTACTTATAAATTTTTTTATTTTAAAAATATCATTACTTAAAATTATTTACTGTTTATCGTATTGCTGAGTGAGACTGTAGCTGTTCGTTGTCTTGATAAGTAAGTGATAGTTTTAAGTAAAAATAATTACGATATTCTAATTTATAATTTTTTTTAAAAAAATTAAATAGAATATTCTTAATAGAGTTAGGTTAAGTAGAGTTATATGTATACTTTTAAAATAAAAAAAATAATTGTATAATTAAGTCATCTCTTAAAAGAAGAAGAATATTTTACTCTTAATAAAATTATATGACATATCAATATTCTATTAGAAATTCTCCAAAGACAAACTTAAAGGAGCCTGGAGGGTAAGCAAATAATGAAGTGCTTAATTAATTTGATTTTGAAATGCCACGTTAAAACCAAAAACAAAAAACCGCACTTTTTTTTTTAGAGTAAGTGTATAGTGATTCATAGCTATATTGTATATTCTAGGAGAGCAAATGTGTCAATTTAGTTCAGTTCTTAAAATCACAGTAGTAGAGATAGAACCTGAGATCCAATCCAATTATATAACCTGCACTAATAAAGTAAAAGCAAGACCTGATTATATAAGGTATCTTATTCATTCATCAGAAATTAAAATAACATAAAGAAACAGAAAATGACTTCAGACTCGTAGTTCAAAATACCTTCCCCATTGTTATTATCCCCGTGCTATTGCTTTTTGGTACCCCGCTCTATTCCATCTCTAGACTGTACCCTGTAGGTGACTATCATTCCCAATTTCCCATTATATATTTAGTTGTTATGTAAAAACAACCACAACTACACAGCTCAGGGACGTTAGAGAAACCTACTTGTTTAGTGAAACATAATAAGAATAGACGAGTGCTAAGAAGCGTATAAAAAGCAGATGAAGATTCCATTGTTGTAGTTCTTTATTATATGATTTATAAATCTTTAAGACATTAAATAATTTTCCATGAAACCATGGGTTGATCCTTTAATTAGCTTACGTATAAAAGGATAAATGTATAACCCAACCCAGTCCAACCATATAATAAGTGTGAGTGAACTTTTCTGTCAAAACTAAAAGGTGAGGATAGGTTAGGATGGCCACTTGAATGATCCTTACAACCATGAATAGAAGCATAGAACTTGAATCCCCTTTACAAATTAGAGACGGTGATATATATATATATATATTTGGTGGATAAAGGGATGATCAAACGTGAAATCTTTACCCAAATCTCTGTGCCCCAACCACTTGATCTAACAGTGGCAATTTTTCTATTTACTCACTACCGAATGAAGGGAGGTTGGAGTTCTATCCTCACAACCTTACATGCAGACCTGCCACCAGGGAAAAAGTTGTGGGAAAAGGATCCAATTGTTACCACTAGGGCAAGGGTTGTGGAAAAGACTCTTATCGTTACCACTAAGGCAACGATTATATAAGCATGTGCACTTATTACCAAATATTATATCTGAATTCAATCATATTAAATGCGTAACATAACCAATCATATTAATATTGTGACCATTTATTTATTTTTAAACGATCATGATACATATATTTCGTTTACATGTAAACAAAATTTAATTATGTTTACATGTAAACAAAACAAAGTATACATTGTGACTGTCCAAAAGTAAATGGACAATCACAATTTTACTAACATGACTAGTTATATTAATTCATTTCCCCACATTCTGGCAATGTAGCAGTCTACATACACATTTAGAATCCCCGGTAATATCCTATTAAACTTATTGACTTTGCTTTTAAATGAAAAAGAATAGATACAAGAATTGTTCCTTCATGTATTATACTATAATACAAGTTTAAAACTTAAGACTTTGGAAAATCAAATTTTCTTTCATTTCATTTCATTTTCTTATCAATTTTCAACTTTATTGAAAGACTCTAAAAACAAAGAATGGAGCATGTAAGTCAATCATCCTATTCTCAGCTTCCAATGACTCTATATATATTGTTTCTCTGGGTTCCTCGCTTACTCCACTCTGTGTGGCATACTCCAATGCCATTTCGTAGTCCACCTGCATACACCATGTATACCAAGTTTCAGCAATAAATTTAAAATTTAGGCACCCTCCACCCACCGTCCTTTTCTCTTCCGTTCATAGAAGCGAAAGAAGACAATCCTAAAGAAGTATTGCCTAAAGCTCCATATGGTGTCACGTGCACATACCTCTACCAGTCATTCATGAATGTTCCAAAAGGCACAACTACAACTATGGTTGAAGCTATGGCAACTAAAACTTAAGGTCTGGGATAAATTCGGAAAAATTACAGGTAAGGAATCCAGATTAGCATTGAAATTTTCTAAACAAACAAGATATGATTACGTTGGTCATGAAGAAGCCTTCTTATAGCAAGTTTTCTGAGGCAAATTATATAGCTCTTAAAACCACCCCTCATTTAGACAGTTTTCATCTATCCAAGTCCAATCTTTAGTTCGACAAACTGTAATAAAACAATATTTCTTCACATACATTTAACTAGAAAGCATACCTGTTCAACATGTTTAGCAAGCTTTTCGCTCAGTGTTTCTCTAGTAATTAAACTTGCAGAGACTTTTCTCAGCAATTCTACATCACCATCACCATAACAATTTTTCTTTGATGGATGCTGTGCCATTTCTTTCAAAACACTGTAAACTGCACCAGTAGCATCTGGAATGTACCTGCCAATTGGTAGGAAGTATATTTCATTTCATACAAAATGGAAGCACAGCATCGTTCAATTGATTCCTACAATTATGAGGGACAAGTAAGACTTAGACATACTTGCTTAGATTTCGTTTCCTCTCTTGCTGCTCTCGGGCCTGCATCTTTTTCACTATCTTGGATTTTAATTGGATGCAACATTGCTGAATAGCATACTGGAGAACTAATATCGTTAGCTTACAGCTTACGTATCATTATTATAACTATAAACTAATTTCCTAGTTTTGAAACTTCAAACCTTGACAGCAGAAGCAATCTCAGTGATGTCATCTCCAATGTATTCTTTTCCAGTTCCTTTGAAGGGAATTTTTGTGCTCACGAGGCTTACAAAAACACCAATCTTATCTTGCATCTGGTTGATTTTATAACTACTCCAGCTGAAAAGGTATACTAGACTTCATATATAATGTTATTGTAATAAAATTGCAAGATATGTTTATAAAGCAATTATTGACCCTTATTCTCTCATATAATTTCATAATTAAAAAGAATTTAAGAGGAAACAATCTGCTTCTATGCACACTTACTTGATTCTCTTAATTGCAGTCCTGGTGACAACATCAGCACCTTGCTCAAAAAGCAGTGGAATTCTATTTGCAAATCGAAAAATATTCAGACCCTGAAACACATATTATTATGTTTCGTTACTGATGAACCATTATTTGAGAAAATAATGAAACATCACTCTCTAACGAGCTCTTAAAACTGCTCAGTTGACTAAATTATAGTCATCTTATACAAGTAGCATTAGCACATTCATGACAGAAGCAACAAGTAAAACAAGTATCTTGCTTTTTGGTTAGTCACTTCCTATATTTAAAGCCAATGCATGTGAGAATGTATTTGTGAAGATACAACTCTAGTGTACATTGCCCCCTCCCCTTATCCTTTTTTCTGATGCTCCCATTTAGCTAGGAGCAGAAGATTGATTGTAATCATATCCTAGTTATCAGAAGCTACATAAAAGGAAAAATATTATTGATAATTTGATATACTTTAGCACACCAACTTCTTCAACTCCCTTTTGGAAAATAAGATAGGAGACTAATGGTTTTCCAAATCCACCAAATTTTGCCTACTTTCAAGCATTGCAGACCATCTCTATTTCAAGTCTGTCTTCTCAAATGTTTGATCAGTGGTCACACTGTGGCAATGCTAATTTACTATTGAATAGTGGAAAGGCAGTTAAAATTTATCAAATATACAATATCAGCATAAACTCTTCAGAGAAAGTGGACATTTTTACAATCCACCGGATAGAAACCTTCATAAGTTAAATTAAGCATTGGAGTGATCATTGACTTTGACTCTTTGCTCTCTGCTTATTTATTAAACCAATAATACAATTATAATAATTGACTCTATCTCCAACTACTCTTTTCAGATGAAGAATTGTCTAACAAACATAGATTTCAAATTATTTTCCAAGAAAAAAATAATTGCAGAAGGACATTTACATGCTTGACATCTTTTCCACCTACACTGACTCCAGCTTCCACAAGGAATGGGTGGCCTTCAAAAACTTGAGCACTGTGTATGCAGCAACAACAGAAAAACATTTCAGGAAAAAATAATTATTTACTGCTAGAAAAGAAAAGCACATAATTAACTGTTAGAACCTAGGGGAAAGAGGCAGTTATAGGCAGTTACATGACAGTTACAAGGCAGTTACTTGGCTGTCATGTATAAATGAGAGAGGAAGGAGTGCAGGGGAGTTGGGCAAATATTGGGATTGGGATTTGAGGAGTGGTTGGCATACTCAAAATGCCAAAAGGAGTGGCTAGTATACTCTGAATGCTAGGGAGATCGGTGTAATCCTAGTATCTTGCTGTTTATGTGTTTGTATGTGTTCTGTGGTATCTATTCTGTATAGGGTTGTGTTATTTGCTGTTAGTAATTCTGGAATTCTTGTGACAGTTTGTTTCTTTGTATTTATGTTGAATAATATAAAATATCAGTCCAGTATTTAGTAATTCAGTTGGTGTCAGATTTGGTTCTCAACATTAACATTAAGAAATCACTCACGGGCCTCTGGTCCAATGCCATTCCTTTACCCTTTAGGACTCCCAACAATGGAGTCAGACAGAGTAGGTTAAAATCATCAGGATCAAAATTATGTCAATGTAAGGATACAAAACTTCCAAGTAGCTATACAAGGTAGATCTAGCAAAACTTGGATATTAAAATCACAACCTGCCTGAATACGTAGCAACCATGTCTGGGTGCAGCTCTTTTACAATTCCTAGACGGAGATTGTATTCACCTGCAGGACTAAGACACTGAAAATAGGTATTAAATACAATGTCAAATGACAAAAAGTACAGAATATAAAATGGAAAAAGCATAATGCAGTACATAGAAAATAGGTTTATATTAAATAATCAATAACTCACATCACCACTAGGATCATCAAACTTAGCTTGACGAAGCAACTGATGGATGCGGACTATCTGCTGAGACGTTAGAGACTTGACAGCCATTTTTGGGCTGAAATCTGGACCCATTTCTCCTGGGAGAAAAGAAAGTAAACATTGCAGTAGATAACAGCATGAGCATTTAAAATATGCACACTAAAATAATCAAGTGAAGATATCCTTTATCTGAACTAAGGTAAAATGAAATATCCGTAGGAATCCAAAATATAAAAGTATATCTTTTATGAACCTGAGTTACAAAAAATTGTATACAACATGGCCATATAAGTATGCAACTAGCCTCATCAATCAATTATAAGAAGAGAAGGCAATACAGAGTAAGGAACATGGCTTCAATCATTCCCAGACGTCAATATCAACAAAGTAGAAGGAACAAGGGAGAGATATTGCAGTTTCGTAGTTCTGGTATGACAATTATGAATTTTTGTAGACACTCTGAGAATACGATACCAAGTGAAAAATTATCTATAGTTTTAACAGGTAAAAACCAAGTGGGAACTTATTAGACAATTCACAATAAATCATATGAAATGGAAGAGCTGAAAAGATAGCACAATATGAATAGACAGTTGTTAAAAGCCTCTACTTAAAGAACCTGTTGAGGTTTTTCTTAACATCACCGGATTGCTCCCAAAATGGGCTTATTAATTGGCCTACCAGAAAGTATACTGGTATTTTTTGGTTTAAAAGGTAGAGCTATAATTGTGTTTGTTTATTCCCAAGATCCAAATCTTCCACTCAAGTTAGTAACAGTCAGAGTCAAAGACATCACAACCTAATGAAAGAGCCCAGAATTTGCTCCTCTCACCTTGCAAAATTAAAGGAACAAGCACTATAAAGTATAAAATGAGAACAAGGGAAACAAACTCCAAACAAAGCACTAGTTATTAAATAATAAGAATCAAATTTTACTCTCAGTAAAGACAAAGGTTTTAAAAAAAAACTCTTACTTGAAAAGCCCAGTCATTTGTACATACACAGTCAGCATAAGAGTTTGTAAAAAACCATTATTTGAGCATCTTTCTTTAGTTGCTTTGTTTCTTACATATCTTCTCCCTTTGCTAAATCATGTCACAGTAGCTATGCTCCTAC
>JASKGM010000009.1:7421006-7503799 GCA_034509205.1 Ceratonia siliqua
AAGCACAAAGAAGATCTAGCAAACTATGGTTCAAATTACAATATTTTTACCTATCAATCTTTCAGCATAGGATTTACACAGTCAGCATAAGAGTTTGTAAAAAACCATTATTTGGGCATCTTTCTTTAGTTGCTTTGTTTCTTACATATCTTCTCCCTTTGCTAAATCATGTCACAGTAGCTATGCTCCTACTTGAAGGAAAATATGACTATTGTCATGTGGAGAACCCTAGATAACTATTATCTTTCCTCTTCCCTAATTTGATACCAGTTTCATTATGCATCCATATGGTAATCTGGAAAAAATCTTCACAAATAAAATGAACACATATAGAGGATTATGTTCTTCATCATGATCTATTTAAATCAGTGTCCCATAAGAAGCACAAAGAAGATCTAGCAAACTATGGTTCAAATTACAATATTTTTACCTATCAATCTTTCAGCATAGGATTTACTAATGTTTACAAATTCATGCTGCAAAAACTGCAAAATGTTCTGCTTTGAAGTTTCAGTAATAAGTCTTTTAATTAGCAGCAAATCAACAGAGGATGGATGATGCTTTGTCTCCAGAGGAACTGGTGGCATTACATCCGTTCTGCGAGCAAATCTTATAGTGACATTCTTGCTGCCAAAGAGAAGAGCTGGTATAAGATAATTGTGCATAGATGTACAAGGGGAGAGAATCTCAACAGAGATAGATACATACTCAGGTACATCAGACACAAATTTAAATAGAAACTGTGCATAGGGAGTGATAACAGCCATTTGTCGCATGTAGTGCAATATTTTTGACTGCAAATGAAAACAAAGGAGCTTATATATATGAAACAATTCTATTATTAGTCCTCAGGTAATATTAATAAGCATGGAAAAAATGAAATTTGGAAATTCAAAATGCTAAACAATATCTGAAATCTGCAGAGAAATTGTTAAATTTTGTCCCAAATAAGTATTACATACACGGTAAGTTGTCCAGTTGCCCTCAATGACCACTTGAATTTCAGCTCCATGCCAGTGATCTTTGTTCTCCCGTTTTTCATGTAAATGCACATGTGGGACGTTCCTGAAAATTAAAGCATTTTCTTTTATTTGGATAAAGAGCTAAAATATAAAGTCATTTGCAATAATTTAGAATCATACTTATGAATGTCTATATCCAGCCTGCAAAATGAAATATAACTTTGATTTCTCATTGATGATGAGATCTCAATAGGAAGCCCCGTACTCATTTTAGACCATATTAGTGCCTGCATATATGAATAATAAAGATCAATAAAGCCAATTGGGACATGTCACCTACCGAGAGGCTACTAAGTAATTTAACTTGATGTGAATAATTGGCAACTGTTACAAGTTGATAACCAGTGTTAATAAAATAAAATATAAAAAAAGAAAGAAAGATTTGAACTAGTGCATGTTGCCAATACCATCTTTGCACCAAGACCAAATTTTCCTCGCGTCTGCTTCAAGCCATATTTTGTCCCAGAGAGAACTGCATGGATATATAAGCTTACAGCAATGTTACCATTAAAAAAATTACTAATATCTAATGTCTAGACAACTGTTAAATCACAGGACAGTTGAGGTAGTAAGTAATTGATTGACCTCGGCCAAACATATCTGGGATGTCATCATGTGGCATTCCTTTTCCATTATCCTGCAATGAGTTACTGGCATGAAGCTGTCTTTAGCTCAATTATAGGAATGAGATTGATAAGGAAATAGCTAGTAAGAATTTCAAATTGGATTTCAAAAGCAGATGAAATATTTTTGTAACTAGATAAACTAATAAATCAAGATATCAATAAAATACCACAAAAGAAGGCCTAGGTAGAAACCATACACACCTTGCATGTGACCCTGTAAAATGAAGCCTCACCTCGACCCTTTATACCCTTTGAAGCTGGAGCCTCTTTTACTTTCTTTCCAAGGGCAGCATTCTTTGCATGTATTTCTTGAGCACGAGCCTCTTTTGCTAACCGTTTCTGCATGGAAAGAGATAATGTGAAACAAAACCTATAGAGAGAGCCTTCAATGTAAAATCAGCAGCCAAAAACAAATTACCCATTTCTTACTCTACTTAATTGATACAAATAATTTACGCAGATTAAAAGAGAAAAATAACCGGGAAAGTCATACATTCAAATTTGGTACCATAAAAAAATTAACAATGTATAGAAAATCAAACTCCAGGAAAACATAGATTTGATCCAGCCTTTTGTCAAAGTTCAACAATTAATCCAACACAATTAAGTTAACAAGAAATTAACAATGAAAGGAAACACACCTCACGAGCCTTAACTGTTTCATAATCATCATATAGTTTCTCATCAACACGTTCCCGGTCAACAAGACCAATCATAGAATTAAATTTGCTTTTCCCTATCTCCTCACTGCAACAGCCAGGTCCATGTGAAAGACATTATTTATGGATGCATAGAGAAGAAATTAGCTCATGGAAATAACAGAAAATTCAGAAATAATACTGTAATGCATATTTTACTCATGCCACGGACAGAAGTTCTCAGGTGTTATGTATGTCACCCTGCATATATTTATCTATTTGTTCATAATACTTATGTTTGCACAGACATCCAAACTTACATAATTATTTCAACCACAGGAAGCTCAGATATAGATTCCGCCGAGTCAAGGGAGTTCTCAACAAGCTCTCTAACAGTGGTATATAGGGATTTCCCAGGCTGAAATCCACAGAATTTCAATGAGCAAAAAAATAAAGAAAATGTCACGAAAATATAGATTTACAGATGTGCATCACTTCTGCTGTTGTATCTTACTTCCATCGTGCACATCTTGCCCATGAATATAAAATTCACAGCAGGTAATCCTGAATATAATCTCACAAAAAAAAGGGAATTGCAAAAGCGTACTTACATTATCAAATCCTGCGATGTTCTTGTTCTCCGCGAAGAACTCAGCAGGAGATTCTATAAAAGAGAAGAGCGGAAGAAAAAATCACTTGAAAGATAGAGTTTATGAATGTTGAGATAGCAACATTGACAGAGAAAGAGAGACTGACTCTGTTTCAGTAGGCTTTCCTTTGGTTTTCGAGGGGTCTTGGATTTGGCTTTCTTTGCTTCACCTGGGCTCTCACTATCCATCGAAATACCCAAAAACTGTACCCGTAGAATCTTCAATAGCCAGAGCTTTTTCAGTGAGCCATAGGATTCAAAACTGAGAGCGATCAACTTGAAAGTCGGAATCAGTTAGCTCTTGCAAGTTTGCAAGGACGACGACGATTCTTCATTCTAGGGCTAGGGAGGGGCCCTAGTGTTGTCATCCGCATTGCAGGTGATATTGCTGTTGACCCGATCACGATGATGAAAATAAGATTATATTTATTGCCCGCTGATTGTTCAATACCAAACAAGTCAAACCATCAAAATTGGTACGTGTCAATATAATGAACGGTAGATTCACACGAACTTATATATACAAAGATATGATATTTGTATATTATAAATTCTTACACCAAACATATATTATTTATTATATTATTTCTCTTCTTTTTTTTTGTTATTGTGAATTTTACCCTATCTTAATCTTTTCCTTTATTATAATTTTTTGCGCCAGGATCCCCTTATGTTTTTTAGGGAATCCTGTTCTCCTGTCCACCCAGGATTGGGTGAGCAGGGGATTTGGATCCCATTATGTTTTAATGGGATCATGTTTCCATTTTGGTGTAAAAAAACTAAAGTGAGACAGTTCTCACTTTCATTTTTATGTTCTAAAATGGGAACATGATCCCATTATGTTCTTTGAGAACATAATGGGATTCAAATATGTGAAAAAACTAAAGTGAGATCTACTTTTTTAGAAAAGTGAGACCCACTTAATAGGTCTCATTTTCATTTTTATGTTCTAAAATAGGAACATGATCCCATTATATTCTTTGAGAACATAATGAAATCCAAATCCGTGGACAGGAGAGGAGGCAGCCCCCTCCCACCCTTTGGATCAGAAAATAATCCCATCATATTCCAAAAGGAACATGATAGGATCCTGGTCCTAATTTTCTTTATGGTATATTCTTTTATATATCTTAATCTTTCAACCTTACACTTGAATACCCCTTAGTAGAGTGAATTTTAATTGTTAAATTAATTGTGAGTAAAATAATTATTTTATCAAAAATTAAAATGCCCACTACTAATAGTACTCCTAAATAAGTGCCTAAAAATGAAAAATTTATGGTTATTTCTCACCAAATACTTTTGTTCCCTTTTTTTTCATTTTTAATGTGGAAATGACCAGATGGGTGCTTCCACACTCTAAAAAATTCTAATAGGTATAATGGTACCTACTAGAGGGCAAAGGGTTTGGCCTGGTTGAGGGTAAAATTGGGCTTGCTGAGTTGGGTTTGTTTGAATTGACATATTATTAGTGTCTAACCCGTTCCAATTATAATTTTATAAAAATCTTAATAATAATAATTTGTGTATTATTTATACTAAAATGTATAAATAATATCATTGTTATTCAGATCATACCAATGTCAATATGTAATAACCTTTTTTTATTATTTAATTTTTTATCAAAAATGATATGGTTTTATATGGTTTATTATTTATTTATCATATTATAAATATAAAACTGACCCAATTATTTTGAATGAGATGCTCATAAAAAAAATTCAAAGGTCAAGCTTGTTGTTTGCTAAATATTTATCATATTGTGATGCTGGGCCTGCGGGCCGGGCCGCATGAACTTGGGAAATAATAAAATATTATATTAATAATACAATTATGTTAACTCTTGTTCCGGTTGGAATCAGTACTGGTACGTTGAGGATGATTCTATTTGAGCACTTGCTTTTCCAGTTTTTCCTATAATGTTATTTATTTTTTAAACATGTTTAATTATTTTTATTATCTTTATACAAATATTTTAAAATAACTAAAATTAAACAATTAAATTACCTTAAACAAAATAATTTTTTATTTTTTATTTTTTATTTTTTAATTGAATCAACCTAGTTCAATACAAGTCAAATATGTCCAATATTTTTTAGAACCATCAAAATGATGATTTAATCTTACTTGATTTAAAATAACCCCTAAGGTCAAGCCCATTTCAGAATTAGGATCTCTAGAAAAGGAGGGTCCTTTTCCCCTCTAAAATATATATTATATAAATTTAAAAAATTTAAAAAATATATTAATAAGTTTTAAAAAAAGATTAATAAAGTTTAAAATTTTATTTTTATTTTTTTGAAGGTATTTTTTTTATTAAACTAATATTGAAGGAAATTTTAAATAAAATATCATTAAAATATTAATATAATTGTTTATTTAAGAATTTAACCTTATTATTTAAAAGAAAAAAAATTTTTAATCTAATATTGATTACTTATAAATTAAAACTTATTACTATTTTTTTTTTAATTTTTTTAAATTTATATAATATGTATTTTGAGGGGGAAAAGGACCCTCCTTTTCTCTAGGGATCCTAATCCACCCATTTCACCACCTCTAGTACCTTCCTTATAACTTGAATCTTCATTTAGTCACCACTCACATACTGGCTTCGATCTTAAAAATAAATCATATTTCAATACCAATCCAATATTTTTAGTAATCAAAATGGTTCAAAATTGGAGTAAAATTTAATTTTAATATCTCAAATAACCAACCAAACTATTATCCTTATTCATTAACTTCAATTGCAAATATGAAAGTAAAAAGCAAAACAAAACAAAAGAAGCATAAAAGATGGAATACCGAATGCCGAGTGATTGAGATCAGAGGGAGGGAGAGAGAAAGAGACTTTTTATAATGAATTTATTGCTTTAAAATTTACGATTATACGTTGAATTGTTGATTTTTGTTAGGGTGAGATTTACTATATATTATATGAATAATGATATTTTTTTTTTACACCTTCTTTTATATTTATTATTTTTATTTTATATTGAATTTTTTTTAGTTAGTAAGAAATTGAAAAGGTTTAACTAATCCTCAATCACAATGACATGGGTGGATAACAATAGCTGGAATCCACTATTGAAATTAATGGTGGATTAGTGCTTAATATTCAAAAATTCTATTATTATTTGTATAATTAAAAAATTACAACTAATAAGAATTTAAATTATACTTTAGAAGATAAATTGTTTTTTTGATGGAAGGGAAATGAATAAAAATATTATATATTTGGTATATCTTATTGTACACTCAGTAGCTTCTGGATCTGGATAGGATAAAGTTATGAGAAAATAGATGATTCGTAGCATTGTAAAAATGGGTTGGCCCGATTCAACCCGACCTTCTTTGAGTTATAAGAAAAATGGGTTAGATTGAGTCATGTTTTTTTTTTATCGAGCCTCTATTTAAAAGCAGTAACCCGACCCTCCAGAGTTTCATGACATAAACGGGCCTAAAATAACATAATAAAAAAATTTTAAAAAAATAAAATATAAAAATTATTCACATAAATCAATAAACACATATTTTAAATTAATCAAATTACAACCAACAATATTTGGTATCTTTGATTTATTTCCTTCTCATCATAAAATATAAAAATTTGTAAATAAATAAAATAAAAATATATGGCCTAAACTAGTTATAAATACATAGTGTTGATTTATATGACATAATTATTATAGTTAAGAAGTTTTAACAAGTCATAATGGTGCAACATATATATTAATCATAATTATTCAATATCGTACAATTTAAATCAAACTACATAATAAAAATTTAAGCTTAAACTAGTTATGAATACATAGTGTTGATTTATATGACATAATTATTATAGTTAAGAAGTTTTAACAAGTCATAATAGTGCAACATATATATTAATTATAATTATTCAATATCGTACAATTTAAATCAAACTACATAATAAAAATTTAAGCTTATAAGTTATAACTAAATAGAGCGAATATATATATACATTAATTTGATACTGTCTACATTAATAATGGATCCTTAGATAACATTGTATGTAATCAGCAGTAGAAACGTAGTTGTTTACATAAAAATAGTATGATTTAGATAAGTTAAAATATTTCAAGTAATTAAGTACAGTATTATGATAAAAAAAAATATATAAATAATTCATAAAAATATGTTTAATTCATACACTAATTAGGATAAAAAATTAATATAAATAGATATAGATATAAATTAATATAAATATATATAAATTTAAAGGTAAGTTATTTAATTCATATACTATTTATGATAAAAAAATTATTAAAAAAAATTTAAGCTAATGAGCTAACTCTTTAAAAACAAACTGACCCATTTAACCGGGACAGTACTATCAATTTGTCTCTTCAGTCTTCCCTCCTAATACTGATATTTGCGTGAAACGTTTAGATATTTAGGAGGGAGAATTATTACGGTATTTATGGAATGTGTATTATTGTATCACCCTGTATTCTATCTGTTTTCTTTATTTAATACCAAAATTAAATAATTTTATTTTTAATAAAAAATAATTTTATTGAATTAAAATATATTTATTAAAGTTAATTTAAAAAATAAATTTAATAAGTCATGAAGAGAAGTAATAAAAAAAAGAATAATTGTATAAAGAAATTAATTGAAAAATTTAAAAAAATAAAATTTATCAATTTATTAAAGATAAAAATTAATAAGAATAAAATTAAAAATTAATATTTTATTGATAATATAAAATAATAAATTTTTAAAAATTTTTAAAACGATTTTTACAAATATTATATTTGTAATGTGATTGATATACTATTTATGAGTAATAATAATAACTTTTTGTTTTTAATTTTTTATAATTTATTTTAAAATTTTTAAAAACAAAAAATTTTACAACACAAATATTAAAAAAACATTTTAAAATAAAAAAGTATATATTAATATAATATTATTCATCATAAATAACATATCAACTACTTATTTTTAATTGACGTCATAGGGCCTTATATATTAATCCATATTTTCCAGTAAACGGAGGTGTTGTATCAAATTCTGTTTGGTTATTGAACAAATAATATTATTTTACATGATTTAGAAAGAGTTACTTATATATTAATTAGAAGGCTTATAAATACAAGAATTATATAAGTATGTGTATTTTTATGGGAAGTGGCTACCATACATCATAAAATTAAGGGGGTCAATTAGGGTCAGATCTAATGGGTCAATTTTAATCATTCAAAAGTTATGATAAATTTTGAGTCAAAAAAATATGTCATAAAAAATAATGATCGTTTTTTACCCAACTTGTTTAAGGTTCAGCTCACTCTTGACGAGTCAGGTTGAGCCCTATTAAATTTTTTTTTTTTATAAAATTTTGTGGTAGACGGGTAATGGAGTGAGAAAATAAATAAAAATTAAGTGCAAGACTTTGATGTAAGTTTTAATTTTTTTTATATTTATAAATTTTAATTTATGTTATCTTTTTAATAGTATAATATAATTAATTTGTTAATTGAATTTATTTGTCATTGTACTTGTAGGAGTATGCATTATTTGAGAGTCAATCTGTGATAAATAATGAGAAGTTTCAATTATATATTTATTTGGATGAGCAAAAACTTGAATTTCATTTTTTTTAATATTTATATGTCTTACAATATTGAAATGATCATAAATATCGATTTACAGAATTATCAATAACGGTATATAATCTACTAAATATTCCAATCACTACTATGATTAGTGAATCGGCTTTTAGCATTGGTGCATATGTTCTCAACAAATACCAATGTTTTCTTTCAGGGGATCATGTGTAAGCCCTTATCTGTACACGTAATTGGTTACATGATTTTGTTCATAAAGATAAGCTAATTAATTTGAAAATTGTTCAATTTTCTTTATTCTCATTATTATTATCAACTTTTATATTATTGTCTTTGAAACTTTGTGGAGATTAAGTTTATAAATATATTATGGACTGATAATGTTTTGTTAAGAATAAAAATTTTACATAATTATTGAGAATTATTGATTGAGAATTTAGGTTTTGTTTTATTATAAAATTTTATTTTTTTATAATTTTTTATGTGTTAACTTGTTAAGTCTTGTAACCCTGTAAAGTTAGAATCGGGTTAGATTTTTGATGCCCTTTTAATAAAATAATTTTTTGGGACAAGCTCGTTAAGATTTGATTTGTCAAGAGCTGGCCCTATTTAACACCTTTATATAAAATAGTTACGATAGACTGCCTTTTATAAATTTTTTATTTTTTATTAATTAATTATTATTTATATCATATAACTTTTTAAAAATATTTAAAAATATTTTTATTTATAAATAAATAATAAACAAAATATAAATAATTAAAAAAAATTAAAAAAAATTATATGACATAAATAATAATTAATTAATATTAAAAATTAAAAAAATTAAGATAAAAAATAAATAAAAAATCACAATCCTTCTTACCCTAAATCTTAATGTTTTTCATTTTTATGTTATTTATGAATATTGTTATTTTTTAAATAATTTTTTATTTTTTATAATTTTTATTTTAAGAAAATTTAACAGAATATAAATTTTGTATAATATAAGTATTTAAAAAATAAAAAAGTAAATTTTTTTATTTTTTAAATTATTTTAAAATAAAAAATTACTCATAAAACAAACTGGCATTAAAAAAATCCCACGTGATTGAAGTGATGGGGCAGGTTCATGCAGCTTTAGCTTTTTGGAATGACAGAGCGTGACAGGAATTGGGTTTGTACACCTTGTTCTTTTGCGATAATGGGATGGCATTTTTCTCATTGTCCATTATCAAAGGCAAAAAAAAATCTATAAGGATAAAGCAATAGGGTAAGCTGTCTTTTTTTTTTTTTTTAACAATTTTAAATTATTGAAAGCACCATGCCTTTCAAATATGGTTTTTTAACTGTTTATTTTAGAATTTTATATCATTTTATTTTTTTCAAAGTTGCTATAATTTATATAATATTGCTCGAAAATTGTCCCTGACATTATAAATTTTTTTATAAAGTGTTATTTCAAATTTGTTTAAAGTGAAAATACCTTAATATAATTAATCATTAATTTTTCAATGAATAATGTCACTTCAAAATTATTAAAGCATCGTTCAATCATTTTCCTCGAATGAGAGTATTATTATGGATGAGCCAACCGCCAATAGATGGTAGCCAACGCGTTACTCATTATCCATAGTGTTGTATTTTGGAAAATGTGAAGTCTTTTTTGTTTTAAGAAAATTATTATGCAGTGTCAGTAAGTATTATTTATTTATTTTTATACAATAATTAATCATAATATTATTTATCAGCGTCTCCTCTTAAGGCTTTAACCATATAAACAAAACACATAAAACCGTTGAACATCATAAAAAAATATAAAATAATTTTCTATTTTCTCTTTTCTCTTGTCGTTTTGAATTTGTATTATAATTCAATTTGTGTACTGAAATTTTATAAAAGTTGCCAATTAATTTAGCATTTTATAAGTTCAATCTTACTAATTATTTTTAAACAAATTTAAGACTATATAATACATATAAATTGGCCAGCTAGGTACATCCGTACATAACATGTGACCCTTAATTAAGAATTATTTGGAATAATTTTTATTTTATAATTTTTATAAATAATTTTATAAAAATAAAAAATAAAAAATTTATTTAGATAAAAATATTTTTTATCGGTTATTTTTTATATTTTTTAAAAATTAAATGAAAAAAATAAGTCAAAAAAATATTTTTATTTTTTAATTATTATTTTTAAAAATAATTTTTAAAAATAACTGATAAAAATAGTTACTCTAAACAAATTTTTTTATTCTTATAAAATAAAAAAATTATTTTTAAAAACAGAATCAAATATGCTGTAAGTTGTCCTTCTATTTTTTGCATCAATTGGATTGTTAACTTTTTATTTTTAAAATATTTTCATGTTTGTAAATAAAAAAAATTATTATAATATTTAATAATAAAAGGAGTGCCACTTTAATTATAATTTACACATAAAAGTAAACTTTTTAAAAAAGTTGTCATTTGAATTACTAAACTTTTGTATGAAAAATACATTTGGATGAGTGATCATTTTAATTATAAATTATAAATAGAGTGTTAGTAATATTTGTGAATATACTGATAAATTAATAAATTTTAAATTGAAGAGTGAATTAATGTTACGTATGAGTGGGGATGATGAATTAACAAAGGACAAATTATGTTTTTGGACTAATACTGAACATGGAAATCGTGCAAATATATTAAAGGCCTCCTCTCCCTTCTTCCTTCTATAAATATCCTACGCAAACCAACTGGGTAAGCGCAACACAGAAATAAAGTGAATAATCTGTGAGAGAGCCTTGAACAAAATGGTGAGGCTTCAGATTAGTCAGTCAAGTTCAAGCCCCACCCATCTCCTATTTCACAAGCCATTGGTTAATCTCCATGGCAGCATCTGTCCTCCATTTCTGGTACCCTCTTTCCAAAACCAATTCAAACAGCGAAGGGTCAGGGTTGGATGCAGCGGTAACAACACTATCAAAGCTGTGGCTGTGAGTGAAGCAGAAAAGGCGTCCAAATCAGTGCAGGTTAAAGTCACAGTAACTGTTCTGCGAACTGTAGGTGGCTATTTCACGGAACTGGGTATAGATCGAGGGATCGATGACATAAAGGAATTACTCGGTCAATCACTTCAGTTGGAGCTTGCAAGCGCCAAGCTTGATCCCAGTAAGTAATAAGTAGAAGGGCTAGCTGGTTCAACTCAACAGAAAAAAATTATTGAATAAAAAATTTTGTTTGTGTAAATATTTTTATTAATTATTTTTAAAAATTATGACTAAATAATAAAAAATAAAGATATTTTTTTATATATTTTAGTTTGTTTTTATATTTTATTATTTAAAAAATACGAAAAATAATTAATAAAAAATATTTTTATTTAAATAAATTTTTATTTTTTATTTTATAAAATTATTGTTAAAAATTATTTAAAAATAATAATAAAATAAAAACCATTTGATTATGATCAGATATTTTTGTTCGTCACGCATATGAGCTGTCAGGGTAACTTTTTTTTAAAAAGAAAATGATGCTTTAACCAAAGAAAAAACTTACTTGTGATTATGAGTCTTGTTTAGATGTTTTTTAAAAAAATAATTTTTATAGAATGAAGTTAATTTTAAAAAATTAAGATATTTTTTTATAAAGAGATATTATTTTATTTTTAAATATAATAATAATAAAAAAATTTATTTTTTTTAATCTCTTTAAATGAATAAGACAAAAATTTTATCTTCTAAAAAATTTTTTTTATTTCAATTTTTTCTTTAAAAAAAAAAGAGATACGAACAATTTAAAATTTATCAAAATAACTTTTTATTTTAAAAATGTCTTAAAAAAAAGAGAGGACCAAAATCGAATCTAGTTCCCACCTCCTCACTTAAATATATCACGTCAAATATTATTTAAGGAAAATTATAAGTTATAATTCTATTTTGAGACTTAGTTAAAATATGTTCTTTTATATTTTGTTTGTCTTTTATTTTAATTTTTTAATTTTTTAATATTAATTAATTATTTTTTATATTTTTTACTTATACATTAATAATATTAAGAAAATTATAAATAAATAATATATATATATATATATATAAATAAATTTTTTTTAAAATATTCAAAAATATTTTTAAAAGTTTTTAAATAACTAATTGTTAAAAAATAAAAAAAATTAAGACAAAAAATTAAGACAAAATATTAAAAAATAATATTTAAATACCTTCTAGATTTTAGTTTGTTTAGAAATGAAAATGGATAACCTTTCCAAAATTTTTAGATCTAGTGCAAAAAGACATTAAAGTGACACCTTTTATCATTAAATTAGGTGAATAACTAGGGCTAGGTCGGAATTGAATCCTTTCATGTGTTAGCGCTTTTGTTTGAGCTATCCTTTTTCTATCTTATGATTGTGTAGGAATATGAACTCCTCGTATATATAAAGAAATTCGTTTCTAGCTAAAAGTGATGAAAATTGTAACTAAGGGTAAAATAAACTTAATAAACTAACAGAAATTATTTCACAACTATATATTCTAAAATTATTCCAAGTTATAGGAAATTATCCTGTTATATTTTTCTTGGGTTAACGCCGTGTTTGGAAGGGAAAATGGCAAGAAGGAGAAGAGGAAAATGAAGTATTTTACAGAAAAATGTTGGCCAAACGGTGAATAGAGAAATCTTGAATTTCAGACAAGATTGTGGTTAACATACGTAATTGTTGGAGTCTACTTAAAAAAAAACAGAGCCTTAAACCTCAGCCAGTTGCTGACGGTCCCCACCAAAGACTAGAATAGGAAACCCAAAATTGACAGCGAGGATCAAGTCAGCCGTAACGTAAAAGCCGAAGGAGGACCAATCGCCAGTCCTTGTCTAAGATCTAAGAGTCTAATATATTAGATAGGGTTTTGTTTCTCTTTTGTGGAAAAAACTTCAAAATCTCGCTATTCTCCAAATTTAAAATTTAATTTGATTTATAACCAACGAATTAATTAATTAATTAATTTGATTGGGTAATTTGGTGGGCGAAGGTACGGGATTAGAGAAGGAGAGGATCAAGGGTTTCGTGCGCAGGACGGAGCAAGACGGAGACGAGGTGAAGTATGGGACTGAATTTGAAGTGCCAAACAGTTTTGGGGAGATCGGCGCCATATTTTTAGAGAATGATCACCACAAGGAGGTGTTCCTCAAGGATGTGGTCCTTGATGGCTTCATCAATGGTCCCCTTCACATTTCTTGTAACTCTTGGGTTCATTCCAAGTTCGATAACCCCGCGAAGAGGGTGTTCTTCACCAACAAGGTCTTTTTAGCTCCTTCACATATATTGATTATTAATTCTCTTCTAGATACTACAATATTAATTAATACTGTATTCGTATTGGAACATGTACAGTCATACTTGCCATCACAAACTCCGGAAGGAATAAAGAAGATAAGAGAAGAGGAATTGGTGGCGGTAAGGGGGAACGGGCAAGGCGAACGCAAGAGCTATGAGCGAATCTACGATTATGATGTGTACAACGACCTTGGAGACCCTGACAGCAGCGATGATCTCAAGAGACCCGTTCTTGGTGGGACGCAACATCAATATCCAAGACGTTGCAGAACCGGACGCCCACGCTGTGAAAAAGATCCATTGTCAGAGCAAAGAAGTAGCAGCGTGTATGTGCCTAGGGACGAAGCCTTCGCACAAGTAAAGCAGCTAACTTTTTCTGCAAACGCTGTATACTCGGTGTTGCATGCAGTGGTACCGGCGCTACAGACCACACTAATTGACAAGGATCTTGGCTTTCCTTTCTTCTCCTCCATAGATGCCCTTTTCAATGAAGGGGTTAACTTGCCCCCTCTTAAAACCAAAGGCTTTCTCAATACCGTCTTGCCAAGGCTTGTTAAGGCTATTACTGATGCCGAGCAAGACATTCTCCGTTTTGAGACTCCCTCCACCATGGACAGTAAGTTACTTAACATATTATCCTTCTGTAAATCAGTGCCCTAATATTCCTACCAGGGAAGGTAATTAATTAATTAATGATCATTTGGATATATATTTTGTAGAGGACAGGTTCTTTTGGTTTAGGGACGAGGAATTTGCAAGGCAGACTCTTGCAGGTCTCAACCCATGTTGTATACAATTGGTCACGGTATATATGCCTTAATTTTCCCGTATACTTGATTATTGCAAAACTATCCTTCTCCACTATATGTTCAGCTTATATAGAGAGATTGTGAAATAGAAAAACTTAATTAATGGTATCTTTTTAGTTTTCAATCAATATTTCCTTATAATTGTCAAAAACATTTGACATGTAGGAATGGCCACTGAAAAGTAATCTTGACCCCAAGATTTATGGCCCACAAGCATCAGCAATCACCACAGAGTTAATCGAGAGAGAAATAAGAGGTTTTGTTACTGTTGAAGAGGTATTCGGAGGGTTACTGAATTTTTTATATAGCGGCTTTTAGAAGAACTTGAACTAGCTAGTTATATCATACATCAAATTATTATGTGATTAATTTGCAGGCCATAAAACAGAAGAAGTTGTTCATCCTAGACTACCATGATCTGCTATTACCATTTGTAGAGAAAGTAAGACAACTTGAAGGCACGACTCTATATGGATCAAGGACATTGTTCTTCCTGACCCCAGACGGCACATTGAGGCCGTTGGCTATCGAGCTAACTCGGCCACCAATGGATGGGAAACCACAGTGGAAGGAAGTCTATACACCTGCCTGGCACTCAACCGGTGTTTGGCTTTGGAGGATTGCCAAAGCTCATGTCCTTGCTCATGACTCTGGCTACCATCAACTTGTTAGTCACTGGTATGTCAACCCCGTGTTTTCGGTATATACACAAGAAATAAAAATGTTTATAATTTCTTGTAAACCATTTGAATTTGATCATTTCAATTTTCAAAGTAGTTGGTGGAGTAACAGGGTAAACGTATGACTGTTTTCTTCAGGCTACGAACTCATTGTGCTGCAGAACCTTATGTCATTGCAACAAACAGGCAACTTAGTGCAATGCACCCCATCTATAGGCTGCTGCATCCGCATTTTAGGTACACGACGGAGATCAATGCTCTTGCTCGTGAAGCACTCATAAATGCAGACGGATTCATAGAGAGTAGCTTCTCACCCAAAAAGTATTCCATTGAACTTAGCTCTGTTGCCTATGAAAAGCAGTGGCAATTCAACTTGCAGGCCCTCCCTGCTGACCTCATCCACAGGGGATTGGCCGTGAAGGACCCAAATGCTCCCCACGGCTTAAAGCTAACCATCGAAGACTATCCTTATGCCAACGATGGTCTCGTTCTTTGGGACGTTATCAAACAATGGGTCACTGACTACGTGAACCACTACTACCCAGAGCCAAGTTTAATTGAATCTGACCAAGAGCTCCAAGCATGGTGGGAAGAGATCCGAACCCAAGGCCATGCTGACAAAAAGGACGAACCTTGGTGGCCGGTTCTCAAAACCCCAGAGGATCTCGTTGAAATCGTGACCACCATTGTGTGGATAACATCTGGTCACCATGCGGCGGTGAACTTCGGCCAATACGATTATGCAGCGTATTTCCCAAACAGGCCGACGATTGCAAGAACTAACATGCCGACAGAGGACCCATCAGACCCAGAATGGGATTTCTTCTTGGAAAAACCCGAAGTGGCACTGTTGAAGTGCTTCCCGTCTCAGGTTCAGGCAACTACTGTGATGGCAGTACTGGACATATTGTCAAGTCACTCGCCAGATGAAGAATATCTTGGGCAAAGCATAGAGCCGTCGTGGGCGGAGGATCCAATTGTGAAAGGGGCATTTGAAAAGTTTCAAGGGAGATTGCAAGAGCTTGAAGGGGAGATTGATTTAAGAAATACAGACAGGAGCCGGAGGAACCGAAACGGTGCTGGGATTGTGCCGTATGAGCTTTTGAAGCCCCTTTCAGAGTCGGGAGTGACAGGAAAGGGCGTTCCTTATAGCATCTCCATTTGAAGTCATATTTGAAGTCACTGCATGTAATTGACAAGTTGAATAAAATGTGACGCCAGTTTTACTTTAAAAAATGGGATTTCTTAATTACGTATTTGCATGCTAAAAAAATTCACATTTTGTGGCTTGAGATTGGCATAGCTCTAAGCATATCAAACTATCGATTGATGTCCAAATTTTCTTAATTTTTTGGTGAACTACGTATTTGGGTCTATAATCTCTTAAATTTGTGTTGTGTAGAGAGGAAATTAACTTCATCAACATTTTTTGCTCGAAGCGCCTTTGATTCCTTAAATTTGTAATGTGTGGAGAGAAAATTAACTCTATTATTATTTTCTGTTCAAACTGAAGAAGTGTGGTGAAGTATAATCATATAATTTTAATCGGTTTAGAATTCTATATAAACAATACTATAAAATTATAAAAATTAAAAGATAAATTGTCACTTGACAAGATATAAAATTCAAGCATAAAGTAAATGATTGAATTATGAAATAAACGTAATCTGTATTTGATTGAATCTGTGAGGTCTTTTACATGGATAATTGATATCTTATTTATAAAGTACAGTAGATATCAAGTTGTCTGGGAAGGCAATTATTACCCTAGTTTTTATTTTATTTTATTGTTTATAATTTTTATTTTAAGAAATAACTTACAAAATAAATAAAAAATAAAATTTTTTATAAATAGGTATTCAAAAATAAAATAAAATAAAAAACAAAAAAAAATTCTTTTGATCTTTCTAACTTTTTTTTCATTTATTTTTTAAAATAAAAATTATGAAAAAAATAAAAATAAAAATAAACTCTAGTAGGGTAGCAATTATCCTCTGGAAATATCCCTTTTGCTTTTGGCTGATGGAAAAAATTTTGTACTCTGTAACACTTAACAGAGTGTAAAAAAGTACGAATTCTCTAAATTAAACAAAATTTTATATGAATTTTACTTAAATGAAAAACTACACAATTGAGTCCGGATGCAAATGTAAATGCAAATACGTTAATATTAATTTACAAAAATTTATTGTGGCTTCAGATGTATATATATAAATATATATTTTTTGTCACATTTATCAAAATAAAGAATATTCTTTTTTTTTTTACTTTTTTTAAAAAAAATATATGACAAAACTTTATATCTCCTCTTCCTACACTCTTTGACGGCTTCACGGCAACAAGACAAAGTCCTTTTCTACCATTTGTTTGAGCCCCTCCCCAGTCTTTCCATCATGTCACTCTCGTCTTTCTTTCTATTTCCATTATTCATCCTCACCCATTAAGCATTCTTCCAATTCTCCCTCGCCCCTCCTCCTCTGTGACTCCCTCTCTCTCTAACTCTTCTCTTCTCTGGACTTTATGGCCGCGAGAAGCATCAAGAAAAAGAAATTGAAGAGGAAAGGTGAAGTCAGAGTATGAGCCATACAAGTTACAACCATCTGAAATTGAGGAGGGAAGGTGTAGTCAGAAGTGAAGAATTGAAGATGAACGACGGTCAGAAGGTGGAGGTGAAGAGAAGAACAAAACTTACAGACGAGTCAAGATATACGAACGACGACCAGTCAAGATTCACTGAAGGCCAACATCGACCTAAGGAAATCAAAGAGAAATTTGGGCAATTTATATTAGCCGCTCTCAAATTTTTGAATCCCACTAATTCGCTGCTCTGTCCTACCTGAATCGTGCGAGCTGGTCGAAGTTCACTACTCCCTGGAGGCAAATTAGGTGATTCAGGGTTAATCTAAAAGATAACTATTTTAATGACAAATTATTATAAATTATAAAGTGTTTAAGTAACCATTAATTGTTGTCTATTTTTCTTAAATTTTGATGCTAATAATAATTACTTTAATAACTTTTAAATAGACTTTTCTAATAATTAATAGTTTAGTTCATAATTTATAATTTTGGTGTCAACAACTATCTAGTAGTGATTTTTAATTTTGTTTTTACCTGACTTTGGCTGAGTTGGATTACATGTTACAGGGGACATTAAATTATAATCGTTTGTTTGTGTAAAACGATTGCGACTGTGTACAAGTCTTTTTTTTAAATAATTATGATTATTTATATATACACATACGATTATAATTTATTCAAAATGATTGATCATGACCATATGTTGGACATCCCAATTTTTTACTGAATTTAAAATTATTTATGAATAAAACACTAAAAATATCTGAACGAAGATTTTGATTAAGCATAAAGAGCCTAGTTTATAATTCCGGGATCGTTTGGTATAAATAGTAATTTTTATTTTTGAGAATCATAATTTTAGAGAGTATATTTTTTCAGAACTATTATTTTTAAGAATATTTTAAAATATATTTAATTGTTTTTAAATATTTTTAAAAATGATGACTGAAATATATGATTTAAGTATATTTTTTTAAAAAATTAATTTTTTTATAAAATAATTTTAAATAATTATTTATTTTTTATATATAATAATTAATAAATAATAAATATAAGTTAATTTATATAATTATATAATTTTAATATAAATAATATTTATTTTATTATTATTTAAATATTTTTATATTTATAATAATTAATATATTTTTATTCTATACTTATTTTATTTATTTGTTTATATTTATTTATTTATATATAAAATTTATTATTATTTTAATAATTTTAATATTTAATATTTATTTTATTAAATATATTTATATTTATAATATATAATAACTAAAAAATATATATGCATGATAATAAAATAAATTTTTTATATTTATAAAAAATTAAAAATATTATTATAAAAAAATTGATTAAAAATTATTATTGAGAATTTTAATTTTTTAAAAATAATTTTAAAAAAATTTGTAGAATATTTGTTTTTTAAAAAATTAAAAAAAATCTTCTTATCAAACATCAACTTATTGAAGCTGTTGGATTTTGTTACCGGGTTAAACGGTGGTCCTTTGTTTGAGATTTGAATCTTTTATGTCCATAAAAGAATTATGTTCCTTATATGGTGTCTGATGAGTGATGAGGCATGAGCTGGAATGGATAGACAAAGAAACTCTTGGATTTGACATAATCTTTGTATATAATGAGAAGATTCAGATCCGTTTGTTAGGGACAAAAGTAGTAGAAAGTGATTGCAGCAAGTGAGCCAGTTAGATTGGTTTGGTGACATGTCGGTCTTTATTACAATGAACAGGACTTGGGAAGCGACTAAGAAAGGGCAAAGCACAGACCAACATCAAATAATGAGCTCCATTTACTACGTATGAGAGCGAAAGTGGCCTGAATAAGTACAGGAAATCGCAAGTATCGAGATAATGAAGATGACACGTGATTGTTGTTGTTGGGAGTTGGGAATTGCATAGAGGAAAAGCGTTCCCGTCCAAATAGAGCTCGAGATGTCAAATTCATGCCCCACTATCTTCGTCTTCTGGTACCACGTGATTGAAGTGTGGTGTCAGGTCCCGACACTGGACACTGGCCCCTCGACCTCTCATTAATTTTCTCATTCACAACACTCAAATTAGTCATCGTTACCCATTTTCCCCCATGTGATAAACGACTACACAAGTGAACCAATCAAAATCACCGGGAATTCGCTTCATGAATCATAACCAAACAACCCCGGGAAAGATAAGACTTTTGTGGTTACGCATTACGCATTACGCATTACGCATTACGCATTACGCATTACGCATTACGGAAAGGCAACCCTTTTATTACGTGCGAGGAATCTCATTGTTATATTGTCTTATATTACATTTTTTTATTTTAACAATTTATATAAACTTCCCTTTGTCTTATATTTTGTATGAAATTATTTAAAAATATAATGTCTCTAACAAATAAATAATAGTTTACTCTTAATTAAATGTTACCCAACAATAATTTGTTTGATAAAAATTCATTATTTAAATCCAAAGAACTTTTAATTTATATCTGAATAAAAACAGATTTTTGGGCTTCCTCACTTTTTGGAAATCAAATTATTCTTGACAATCACACAGATCTTCTTGGTGACAAGGGGTTACCCCCCCCCCCCAATGTTTCCATTTAATTTTTTTAATTATTTATTTACCCCTCTAAAAAATATTTATTTCTACAAAATTTGTTATATAATTAATTTTTTATTAAAAATTTTTTGTTATCATTTAAATTTTTATACTATCTTCTTTATTTTATAAATGCATCACTCATATATGAGTGTATATTATTTTATTTTTTATTACTTTTTGTGTTTTCATTAACTTATGTAGTATTAATTTTTATAATGTCATGTCATTAATTTTCACTTTATTTATTTGATACTCTGCACGAATATAATTCAAAATTGATGTAATATTTTGTTTTCGTTCCTTATAATAATTTAAACATGTTAAATATATATATGGTTGTGAATGATTACTAATTATATTATAAAGTGTTTTTTATAATTTTGCTTGAAAGAATTACGCTACCAATATTTTAGTTTCTTTTAATCTTTTACTCTTCAATAATTTTGTTCAACATACACGACAATACTCATATTTAATATTAAATATAAAAATATTAGTATATCAAATACATAAAATCATATAGTTTTTTTAAAACAAATCACATACATGAATAGCATGGCCCACCGGATCAGGCTACATATCATAAAGTGAAAGTCTTCATCAGTAAAGCTAATTATTATTTTTCTCTCGAATGTACCTTCATATTAGCCCAAGCAGTTAATTCAGTTATTCGCATTAATATAACTGCAAGCTAGATTAAGCGTTTAACTCGAGATTGCTCCTTCTCTTGGTAAATATAGCGAATATAAGACGAGGTTCTTCAAGAATATTATCCACCAAAAACCAGAGAAAGATGATAAAGCCTCAACTGTATCAATCGCAATATACCAACCGTATGGTCTTGTTTCTGCAGAGGCCATTCATCCATGGCACTGACACTCTATCTCTTCCAATATGGTCGGAAAGCTCGGTGCCAAAGCAAGTACGAAGTCAAAAGATTAAGCGTCTCGTCTTCATTCCTCGCAATGTTCAAGCTAACCCCACTGCAGCAACTGAGATAACAGAGAAAGAGAAGACCTACCTAAAGGTTAAAGCCATAGTAAAGGTTAAAATAACTGCGTCTGGGTTTTTCTCCAGTTTGAGGTTGGACAGAGGAATTGATGATATCACTGATTTGCTTGGAAAATCTCTCCTCTTGGAGCTTGTTAGCTCCGAGCTTGATTCTGGTACGTGCCCTCACTAACTCATTTAATTATATTTTTAAGGTATTATAAATTAATTGTAATTTGATAGTTAGTTAGTTAGTTAGTTAATTAATTAATTCTACTAGTATCCTTTCCCCTTGAACTTTCCAATCTTAATATGCTAATTATTATTATTTAATTAAATGATTTGGTCAGAATTTGTTTTGGATTTTCATTTCCGCTTTTATTTTTTCATGTCATTAGATTGTTCATAATATAAATAAGATTTATTTGAAGAATAAATAATTAAGAATAGTCCCAAGGCAAGAATTTTTTAAGATTGAGTTTAGCATAATTAATTCTTATGAGTTACCTTTATTAATCTTATTTGTAAGTAGTAATTTTGTTTTTGTTTTAAATAATAAATTCATCTTGTTTTTCCTGAAAAGTTGTTAGTATTTTTAAGAGGTGATCATTCTAGAAGTAAATCAGGAGTTTGGAACACTAATGTATTTACTGAATAACGCTTTATCACTTTTGACAGTAATTTCTTCGAAATATATATACTATATATAAAGTTTACTGTAACTGAAGGAGAATGAGGTTCAAGAAGTTGGGAACTTTTGAAAGATAATTATGATAATATCAAACTTGTAAAAGTAACTAATTTGCTGCCTGTAGCTCAGGATTTTATGTCTGATTTCACCCTTTCATTTTTGATTTTCAAGTCGAAAATTTCATTCAAGCTGTCATTTAAACTTTGAGATCATAAGAAAAAGCAACGGAAAGATGTATTAAAATAGAGGCACAAGTACTTTTTAATTATCTCTAATAATTATATAAGAAAAAAGAAGACTTGGACCGAAAGAACAATTGAAGGAAGGCTATAAAATGAGATTCTCGTTGTTTGAAATTTAGTACAGGTTGAATGATTTAATTCTGGGTTCCTTCTGCAATTTTTGTTTTGCTGTCTCTCTATGTCTGTGATTGTGTATGAATCTGTGTCCGGCCTCACAACAAAGAGGAAGAGAGACAGAAAGGCCGGGACCGACGATAAAGAGTGCCTCCTAAAAGTTGATTTAGGGACTGTTTAGATATTTTTTAAAAATATTTTTTATAAAATAAGAAATTAATTCTAAAAAAATAAGATATTTTTTTAAAAAGAAATATTGATTTACGTTTAAATATAGTAATAGAAAAATATTTTTATTTCTCTTTCTATCAATCTCTTTAATTAAAGAAGTCAAAAAATTTATTTTATTTTTAAAATTAAAAAATTTATTTATTTTAAATTCTTATTTTTATTAAAAGAATATGTCAACAGTTCAAATTTTATTAAAATTTTTTTTAAATACATTTTTCCTAAAATAAATGAGATGCTAACTGACTCTTTAAAGTCGCAAGTACACTTAGCCAACAAAATTGCACAAACCTTACCTCAACTCTAGTATATATGGCCATGATTAATTGCTTTTTATCTTTAAACTTTGTGTGTATCTACACTCTTTCTAAAACCATCTTCTTAATTTGTCTTTTCTCTTAATAGTGACGAGAAGTTTGAAAAGAAAAGCTAGTTAAATTAAGATCACCAGCGATGGGTCAAGATTTTAGTTTGATGAAGATTACTAATGTTGATTTTCAGAGACGGGAGTGGAGAAGGAGACAATTAAAGCATATGCACACAAAGGAGGACGACAGAGAGAGGAGTCAATGGAATATGTTACAGATTTCGAAGTTCCAGATGATTTTGGGGAGATTGGTGCGGTTTTGGTTGAGAATGAGCATCACAAGGAGATGTTCCTTGAGACCATACTCCTCGATGGCTTCCCTGATGGTCCTGTTAACATTCACTGTGGCTCTTGGGTTCACTCTAAGTTTGATAGTCCTACTAAAAGGGTGTTTTTCACCAACAAGGTTAGCTTACTTTCAAACCCACAAATTAACCTTGTTATTATAAATTAAGGATTCCTAGTTTGTTAAAAGCTATGATGGTGCTATCTAGCAACAGGTCCCCCACTTCCCCCTCCACCCCACAAGATAGGAAGATGACATTTTGGCTCTGGTGCATACAATGAAAGATGCATCTCTTGTAGTTATACTATGTTGTGGTCCTTCTCTTACATAAAAATCTCAAGTCTCCAGTCCATACGTTGAATAATGCTTCTGACATTTTGGCTTATAGTACGTACGATGAAAGATGCATACGCAGAGAAATGGATCTGTTGCAATGGCGTTCATTTTCTTAAATCTTAGTCGTTTAATAATTTGCCTTAATATCCATGTCAGTAAAAAAAATTGCTATTAAATCGTAGATGTCTGTCACAATTTAACAGAATTATATGCAGTTATATAAGACTAGTTGTTACAAGACTAGTTGCAGGGATCAGGATCTGGTTGTGTCCTTCTCTTACATAAAAATCTCTAGTCTCTAGGTCATACGTTGAATAATGCTTCTCTTATAATGTCTAGTAGTGTGGACGTCCTCCTCTTCAGCAAAATCTAAAAAGGTCACAATAATTACTAGACATGAAGTGGAAAGAGAATATATAAGCAATTATAATTATATGAATAATGGTTTGTAATATTTGTACACTTATATATTGGTGTAGTGCTACTTAGCCTCGGAGACACCAAGTGGTTTGAGAAGGTT
Organism: Ceratonia siliqua; assembly: GCA_034509205.1. Lineage (NCBI taxonomy): Eukaryota > Viridiplantae > Streptophyta > Magnoliopsida > Fabales > Fabaceae > Ceratonia > Ceratonia siliqua. The sequence goes on from JASKGM010000009.1 coordinate 7,445,289, forward strand.
AAGAGAAGAAGAGCTGAGAAATCTACGAGGGAATGGAGAAGGAGAGAGGAAGAGCTTTGAAAGAATATATGATTACGATATCTACAATGATATTGGGGATCCAGATAAAAGCCTTGATCTCCAGAGACCTCCCCTGGGAGGTTCAGAGCGACCTTATCCCAGACGTTGTAGAACGGGCCGTCCTCGTTCTGAAGCAGGTTCACCCTTACCTACTAGTTCTTTTTTTTGTCACAACATTATTCTTTGTGGATGTGATTGATTGAAAACCACAATGACTCTTGTGGTCCAATTGGGTGTGGTGACATAACATTGACTCTGGCTCATCACGATTTACTTCTGCATAATGAGTGCGGATCCCAGCCTTTTCTTGGCTGGGACTTTGAGCTACAAGACAAAAATTTGCCATCAAATAAAAAAGCTAATAATACATCTTAATAGAAAGGAAATGTGAAGATATTGCACATGGGAGAAAAGAAGGGAAAAGGACCCAGTAGAAAAGGACTGAATCCTGGTCCCTGCATAATGGGGTCATAACTGATAAGGTGCGCCCAGAGAAAAAGATGATAGGACCATTACAAACATACTTCACAAACCACACACACAATAACCAGTGACGATAATTGTTATTGGGCGCGTTTGGAAAATGTTTTTTTTATAAAAAGTGTTAGGTCTTGTTTGGAACAAAACTTTAAAATTATTTTTTTGTTTTATAAGAATAAAAAAATTTATTTGGATAATTGTTTTTATCAGTTATTTTTAAAAATTGTTTCTGAAAATAATGAATTAAAAACAAAAAATAGAGAACAATTTTTGTGTATTTTGATTTATTTTTATCCTTTATTTTTTAAAAAATATAAAAAATAACTGATGAAAAATATTTTTACCCAAATAAATTTTTTATTTTTTTGTTCTATAAAATTATTTTTTATAATTGTTTTCAAAAATTATTTAAAAAAATAATAAAACAAAAATTGTTCGAAACAGTCTCTTATTTTTTTTAAAAGAAAAATATTTTTGTTGAAAAGTAGCGTTTGACAAATATTTTTATAAAAAAGAAGGTTAAAAAAAATTACTTTGAAAAATAATTTTTTTTGCTTAAAAGTTATTTTAATTAGAAGAGAAAAAAATATTTATAAACAATATTACTTTCATAGTGTTAATATATTTTTATTTATGTTTATCTAATTTATAATTTATTTATTTTTTTATAATTTTAATAAAATTATAATAAAGATTTATTTTATATTTATAAAAATAAATTATTTTTTTATCCAAATACAATATAAAAAATATTACATATCATTTTTAGTAATTTTACCTTCATAAAAATATTTTTATATTTTTACATCTAAACTCAACTATTTTTTTCAGTCAAATTACTTATACATAACTACATTTAAATACTTATTTTTTTAAATTAATACTTTTATTTGAAGCACTTACTAGAAAATATAACCTTATTCAAATACTCCCATTATGAACTTGGGTAGATGGTGAATTTTACAAGTTGTAATTTTTTTTAAATAATAAATATTTATATTTAATAAATATTTTAAATAAAATTTAGTTCAGAAATTACCACAAAAACTTGACTTGGAGAGAATATAACTCTACTACAATTGAGTTTATATATAAGTTTAATAAAAAACAATTGATTAAAACTCTATTTGGATCACTCAAAAAAATTCTTAATTTGGTCATTTAGATAAAAAAAATTTTGATTTTAATCCTTTATAAACAAATAGAATGAAAATGTTATCCTTCTATTCATTTGATATTAATTTTGTTAATACCGTTGTTGATATGGGTGGTTAAATATATTTTTTATACATCTATATTAGTTTTTTCACGTAAATAGGATCTATGGAGGTAAGAATTTGCATAAAATTCTGTTAAGTGTATAAAAGTCATTTCAACTTAGTCGATGAGAGACCATACTTAATTACTCACATCAATAATTAGGTTAACAAATTTAACCCTAAATAAATGGAAGCACAATATTATTCTTTTATTTATTTAAAAGGATTAAAATTGAAAAAAAAATTATTTGAAGAACCAAGTTGAAAATTAATCAGAAATGAAAAAGGAATTTTAGTCGATTAATTATATTTGTAGTGTGTACAGTATGAAAAATATGCAGTTATGTGAAGTAAGATAGAAGAAATACAGCTAAAATATAGAATCAAATCTAGCTAGGTGGATGGGAACTGTCATGAAAGAAAACAGTTGGTTATATGCGATGCAGATCCATCATCCGAGAAAAGAAATCGAAGATTTTACGTTCCAAGGGATGAATGCTTCTCAGAGGTGAAGCAGCTAACGTTTTCAACCAAGACCTTACACTCACTGTTGCTAATATTGCTTCCATCTCTGGGGAAGGTAATCAAGGACAAGGATCTTCCATTCCCATACTTCCACGCCATTGACTCGCTTTTCAGCATTGGCCTTGACTTGCCTCCCGATGAAAACGAAGAGGGATTCCTTGGAACCATGATGCCCAGGCTTGTCAAATCCATTTCTGGCTCCTCCTCTGGCAGGCAAATACTTCGCTTTGAGACCCCTGAGACAATGAACAGTGAGATTTCATTTCTCAATTCCATTTATACTCTGCCATTACCACGTTGCTTCACCTTCACTATACTATCTCTTTTCGGTTTTGTAGGGGATAGACTTTTCTGGTTCAGGGATGAGGAATTTGCCAGACAGACTGTTGCCGGTCTCAACCCATATAGCATAAGATTGGTCAAGGTATATGAATGCAGATTTATTTTTTAATTTAAACTTGATCAGTTGCAAGTGTAATTATTAAAGAGATTGGCGCCCATATATAGTAAATAAGAAATTATCACATTTTCTTGCTTGGGCAGGAATGGCCATTGAAGAGTAAACTTGACCCGACTATCTATGGTCCAGCAGAATCAGCAATTACCTCGGAAATAATCAACAGAGAAATCGGAGGCGTAGTTTCTGTTGAACAGGTTTATCCCCTTAATTAACTTCAAACATGTGATCATCTTTAGACTCATTTCATTCTGGCACTTAAGTTAATGTGCATCTGCAGGCCATAGAACAAAAGAAGTTGTTCATGCTAGACTACCATGATATATTATTACCATACGTCAGCAAAGTCCGTAAACTTAAAGGGACAACACTGTATGGGTCACGAACTTTATTCTTCCTAACCCCAGATGGGACACTGAGGCCTGTTGCCATTGAGCTCACTAGACCACCCATGGATGGGAAAGGCCAATGGAAGCAAGTTTTTACACCTTCTTGGCACTCAACCAGTGTTTGGCTCTGGAGGCTTGCCAAAGCCCATGTTCTTGCACATGACTCTGGTTATCACCAGCTTGTTAGTCATTGGTGCGTAACCTGCTCAGCTACTTTTCTAATTTAGCTTAAATCCAGGCTTTGTGGTGAAGACCACACCATTAACTTCAATTTCTGTTTCGTTTTATAGGTTAAGAACTCACTGTGTGACAGAACCCTATGTCATTTCGACTAATAGGCAACTTAGTGAGATGCACCCCATATATAGACTGCTGCACCCTCATTTTCGATATACAATGGAGATTAACGCTCTGGCACGAGAGGCACTTATAAATGCCGGTGGTACAATTGAGAGTTCCTTCTCACCAGGAAAATATTCCGTGGAGATTAGCTCTGCTGCCTATGATCTTGAATGGCGGTTTGACATGGAGTCTCTACCTGCAGATCTAATTAGAAGGTAAGCTTTTTACTTAATCTATTTGAACTGTTGGAGGTTCACGAATGATGGTTTTGCTTTTATGTAGGGGATTGGCTGTGAAAGATCCATTTGCTCCACATGGGCTAAGGCTTACCATTCAAGACTATCCCTTTGCCAATGATGGTCTTATTCTGTGGGACACTATCAAGCAATGGGTCGATGACTATGTCAACCATTACTTCCCTAATCCAAGTCTTGTGGAGTCTGACCAAGAGCTCCAAGCATGGTGGACAGAGATTCGAACAGTTGGCCATGCCGATAAAAAGGACGAACCATGGTGGCCTGTTCTTAAAACCCCTAAAGATCTCATTGAAATCCTCTCTATAATCATATGGGTAACTTCTGGTCACCATGCTGCTGTGAACTTTGGGCAATATGCTTATGGAGGTTATTTCCCAAATCGGCCAACAATAACCAGAACTACAATGCCCTCGGAGGACCCTTCCGAAGAAGAATGGAAAAACTTCATAAAAAAACCTGAAAAAGTACTTTTAAAGAGCTTCCCTTCACAACTTCAAGCAACTAGAGTCATGGCTGTCTTGGATATACTGTCAACTCATTCGCCTGATGAGGAATACATAGGGGAGAAGATGGAACCATCATGGGCTGAAGATCCAGTAATAAAGGCTGCCTTTGATCGATTTAGTGAGAGGCTGAAGAGATTAGAAGAAATAATTGATGAGAGGAATGAAAATGAAAAATTGAAGAACAGAAATGGAGCTGGCATTGTCCCATACGAGCTTTTAAAGCCTTTCTCAAAGCCAGGGGTGACTGGAAAGGGGGTTCCCTGTAGCATATCTATCTGAATTGGAAAAATAATGCTAAGAGTAGGCCTTATGGTACCCTCTTGGACGCATTTTATAGTTCAAATGCTAAATTGTCTGAGCTTGATTACAAAAGGTAGCATAAATAATAAACATAAGATAGGCAAAGACCGGGCACTCAAGTCCCTACAATTACAGAATTTCACTAATATTTCCTGAGCAAGTTCTTGAACCAGTGGGAAGAGAGCTTTGGGTATCTTTTAAAGCCATTTTTGTAATCCACAAAGTTAATACCAAACCGCACTGTGTAACCAGAATCCCATTCCAAATCGTCCTTCAATGACCATGCAAAATATCCTTTTACATTCGCACCATCCCTGCATATAATAACCAACCAAAAGAAAGCCATCAAAGTTTAAACTAATTATAGCTTTAAGAGACATATAAATGAGTTCTAAGTGAGACACTCGAAGGTGAAGGAGGTATTTTATCTAGTACAGGACTTACTTGATTGCATGTAACAGGTAATACAGATGTTGATAGTGGTAATGGATCCTGCAAGCATCGAAGAGGGCTTCCTCAAGCGACAACTTGGGATCATTGAACTCGTCATAGCCTAGGTAATTGATTCATGATCACAGAATACTCGTGAAATTCATTAAGAAACAGGGGAAAAAGTGTTGGCTGGTTACCATTTTCAGTGATGTATATGAGGGGGTTGTTGTACTTTGTCTAATGTAAATCAAACGATCTTGAAGCCCTTTTGGATAAACATGCAACCAGCTTGAAGCAGCCTGCATGTAATGGTGACAAAACATAGGTTAAATGGATCAAATTGTGAGGATAAGAACGAAGATTGCAACAAAATTAGATTTATTTGTGTGTCGCATTAAAACAATTGGAGCTATAACAGAGTTGGGAGTGGAACATACCCTTGGACCAATGGGTATCCCATTACGCTCAGCTGCCATTATAACAAGTGAAATCTTATATAAGATGCTAAATGTGTTTGTTAAGGAAACTCACTGGGCGCAAGATTCGAAATTGTACATACTTGAAAGGCTAGCACGAGAATCTGTTAAGTAGCTGGGTCTTGCATTAATTAAGAGAGGTGCATCGGCTGCATAATTAGCAGTATAGTAGTTTAGTCCAATAAAATCAAAGGACCCTATCAGCATCTTGGATTCTTGTTTGGAGAATTTGGATAATCTGTTTCCTACAAGAGATCGCATGATAGCAGGGTAATCCCCCGTAGTCATCGGCTCCATAAACCTGCAATATATACACATCCTTTAACTATACCATGCATGTATTTTAAAAATTCATAGTAAATAATTTGAAATGACAACGTAAATTACCATTAACTACGTACTTTTAAGTTAAAAAACAAAACAAATATATATTGTAGCAGACCCATGATATATATTAGTCTCACAATTCTGCCATGTTTTTTTTATGCAATTAATACTTCTAATCTCATGAATACCCTTCTTTATCACCTTCATTTTTGTCATGATGGCCCATTAATCCAACTATATGGTCTATTGTTTTTGTATAAGTTCTCTGTCCTCAATTAGTGACAGCAAGGTACAGCTAAAACACTGGATTTGATGTAAAATAAATTATGATTCTCTAAAGTCGTACAACTCAAGCAAAAACCTAACACATTATTAATTATATTTTTATTAATTAATCCATTTCACTCAAAAAGGTTACCATCCAAACATAAAATCCACAGCTCTTTGAGCAGCATGATGGTCGAATTTCTTATTAGACAAAGGCACCATCCAGTGACATGCATGTGTTATCCCGATCAAGCCCTTTTGAGATGCCTACACACTCAATCAATATGGTTCATAATTTTAGTACGTCGCAGTTCTTGAATATGGTCTTCAAAATACTATACCAAAATTTGTGGGGTTTAAGGTAAGTTAATTAACCTGGTACTTGGTCTTGTAGACGTTGACAGCCGCTGCATGAGCAAGTAGCTGGTTGTGAGACACAATATATGGTTCAGTGGCCGAATCTCCGCCGGTGCAATTAAGGTTTTGCCAGGCAGAACACCGGCCAGGTGCCGACGTTCCTACTGCATAACCATTTCTGCTGAAGATCCATGGCTCATTCAATGTAATCCAATGCTTCACCCTGTCTCCAAACTCCTTGAAGCGCAGCTCCGAAAAGTCCCGAAAATCGTTTCTGTTCATGGAAAACAAGTTAATTAACGTTTTGAACCCAGTCACTTAGATCTTTTCTATTTAACCATATTAGCTATATATATCAGCTTCAAGATGTGTCACTTACACAATTTTAGAACTTAAAAAGCCGCCATACTCATCTTCTAACGTTTGAGGAAGATCCCAATATTGAAAAATGGTCACAAAGGGTTGTAAACCTGCTTGCCAATATCAAAGTAATTACTAGTGTTTAAGTTGAATTATCTGAACTGCAAAATAAATAAACAGATTTGAAAGATTTAATGATGACCGTTGGCTAGCAGCTCATTGATGAGGTTGTTGTAGTAATTTATTCCTTTCTTGTTCACACCTCCGCTAAGCTTTCCTTCTGATCAATATAACCAAACCATCTAACTTAATATATATGACATCTACAACAACATTTTTATGTTCAAATAATTTAGGATTTATAGTTACTGATCAATGCTCTTCAAATTACTCTTCAACTTACTTGGGAGTATTCTAGTCCAAGAGATGGACAATCTATAAACATCCAGGTTCATTTCCTTAATGATCCCAACATCTTCCTGTAAGAAGCATATATATTCACATATCATTAATTTTATTCATACACTTATAATTATTTTCGGTAATGATAACTTTTTTTTGGAGATAGATGAACGGTGTTTAGTGTTATACCTTATAACGATGATATTGATCGATAGCCACATCTCCGTTACTTCTGTCCTTTATCTTACCTGCCAATTTCACGCAAAGTATTTCTCTTATGATTACTTTATATTTAAGAAAACGAAATTTTAAATAAGAATTTGATAACCATAAATGTAGATTAGGAGAGATGTAAAACTAAAGACCTGGATATTTATGAACGAAAGTATCCCATATACTTGGTCCTCTTCCACCTTCATCTGCTGCACCTTCATACTGTCATTTCGTAATAGCATCTTAATGTCAGATGCACTGTTTCATATATACAGATCACTAGAAGATTTGGTTTAATATTGAAGATACCTGGTAAGCTGAGGATGCTGCCCCGAAAATGAAACCTGCTGGAAAACTGCTCCGGTTGAGGGAAGTGGTACCATAGCTGGCTGAAACAGCTTCAGTGATAGTCACCGATGAGCTAAGCAGCAAAAGACTAAGGAGGAGACTGGCTTTAAATGCCATTGCTAAGGTAGCTACTGATTTTGGTTTGTGGAGGGTGGCTTTTGCTTCTGCCTTTATAGAGAGAAGCTTTCATGTACTTAATAATTAAACACGAGGCTTTGATGATAGAAAAGCTATCATTTGAAAGGGAATTTGGAATTAGTGTTTTCAAATTAAAATACAATATTCTCAGGAGATCTCAATCTTTTTCTTGTGGCCAATATTGCACTAGTTCTGTTTCGAATAATATATGCAAAATATAATTAGGCATGACTGTTCAATTGCTGCCTCTACTATTTTTTATTATTATTAGAAGAACTCATTCTTTTCAAAACATCAGACATTAATCAGTAATTAACACTGTTATCAAGTTTTGTACACGAGTTGAAAAACTTGTGTGGTCAAAAGAACAATTAATTCCTCTGATAGATTATGAAGATTTGAATAATATTATTGATAATGGATTTTGGTTTCAAGTAGGTTAGTGTGTGATGAAAGAAAGAAGATTAATTAATTTTGAGAATTTTCAGAAGGGACAGACTTTGATATTTATTTGATGGTTATAATATACTGAATTGGTAAAGGCAATCCTTATGGGATAAAGAGGGACAATTTTTATGTTGTTTTTCAAAAGCAATTTCTACTTTATAAGCAAAAGTTACTTTAGCTGCTATAATGCCATTACTCTTTAGCCATAAATTTTTATGATATTATATAGAATTATTTTTCATCAAAACAAAACTAGCACGTGGTTTGCTCTTCAAATACTAAAATCTCAATTCGTTTAGAGAAGCAGACTAATCATTTTCTATTTAGTTCTATACTTGCCCTATAAATTAAAGCCATTCTTCTACCTGTAAACATCATCTTGCCACCAAACATAAATAACATTACAAGCACCTTCTTTTAATATAATATAATTTGAGAAAATAAACGAGTTAGTGCATAAAAACATTTAATTTTGTTCAAGTAAATTTTAAAATTAAAAAAATAATAAAAATATAAAAAAATTAAGAAAATACAAAATAAGAGAAAAAGTGATAATAATGATAAAGAAAACACAAAATGTGAAAAATAGGAAATCTGAAAAGACCAAAAAATTATCAAATTTCATCTTCTTTTACAATAATTAAAAAATTAAAAAATAGAAGAGTAAATGAAAAGTAGAAGATAGAAAATTGCTAGAGAAAAATCCAAAGAGCCCAATCTTCTTTCTATTTTAAGCCCAGCATTCCTTAAAGCTTAGCCCAATTTCCTCCAGCCAGGCCACTTAAACCTAACTTAATGCACCCTGCCTCATTCCTTTCACATTGGCGGCCGTTCCCTTTAAGGAAAAATCACCAGCAATTCCATTAGCCCATGCTTCAGACCATCGTCCTTCAACCCATACCATTCCACACCCAACAGGCGCCCAATAGATGTTAGCCTAATCCAATAAGCCCATAAACCACCCAACCAAAGGACCCGACCACTTAAACCCAATTTTCCTTTCCCCAATTTGGAACCCCAGCTTCTGCGTCTCCCGCCATCTTTCTCTGTTCTGGAAATATCTCCCACATCCAGCTCACTTGCGTGTGAATTCTTCACGACCAGCTCACTCCTGCAACACATAGTTTCGGTTACAGTTTCACTGGGTCTTCAATGCGCCGGATTTGCTTCTGAAGATTTGCTCTTCTTCCAACCTCCAGCGAGACATCTCGTACAGTAAGGGATAAGAAGGAAGGGAGGTTTCGGTGAAACTGAGAGCGGATTAGGGCATTTAGATCTGGTTTTTTTGGCTGTAAATAGAAAAGGGTGGCAGAGAGGAAGGAGGGAGCCAAGGGAAAAAGAGACTACAAAAGAAGGAAAGGGGAAATTTCGGGAAAAGAAGATAGAAAAAATATTAGATTTGGTGAAGGAAATTTGTAGAGCAGAAGGAACACTTCAGGTAAGCATTTTTCTTATATTATTGGTGTTTCCTCCCTATCTTTTTAGAAAAGCATGTTGTTGTGATGTAAACTGTGTTACTTAATTTTAAGTTAAATTAATTTGAGGAAAATAGGTTGCTGTGATACAGTTGGTTCCAATTTTAAGTAGATTTGAATTTTACAAGCGTGTTGCTTTAATTCGGGGTACTTTGTTAGTATCTTCTCCTTTGCTTCTATCTGGGTTGCTCGTTTTGTTATTTTACTTCATTTTCCATTTTAGATTGTGATTTATCCTATGCCTCCCGTCTCTTCTGTTTGCTTTTATTTTTTTGTGCATTTTATTTTCGTTTTGAGTGGATTGAATTTGTTCATTATGTCTGAGTCTTGTCAAAAGCTAAGCAAGGTATGCATTCAATACAGTGTTTCTTTACACAAAAAATAGAAGTAACAAATGAAATTTTAAATGTGTGGCTTTGGGAAAGTAGTTCTTTTAAATAAGACTCAAACCAAACACAACTAGGCAAGTATCATGAGCTTATTTGAAATATTTTTTTTTATCAAAGGAAGATTCAAAAATCTGAAAATCTTCTTTCTTTTCTCTTCTCTGAAATTTCCTTCAGTCTTCTTTTTTTACTGTTGCGTATTTTCAAATATGTTACTGTTATGTATTTTCAAATATGTTGCTGTTGGTTTTTTTTTTTTAAATATGTTGCTGCTGGTTTAGTCAAATATGTTGCTGCTGGTTTTTTTCAAATATGCTGCCGCTTGTTTTTTTAAAACTTGTTGCTGTTGGTTTTTCTTATGAACATCCTGTTGGGTTTTTTTTTATGTTGACATTGTTAGGATATTTCAATAGATGCTACTGGGTGTTTAGAATATTATGCTGTTGGAATTTATTCTTTGCGGGTTTTGTCAGTTGTATTGAGGAAGTTAATTTTCTTCTTGTGTTTAAACATGAAGGGGTTGGGTTCTTCTTTTTATGCATTTAAGTCCATGAAATGGTTAAGTCTAATTTATGGGTTATTTTGGGCTCTGATATCAATTTGTGCAACATTGTTCTGATTGGTTTTTGTATTTAAACTTGGATTAATATGAACCAATTGGATTAAAGAGACCGATATAAAGTTGATGCTTTCTTTTATAATGATATCAAATATAACCTGATGATTCTTGAGATAATAGGTGCATTCTTTTGTGTTTTTTGTGTCCAAACTGAACTGGCCTTAAGCATTCTGTGGATGAATGCTGTTTGTTTTTATTAGCATGAGAAATTTGTTTAAATACACTATGTTTGAGTTTGTGGTTCTATTCCTGTATATTTTAATCGTCTTCTTTAGAAGTTTAAAGCTTATTGAAAATATTTGTTCAACTTGTCAATTTTATTTCTGAAAATACAATTGGGTGTGGATATATTACTGAGAAGGAATAGTGGATCCTATTAGTCATGATCAGTTGAAATGTGGAATACCCCCAAAGCTCTGAGCCCTATACCCAAATAAGGATTTTTGAATAGTTTGTGCGTTATTAGGTAACTATGCATTTTCTCCATCATTATTTTGGGTTATTTCTTGTTATTGGTATTTGTAATTTTATTTATTATGTTTTATCCCCCTTTTTCTCCTTTTGTAAGGCATAAGCCACTCCATGTAATTGGTCTTGTAATCTTTATTTAGTTTTGTTGGTTTATTTTTACTAAACACATAATTGGGGTGTCCAACCCCATCCAACTTATTTTCCTAAGGATCAAATGGCAAGATAATGGAAAGGGAAGTCTAGGACCTTTAGGCTCCAATGGCTTTTTTTAAGGTTCTAAAGACCTTATGGAAGTTTTAAATAAGCAATAATGTGGTGCTTTTATGATAAATCTTGGGTTGCTTTTTAAACAGTTTTACTTAGAAAAGTTATGAAAAAATTATGAACAGTTGGGTTCAAGGCCCAAATGAACCCAAAGGCCCGAAAGTAGCTTAAATTTATCTGGGTTTAATGACCATTCAAACAAAATTGTTTAAAGGGGTTTATTGAAATAAAAAGGGATTGTTCTTGTACGAATCCGTTGTTACAAATTTAAGGTTAGCATAATTCTTAAAAGGAAAATTTAAGTTTTTGAAAATTGAACTTCGATTTTAAAAAGCCTTTTAGTCAAAAACTTTGGCCCAAGTGTATTTAGAAATGAGGTTCCAATTGACTATTAATCAAAATATTAAAGTTAAGTTATTTGAAAGGGTTTTAAGGGCCAAATACTCCTTAAATGATTTTAGGAGTTTAATTAAATATTTTTAAAGTGAGTTTTAAGAAAATCTATTACTTCTGTAGATTACTTTTCAAAATTATGTTTTTGACTGAGAAAGTTCTAGTTTTGATGTCAACACTTAAATTACATTTGGCATTGATACTTTTAAAAAATTACATTTTAGTTTCAACATATATTTAAATTTTATTTGGGGCTCAAATGTTTTAAAAATGTCAATTTAGCTATGTAATTTTTGGGAATTGAAATTTAACATGGGTTAATAAGTTTTTATATATATATTTTAAACATTATATGAAGAATTATTTTTTTATATTATTTTAAGTTTTATGTGAAATTTTATTTTTTCATATTTACATAATTTTGATAAGAAGGTTTATTTTTTTTATATTGTTTTACTTTATTCATAGGATGTAAGTGGGGGTTTATCTTTTCACATTATCTTAATCTTTAAAAATTTTAGGTAGGGATTTGTTCTTACGTTATTTTGTTAAAATACTTTTAGTCTTAGGTAGAAATCATATATCTGTTTTAGACAAAATTGAAACACTTATTTTTTTAGGGATAAGATTATATATTCATCTTAAGCACATCGAAACAAAATACTATTGAACTACATGAATTTTGGTCTAATAGAGATACGTAGGTTTGTATAGTTAGGTTCAATTCTTTTATTTTTTTTAATCATATTAAAAAATAGATAATTAAAACAATTAAAATATATTAAAATTTTAAGTTCAAATCTTAGGATAATTGTCCTTTGGGGGATGGATGTTGATGGTGCAATAATATTTTTTTCACTCGTAATTAAGTTTTTGAACTTTTCCTCTAATTTTAAAGGTTAGTTTGTAGGTTTTTAAATGATTCTAATTAACTTCTTAATTAATTGATAGCGATTTAATTTTTTATAAAATTTTTGTATTTTAATCATGTGCATTCTATGATGAGATCGATATACAAATATAACTCTATCATCTGCCCGCCATAGCCTAGCCACTGAGTGGATTTGTCACAAATTAACAAAGTTTAAAAATTAGCAATTTAAAACCCCTGCCTTGGGTAATTCCTCGAACATAAGGTTATCGTCACTGTACTTAACCCAATTAGTATAAAATCGTTAGGCCCAATCAAGCTTTGCCCACCCCTACATGGAACATAAGAACTGAAAATGGAAGGCAGTTTTCTCATATTGTTAGAATCTTAATTCAGTGACATAAATTTGGCTTTGCAGGTTTGCCAAATCTGATCATATTGTGCTTTTATCTCATGATATAGGATTTGGATCTGATCATGTTTAGTTCATCGTAGTTGTTCATGCATTTTAGACGGTCACAGAAAAAAAATGAACTCTTTATCGTGACCATTCAAAATATATAAATTGTTATGATTTAAGAATATGATAGGTCATATTATTTAGCAGTATGATTGATCCGGTGATATATCATGTAATTGATATTGCAACAGTAACTTTAATATACTCTTAGTTTATTAAAGGCACACATGATTAGATTGTTTCACATCTTTAAGAGCACAATACAAGGGGGAAGGGGGATCATATATCATATTCATGTGTAGGTCTAATATTTTTTCTAAGGAAATTCTTAAACCAATGGGCGGAGAGTTTTGGATATCGTTTGAACCCATTGTTGTAGTCCACAAAGTTAATCCCAAACCGAACGCTGTAGCCTAAAATCCATTCAAAGTTGTCCAACAATGACCATGCGAAATACCCTTTTACGTTCACGCCATCCCTTAATTCACCAAACACCAAACAATAACAAAAGTGAGAAAATCAGTGTGACAAAATCATCTCTTTAATTTCACATGCTGCCTCAGCTTGCCACTTACTTAATTGCAGTTTGAAGATAATAGAGATGCCCATAATAGTAATCAATTCTGTAGGTATCCATTAGGGCTTCTTCAAGCGACAGCTTTGGATCATTCAACTCATCGATACCTGCATATTCGTTTTATTTACATTTCCCATGTCATATATGAAAAACATATATTATTATTATTATTTGTTGTATTTACCATTTTCAGTAATGTAGATTAAAGGGTTATTGTACTTTCTCTTGGTGTGCAGCAATAATTCTCTAATTCCTTTTGGATAAACATACAGCCAATTGGAAGCAGCCTGCAAGTGCAACCATATATACATATAAATTATAAGTTTCTTTTCCTTCATCAAACAAATAAATACAAAAGAAGCATATATATATATGTGTGTGTGTGTAATTTGCAAATGGAGTCATCCCATACATACCTTTGGACCAATAGGTGTCCCATTACGTTGTACTGTCACAACAAAACATCATGCTTTTATATAAAATTTAAAAGAAAAAAAATCATATATAGTACTTAATCAACTAGTAATGAAATTGGTTTAATTACTGCATATATAAACTAGAAATGAAAAGTCTCAAGAAGGTGTTGTTAATTACTTGTAACATTCACAAGAGCATCGGTGAGGTAGCTGGGTCTGGCAGTACTTAGTTGAGGTGCATGGGCAGCATAATTGGAGGTGTAGTAGTTTAATCCAATAAAATCGAATGACCCTATCAGTAGCCTGGATTGGTGTTTAGAGAACTTCGGCAATCGGCATCCCACCAGAGAGCGCATAGAACTTGGGTAATCTCCTCTTGTCAGTGGTTCCATAAACCTGCACTTTATACTGTTAATTAGAATCATCTTAGCTAGTAGTTTCATTTTCATATACAAAGCAATAATGTTACCATCCAAGCATGAAATCAAGGGCTCTTTCTGCAGCTTGATTGTCTAATTCTGTATCAGAGAATGGCACCATCCAGTGACTCACTAGTGTAATCCCTATCAAGCCGTTTTGAGATGCCTAGCAAAATTAAAATTACACTGGTTATGCGATTTACAGTTGCGAATTGGGTCTTCAGAATACAGATAGAGAGTAACTGGCCTGGAAGGAAAATTAAAGTAAAACTAAAACTTATAACCTGATACTTAGCCTTGTAGATGTTGACAGCGGCTGCATGAGCCAGTAATTGGTGGTGAGACACTATATATGGCTCAGTGCCTGAATCTCCACCTGTGCAGTTGAGGTTTTGCCAGGAAGAACATCGCCCTGGTGCAAGCGATCCATTTGCATACCCATTTTTGCTAACAGACAATGGCTCATTCAATGTAATCCAACGCTTCACCCTGTCTCCAAATTCCTTGAAGCAAACCTCCGCAAAGTCCCCAAAATCATTTCTGTGTAGTAATGAAAGCAAAATAGTTCATGTTCAATTCAACTGCACCTCGTTGATTTAATTTGACTTGACTATTATCTATATATAAAAGGAAGGTCCAAGTGTCAATTACACAATTTCAGGGCTCAAAAAGCCGCCATATTCGTCTTCTAAGGTCTGAGGAAGGTCCCAATGGAAAAGGGTCACAAAGGGTTGCAGGCCTGCATCCAATTAAGGTAGTACCTGAATTAGTTTTACACTTTTGTGGACAAAAAGAAAAAGAAATTCATGTGCTTATAACCATTGGCTAGAAGCTCATTGATGAGATTGTTGTAATAGTTGATTCCTTCCAAGTTCACGCCTCCACTCAGCTTCCCTTCTGAAAATAATCGAAGCATCTAATTTTTAAGTAATTAATTTACAACAGATGAAAATAAGTATAGTTTAATTGGGGTCAAAGTTAAACTTACTTGGTAAGATTCTGGACCAAGAGATGGAGAATCTATAAGCATCCAAGTTCATTTCTTTCATTATCCCAACATCTTCCTGTATATAATTACCCTCCATCATGCTTCATTATTATATATTCTTTTCAAGACAATTAATGATATATTTATTGTATATATCGAATGTATAGCCTAATAACGGTTTCCTTAGTACTGTTATACCTTGTAACGGTGGTATTCATCGACGGCCATGTCTCCATTACTCCTGTTTGTTATTTTATCTGTCATTTTTGGAAGAGTATATAATTTTGTAAATATGAGAAGACTCAATCAAAGTATGGATTATTATTATTATTATGAATTATACAATTTCAACTGGGCCACAAAGGCCCACAACTATATATGACAACATAGCTTATCCTTTTTAAATTCTGAAACATGAATTTCGTACATGCCCTTCATTTATTTCAATAGAATATGATTAAGGGGTCGTTCTGCGCCCTTTTAAAAAAATATATATATTTTTATCATGGCAATTTATATGAAATTATTTTAAAAATAAGTAAGAATAATTATTTATTTTTAAAGTAAGAAAATTTTGTTTAAAGAATAATTGAATCTAATAAAAAAAATTTAGACAAATATATTCTTAAAATATTTTATAAATTTAAAAAAAAAATATTTATATATTATTTTTAATAATTTTTACATGTTTAAAAATATTTTTATATTTAAATATAAAAATATTTTTACTTAAAATAACTGTTCAAAAACGTACACATCTAAGAAACAATAAATACATTATCTTATTGAACCACTGAGTGAGATTTATAGAATATATTATTTCTTGTACGGACCCAATAAAATCATTAACTATTATATGCCTAATGATAATATATGTTAACTCAACGAATATTAATTGAATATAATTAATTTTCACGATCAATAGATCTAGTACTAATAGATAGATAATAGATCTATTTATATGTTGCCTCTAACTTTAAGCAACATATATCTATATATTATACATACTACTCTGCCGACGAAGACATATAACCAAATTTAAAAATAAAATGTTTAAAATAAAAGAAAGAAATATTTCTAGAGATATATATAAACATAAGATTTGTTTTCTAATCATTCTAAAATTATTTAACACATTAATTTTTTTTTGTAAAACACTATCTGATAATTATTAATTAGTACCTCTTAAAATGTCTTAATTAATAAAATTATATAAGAAAAATAAAAAGAAATGAGACTGTTTGAAATAATTTTTAAACATATTTTATTATTTTATAAAAACAAAAAAAAATATGTTTGGGTATATTGTATCCATCAATTACTTTTTAAAAATTATTTTCAAAAAGTGTAACTCAAAACAAAAAAATAAATAATATTTTTAACATGTTTTGACTTGTTTTTGTTTATTACTTTTAAAAAACACATAAAATAACGAGAAAAAGTATTTTTAAACGTCACACTCTTATAACTTTCATTTTTATTATATTTTTTGTTCTTCAAATCTAGCAGCTCTTGTTAATTTGTGTTTCTCATCGATACTTATTCAAAATTTACATCCAAACAAATTTTTTATTTTTTATTTTTGTTCTCAAAAACTATTTTACAAAATAATAAAATAAAAATTATTCTAAACAAACCCATATATATACCTGGATAATTATGAGTGTAAGTATCCCATATACTTGGTCCTCTGCCTCCTTCATTTGCTGCACCTTCATACTGAAATTTTTGTGTGTATATATATATATATATATAGAAGACATATATAGTTAGTACTGTCTATACAGCGTATGATAGACACAAGTTGAAGTTAAAGAAGATTATTCCTGAAAATTTTGGGGTACCTGTACCTGGTAAGAAGAAGATGCTGTCCCAAAAATAAAACCTGGAGGGAAACTGGCGCGGTTGAGGAAAGCAGTAGCAGAGGTGACACTAAGAGATTCAATTATTTTCACTGAGCTAACAGTAACAGCTAAAAGAGTAAGGAGGAAGAGATATTGGAGTTTGATTGCCATAGCTGCAGCTAGCTAGCTTTAGTTGGTATAATATTGAAGGTGCATGCTGTATATGCTTGATTTGGCCTTTATATAGACGATATATATATATATAAACTATTAAACACGATCGCTGACGAATTATCCAATGTGAATATCTTCTCCACAGGTAAAACGTAGGGTCATATAATTTCATATATAAAGTCCACTTTAAATGTGATATCATATCATACTAGCTTGTGTTTCTTGTGTTGCTTAACGAAAGATTCGCTGAAAAAGAAAGCCACCATCATGCATATAAAAAATAATAGGAGTACTTATCATAAAATGAAGAAAGAGTAACTAATTATTAAAGCTTAGTGAAAACGTAAAATTTGGATTGTTTTTTTATAAACGATATGATGTCATTTACGTGTAAGCTCTTGTTTTAATTAATTCATCAGAAGATTTGTGTACAAGTTAAGGTGTAGTTGAAAGAATAACCTTATGGTGTAATCAGAGATAAATTTAAAAAGTTACTTAAAGGAAGGATCGAACTGTGTAAAAAAGAAAGAATTAAAAAATTTTAATATGACATCAGAAGAAAAATAAAATTTTACTATTTATATTATCACCTATCATTTTTATTAAATATATATTTTTATACATTTTAACAGAAATATTGTTTAAGTACAAGATTATTTATAAATTATTTAAATTTCTCACTATTAAATCATATTTAATAAATATAAATTAATCTAATAAATTATAACTAAAAATGTTTATATATATTGTAACATATATTATCATAAGTTTAGTTTCTGTTAATTAAACATCTACATGCTTTTTTTTGAATTAATCAATTTAAACTTTTAGTTTAATCTTAATCATTTTTTACCTCTACTAAAATATTTGCTTATCTAGCCAAGAAAATGGTGGTGGGGGACTAGGGCTCCGGTCACATCTTGGCCATCCAACTTGTGTTGGACGGCCAAGATTTGATCCCATTTTTTTAAAAAAATTTGACACGTATTTTAAAAAAAAATTTTAAAAAAATTCCGAACAAATCTGGACCGTCCAATCAATATTGGACGACCCAAATTATCAACCGGAACCCGTGCAGTCAGGAATCCTGACTGCACGGGATCCGGACGCGGGGGACCAGCGCCCTCTGAATCCGTCACTAGGTGTAATCACAGGCGACAGGCATAAAATAAGGTTAAATTAAATGTCGTTAACTGTTTTTGATATATATAGTTAATTAAAACATGGTGGCGTCGCTTTCGATCCCATGCTTTTCAAAATCATTTTATAAACTCTCCAAGGACAATAACTTGTACAATATAAGTTTAATTACATTCTTATCCATTTCATTTATTAAATTATAATTTTAATCTTTTTAATTTTATTAAAAAATAATATGATTCTCTTAATTTCATTATTTGTAAAAAAATAATTTTAGTTATTCTAACTTTATCATAAGAGATCAAAATTGTAATTTTAATGAAACTATATTAATTATATTGTTCAAAATAAAATTAAAAGAATCAAAATTATAATTTTAATAAATTAGAATGATAAAAAATATAATTAATATATTATTTTCTTATTAATGACAATTACCTAGTTGTTTGGTTTTTGTGGGCCATGTCTAAAACTATACATGTTTTGGGCCGCTCCAACAGCCTTTTCTATGGCCCAACCCAATTATGGCTTGACATGCTTCAAAAATTTGGAACTCATTAGGTATTACTTTTTTTTCAGTTCATAATGATTTTCATTTTTAAGTGTAACACAAGTTATAGACTCGATTTATGAAATAATATTAAAATTTTTATAAATAAAAATATAATTTAAATATGAATTTATCTTTAAAATTTTAATACAGGCAATTAGTTTTATAATATATACTTTTAGTGTCTAATAAATAAATAAAATATTTTAATAACATCTTATATTATTGAAACTTAAACTAAAGAATAGAGTAACAAAATAAGTTAGAGATAATTTCATCTTATGAAATAAATTAAATAATAGACAAAAAAAAAACAAATTAGAGATAATACCATCAAGGTCATAAGATTGTAGGGCATCTCACATTTACAATACTTGCAACGAAAAATTAAACAATCAGCATTATATGATTAAAATTTTCAATGAAAATGATTATTTGATTGATGATACAAAATTAATATTATCAAAATTTCATCCATAATTTATATACAATAAAAAAATAAAATCAACTATAATAGAATTTTTAATATGTCAATCGCTGTTAAACAAAATTTTCTAAATGCTTGAGTTTAAATTTCTTATGGGTTTGCTCTTGCAAAGTAGTTCTATTTAGATGCATGAATTATGTTGTTGTAATATCAAAAAAAAATTCAAATTTTAATATAAAATTTATTGAATAGTAAAGAGTCTAAAAAGTAAAGACTAATCAAGTAATTAAAACTATATCCCAAGCTATCAATCCATTATCTAAATTCATAATAAGTAATAAGACTTAGACTAAAAGACTATAGAATAGAGAAGAAGAACAAAAAATAAATTAAAGGGAAGAGATAATATCATATTACATGTCCAACTTACCAATAACGGCAATCCTTACTTTGTATCATAGGTTATATTAGGGTACGATGACTCTATCATATACATTAGGTCGTTAGAGTATGATGAGTCAGTTGAAAATTTAAAATATATAATTAATTAAATTAAAAAAGATAATAACAAAGTAAATATAATCCATTAAAAAGATAATAATAAGGAAGCAATTAAAAAGATAATGAATAATAAGAAAATAAAAAATAAAAAAAGTTGATAGATAAATAATAAAATCAAATTAAAAGAGAGGGAGACAAATAATTAATTGAAATAAATAAAATAAGTAATTAAAAGAATAATTAAATAGTATCAAGCAATTAAAAAAATTAAACATTAAAATAATAAGAAATTTTGTTAAAAAATTTAATTAAAATAATTAGAAAATAATTATAGATAAATATTAGATATAATATCAAATTAAATTATGTGTGTGTGTATATATATATATATATTAAATTAAAAGAGTAGAGAATTAGAGAGTATATGTGACTCAATTTGATAACATATAGGTGACATAATTTCGAAATGTATACCTAACTTTTATTTTATATATAATATGATTAGTTATCCGACCATCACGTGCTGAAGCTGAATCAAGAATCAACAATCAATCCAACTTGAAGCTTTTTTTTTTGGGGCCATAACTCAGCCCTTGGGATTAAGAGATGAAATCTTTTCTCTGTTTTTTTTCTTTTCCCTACCTTTTAGTAGGCAAGTTAGATGAAATTTAGAAATAAATATCGAACATTTGGTAAGGTATTCTTGACCAAATAATACCAAACCCCTTATCGGAGTGAGACTTTTAACTTCTATAAAATGAAAAACAATATCCTTTCAGCTGTTAATCCATGTAACACTTCCATAAATGAAATAGCTCCAAATTGGTTGGTAAATTATGCCAATTTCTTCTGATAGTTGTATACAAAGATCAGATTAACATAATAATCAATAAGATGAATTCATCCCAATGTAAGCACTGATATGTAAACTCTTGGGCCTGGAGGCAGTGGACCTGAATGATACCCAGAGTCTTGGCACATATCTCACTAAGTAGCCTCTGGTAATTCAAATGCATGAACGCCCTGAGCTGCAATAATTCATAACTAAGGATCCAAAATCGCTCGCTCTCTAACCAATCCAAATTATTTAGCAGTCTTGGTTAGCACTAAGAAATTTGGGTTATTACTAACGAATAATGAGTAATGACAACCTTCATAGGAACTTCATATAAAACTCTTGTCACAAACATAAACATGCAGAGGTTTACTGTATGCCTTTGTCCACAGATCAAGCAAATGAAAACTTACTAACCAACCAGCCATGACATTTCACTTACAAATGAAAAAGCAACTTTGTAATAACTTTTAGAGAGCCTTAAAAAAAAAAAGATAGTACAGGGAACCATCGTATTTCCAATTCTACTCCTTGAAACTACTGTCATTTGCTCTGGACGAATCTGAGTTTCTAAATCTTTTTCTTCTGTTTACAAAGAGAATACAAAAAATATATATAACTCATCAATTCTATGAGGTCAAAGAGTATCAACAAGGACTAAACTTCACAAGTTACAAATAAATCTCCACTATAAAATCCAGGTACATATTTCAGTTAGAAGTCTTCTGATTCAGGCAAAAACTTTATATTATGTTGTCAAAATGCCAAGGAAAATCCAAATCTTCTAGAAGTATTATAAAAAACATAAACCCCATTTTTGTAGATAAGTGGATCCACAAATTAGAGCAACACCATCAGTGCTGCAGACTTTTGGATCCCTCCTAAGTTGATTAAATAGCTATTCAGAAACAGAGCCAGGAGGGAAAAACTTACTACAGGCCTAATAAATACTGCGATTGTCCAACATAATCAAATCTTCACATTATTGGTCCTTGCCATGCTTCTCTTCATCCATTCAAGAAACTCTTGAAGAGTAGTAGGGTACTAAGGTGATATAGATTAAATGACCTTCATATAAAACCTTCTAATAGAGCCATTCAAAGGTCCTTTTGCTTCAACCTTAGATACTGATTTCATATCTGGTGTTGTCTGATTTTTCTTTTCACCTTCAATAAGACTCTGAAGACCTTCAGAACTGAGTATACAAGAACTGAAGGGCATTTAATTTGGAAAAACTCAAACAAATCATCAATAAAATGAGCTTTGATGAAGCCTGGTTCCTTTGTGGCCTATCTAGTGACAAATGTATAATGTGCCAAGTACCTAAGAGTAAAAGTAGAGAGGGGGAAGGGGGATCTCGGACATGAAAAATTCTGATACCTCACATGATGTAGATGAGTACATACAAAAAGTGGTAAAGATTTATTTCGACAACTCAAAACAGGTTTTGAGACAGATGGGAATACTATGTCATATAAGGACAAGATCATTTCTCCTTCGAGTCACTGTCACCAGACTTCTTGTTAGGAAGAAGCAAAGGCATTATTACTTTTATGATAAGAACCAAAATCATATATAAATATTGAATGCTACAGAGTATAAAATTATAAATCATTCTTCTATACAAACTTGAAAATGATTGCAATTTATAAAACTAAAAACTAAAAGATAAAGTGAAAAATGATTTAAATTTAAAAGTATGATAGCATTATAAAACTACAACCAGCAGAATAAATTCTCAGATTCATACTCGAAATCAAAAGGAATTAATGACTGGGAAACCAAATTGAACCCCCTCACCCCCTCCCCCCAAAAGGGAAAAAAGTGAAGAAAGATGAGAATCAAATACAAAACAAAATGAAGAAATAAGATTACCAGTTCTCAATTCCTATCTCATAATTTATCTGGCAACATGAAATAGAAGAAAGCTCTGCACAGCCTGCCATAGTCTTACTTGCACTGCACACCTGCTTCAGCAGCTCGACGAGGCTTGCTTTTACGCCTACTTCCGTTATGCTTAACTCCGTTGGCCTTCGTTAAGTCATCAGTGTTTGATTGGTTTCCAATACCATTTTCCTCCTCAACTGACTCTAATTTCTCTTTTACCTGTGAATTTCGTTTCCTCTTCCTTCCATGTTCTGTTGCAGTGGGACTTTTCATCTCTTTGTTAGAGTCTCCATTCTTAACATTATCGCTGTCGCCTTCTTCTATTTTTTCAACTTCTTCTTCATCAAAGTCATCCTTCAGTGGTTTTTGTGGCCTTCCCCTTCTCTTCTGTGCGGGAACTTTTTCATCCTCTCCACTTCCTGGATCCTCGTGATGGGTAACAGTTAGCTTTTTACCCTTTCCTCTACCTCTACCCATATTTTAAAATCTCCAGTAAAGATGTGATCACGCAAACAAGGATCTCTGCCACAAAATAGCACATAATGAAATGTTCAAAAGCTAGTAGAGGTTTCTAAATTCCTTGTAACTTTCAATTAAACAGTTTGCAGTAGCCTCATTAAGAGAAAAGAGATGCAAAACACAATGTCCAATTGGAAGAAGAAATGGTTCAATCCAGCATCTATCAAAAAAGGAATGGTTTACATCAAGGTCTATCATATCCCCATATGTAAAAAGAAACCAACAGAAGATCCCAAGAAAGCCAGTAACACAAACAATCTAGTAAATCTCCCTACATAAAAAGGAAAAGTAACAATGGAAATAAACAATGCCACTAACATAAACAATCACATAGGAAACATGTTCATCCACATTATCTGACCACAGGTAAGTACTGATCTCAAGGATTTTGAAATTAATTAGTTTTCACATCCATAAAGATCTATTGGACTTTGAAGCGAAAAAGAAGAAGATATCATTTTATTATTCTACATAATTAACTAAACAATTGCTCCAATATGCCAAAGCTCCCCACCTTAGAAAACAAGTTCCATGATGCAAGTTCATTAAATTTCAGTGATTCAGTCATACATCAACAGAGAAGCTTATAAGTCCATTTGGAGTATTACATAATGAAAAATCTGATTCCAAATAATACCATCTGTATGCCTGCATCCTTTCTGAGCAAAAGACAGCAAAATTCAAAATACAGTCTAGGATAATGATTATATAGCAAGACAAAAGCTTTTCTAACCCAATTGTACGCGCATTGTTTTATTAACCTCAAATCAACCAGTTGAACATATTACAGGCTTTAATTTTCCAGTGACGAAGCACAAAAAAAAAATAGTACTGCCCGCTATAGAAAAAAGAATTTACTTTAGATTAGCAGCTGAAAGATTAACAAGCGCCTTGCCAAAACTTATAATCCAGTACATGCAAGAATAAGATTAGGATAAACAGTTAAACAAAAACAGGAATTACTGACATATGGATATTAATGAATCGAGAAAACAAAAACAAGGTAAGCTTCTAGATATACAGTATCGTTGAAAGATCCAAAATAAAAAATGAAAGAAATAGGCTTGTAGTTGAAAAGAACTTATAATAATCGGAATCAATGATACAACTTCAACTTTCAAAAACCATAAATCGAAAAGTTATACCAACACATGACTAATGGAACGCATAATCTAATCCGAGTTCAATCAAAAGAATAAAGAAAAATGATACTAACCAAGAATGCGGATAACTTGGTTGGCATCTCTGGCACGCCACTCAATAATAGAATCTGCTAAAGTTCTCAAAGAAGAACTTTAAAATAAGCAAGACCCAAAGAGTTATGCCAAGTAAGTAGATTCGTAAAGTGAAAGCTCAAATATAAAAATTTTAAAGACAAAAGCTATGATCTGACGAAGATATGCCCGATACCCAGATTATGAAACATTGAGATTCAATGGATTATGGATTGGCACAAGAGTTTGAACAGCGTGGGTTCTAAGAACAACAGGCCAGATGAAACAGAGGCGAAGTAGGGATTGAGAGAGAAGCAAATAGATATTTGTCAATTGGCTCTTTAACCTGTGGCTCTGTATACTGAGGTGTATATGTCCGTGTATGTGTGAAAAAATTAAAACAGTGGGGCCAATTTGGTAATTTGGTAATTTGGGAGGTTAAACTGAGATACGTTCACCTTGAGTTCTCGCCCACACTAAAGGGTGGATCTTTGCAAGCTTAATGCCAACTCCGAATTGCAGAATTCATGGCATCTGTCTCCCAATAGTCTTCAGATTATAATGCAAAATCCTTTTGCTAAAAAGGAAAATCGTGGACTTGTAGAGTGAAAAATGCTTATGTAACTTTTTCATCCAAGTTGAAAATTACCATGATTTGGCGATGGAGATGGCATCTAAAGAGCATCCAAGTATATTTTCAGCATTGCTTTGCTGTAAAATAACAAATATAGAGTTGTTTATATCAATCTATTTATTTACGGGTACTTAATAAAATTGATTATTTACTTGGTCTTCTCAAATATGTATTCTTAAAATCTGATATGGTGGAATGAGTTGGGATAGGAAATAGATAATATCTTTTTAGTTAACAAGTGATTGGACTCACAATCTTGATCCAAAACTAATTTCACTCTTATCGCTTGAATAATTTATTTATTTCAAAAAGAGTAATTTTTATAAAGTTGAACTTGCAACTACTTTTATCCTCTTAACTAAATTCACCCACAATATCTATTGCTACTTAATGCTATCCCTCCGTTTCTCATGATGAAGGTGTATGCCTTCATTGCCTCGTGATTGACCCATTCATTGCAGTTGGATCATCAGAAGAGAAAAGGACGAGGCTTTTTGGTTTTGTCTATCAGAATAGAGCCATTTTATACTCTCTCAAGTCTTACCACTGAAACTTAGTTGGGTTTTCTTTTATAACCCAAAACAAAGTATGCACTGTTTAATGCGACTTATGAGTGGATGCAAGCCAACATTGAAACAATAATGATAATGACATTTGCCCATATTCCAGGCTGGGCTCAATACCCAACACCCACTAAATTGTTCAGGGTCATAAAAACCTCTTTTCCATTTGACAAATTCTCAAAATAATGTGCCTTTACTAGGACTTTGCTTCACACATTGCATCCACTTGCTTTTTATCACATGATGCGCCTATGTGAAAATTCAACTCTTAGTGATGAAGTTTTTTTTTTAGGTAACAGTTACCAAGTTACATATGTAAGGTTTTATTTAAATACAATTAAGTATATTTTATAAACTATTCATAATGTAATTTAAAAAGAAAAAAATTTGTTAATAAAATTAAGTGTAATATGATTATGAACTTATAAGTCAAGTGGTGAGTAAATTATAAAATCCACTTAACTGTATTTAAATAAAATATTATATCATGTGACTTAAAATAATTGTTCTATGGTAGTTTTTCGTCAATATATAATTTACTTCATAAATTGATATATAATTTTTTTTAATTTAGATTTACAATATTTTCCAAACAATCAAACTTTATTGCTTTAAAAGTTCTACAATTTTTTTTTCTTTTAATTTCAAAACATAGGGGTGTCAATCAACCATTTCCATGGAACGTATCACCAGCGGCAATCAACCTTTGTAATTTAGGATGATCTCTTTCACATTCTCCCAAGCTAAATTGAAATGCAATTGTCATCTTATAGAGTCCAGACGATAAGAGAGCCACATAATGGCAACAAGTATTTGTCATTTAGTGAGTAAAATCAAAAGGTCTGGTAAAGTAGGCACATCAACACCTTTGGATTGCAATCTAATAAGGAAGTCGAGAAGGTATTTTACTACATATGGCGTCCCAAAAAGTGCTTTTTTTTAACAGTCAGCTGGTCTATTTGTATAAAATTATTTTTATATTTTTATATTTGAATAATTTTTATATTTTTTAATAAAATTATTTATGTATAATTATATTTAAATATAAAATATTTAATTTTTTAAAAATTTAATATTATTTAAAGCACCTACTAAAAACATAATTCATTTAAATGGATTGGACTATTTAGCAACTATTTTATTTCTAAAATATTTTTTCAAAGAAAAAATTGAAAAACAGATATTTTAAGAAGTTAATTTTTTTCTATGAAAAAAATTATTTTAAGTGAAAGAAAGAAAAAAAAAATACACATATATTCTTATACTTTTTATCAATTTTCATTCATGTCTATTGTATGTGAGGGTGATGATTTTTTTTCATTTTTTTATATTCTAATAACATTATAATAAAATGTTTTAAAAATATATTTATAAAAATAAAAATAAAAATAAAATTTATTAATAATATATTTTATAATTAATTTTAATAAAAAATTAATTTTTAAAATTTGTGATAAAGTATTTGTTTATCCAAATGCAATATAAAAAAATATTTTTAATTTTACTTGCACAAAAATATTTTTATATTTTTATATACAAACGCAACAAATATGATTTCTTTAAGTAAAATTTCTTCTATATAACTACATACAAACATTAAATACCTGATTTTTTTAAAATAACACTTCTATTTAAAATACTTGTTAAAAAGGAAAGGCTCATTGAAACACCCTCTGAAAATTACATACAAAAATACTTTTTAAAAAATTTGTGAAATATTTTAGAAGTATGTTTGTCTAAAAAATGTTCTTTATCTATTGAACGTGTTTTTTTTTTAAGTTACAAATCTTAACTTATGAAAAAAGCAAGTAAAATTATTATTTTTATTTAAAAAAACACTTCTCAATGGAAACTGATTGAAATAGTCACAACTGAGATAATTGCTTTTTTATTATTAAAATAAGATGCTTTTAGGACAACAAAACGCACTTAAATTGTCATTTTAGCTTATGAAAGTCATAAAAAAGAGTTCAATTCCATACCTCAATTCTATGTGATACCATGGCTTGAGGACTGAAAACCCCGATAACAGACTCGAATATATAATTTGATCCATTCAATCCTTTGATAGATAACCCTTAACAGGATTAACACAAAATGAGACCAAAAGGTAATTAACACGCCTGAGAAAGCAACAACAAAAGGAGAAAGATAAGAGAACTAAGGCAAATCTTTTATTTCATAGTTCTTTTAACTTACAGTAGAAAAACTCCTCCAGTATATACATTCACACGGAAAAGCTAAAAACAAAAAAAGTACATTTAAAAATAAATAAAGGAGAGGACACACTAGGAATATATAACAAAGAAAAGGGTAGAAAAGTTAACACTCCCCCTCAAATTGGTGCATAGATATCACTCATGCCCAATTTGCTAAGACACTTGTTGAAACTTTGGCTAGATACAGGTTTAGTCAAAACATCAGCAAGTTGGTCTTGAGATCGAACATGGGGAACTTCAATGAGCTTCGCTTCAAATTTCTCCTTGATAAAATGTTTATCAACTTCAACATGTTTCGTTCGATCATGTTGTACGGGATTATGGGCAATATCACAAGCAGCTTTATTATCACAATACAACTTCATAGGGCTGAGGTGCTTAAAGAGTAACTCCTGGATGAGATTTCGAATCCACAATAGTTCACATATGGCTTTTGCCATCCCTCTATATTCAGCCTCAGCACTAGACCTAGCTACCACTTCCTGTTTCTTGCTTCGCCAAGTAACTAGATTACCACCTACAAATGTGAAATACCCCGAAGTAGATCGTTATCCTCAATAGATCCAGCCCAATCTACATCTGTGTAGCCTTCAATATTAAGGTTATCTCCTTTGGTAAAAATAATTCCTTTTCCTGGAGACGATTTTAAATAACGCAATATACGCATGATAGCAATCATATGTTCTTCACCAAGTGAATGCATGTACTGACTAACAACACTAAGAGCATAAGCTAGATCAGGTCGAGTGTGAGCTAGATACATTAATTTTTCAACCAACCTTTGATAACGTTCTTTGTTAGCAGGAATTTGACTTGAATGCATACTAAGTTTCAGATTTTCTTCCATAGGAGTTTTAGCTGGGCTACAATTTGTCATACCAGTTTCAATCAACAAATCCAAGGTATATTTTCTTTGAGATAGAAATATACCTCTCTTTGACCTTGATACCTCAATCCCAAGAAAATACTTCAGTTCACCGAGATCTTTCATCTCAAACTCTTTAGCAAGATGGTCCTGCAATGTCTTCTTCTCTTCAGTGTCGTCTCCAGTTACTATCATGTCATCAACATACACAATAAGAATTGTGATTCTTTCTTTATTATGCTTGAAGAAGAGGGTATGATCTGAGTTACTCTACTTGTATCCAATGGATTTCATGAAGTTTGTTAATTGCCAAACCATGCTCTGGGAGACTACTTCAAGCCATAAAGTGACTTTCTCAATCTGCAAACCTGTTTACTTCCTTTAGTCTGGACATTGCATCCAGGAGGCAAATCCATGTAAACTTCTTCTTGAAGGTCACCATGTAGAAAAACATTCTTTACATCAAACTGATGTAATGACCAATCAAGATTCACTGCTAGCGATATAAGTATGCGAACAGTGTTAATTTTGGCCACTGGTGCAAAGGTCTCTGTATAATCAACACCATAGGTTTGGGTATATCCCTTGGCGACAAGTCTTGCTTTGAAACGTTCAATGGATCCGTCAGCTCGATATTTAAGGGTGTAGACCCACCTACAGCTAACAGGAGTCTTCCCTTCAGGTAGGGTAACAACTTCCCATGTAGAGTTCTTCTGAAGAGATCTCATTTCTTCATTCATTGCTGCTTTCCATCTAGGATCATTCAAGGCTTCCTGCACACTATTAGGAATAGGAATAACAGACAATTGATTCACAAATGCTTTACTTTCCTTTGACAGTTTGATATGACACGAAGTTACTTATAGGATACTTTGTTTTGGAAGTAAGATCAGGCTCATAAGTAACTCTAGGTACTCCTCTAGTTGTTCTACATGGTAATTTAAAGTTAGATTCAGAGTTTACCTGAGGTTCAACAAGAGAGTCGACTCTGGGAGTCAATTGGTTATGGTTAAAAAGTACATCATCCAACATTTAAGAGGGATCTTGACAGTTCTCATCTCCCATGGCCAGTTCATCTGTTTCACCTACTTCATCACCATTTGAACATTCACCACTTGAAACCAATTGATCACCACTTATAAGTTCCAATGAGTCCAAATGATGACTTAAAGTCTGCAGTTCCACTTGACTGTCCCCTTGAGCTGAAGACTCAGATGTAGTATAGTACATTTCATTCTCATGGAATACAACATCAAGGGTGGTATACATTTTGTGAGATGGAGGGTGATAACAATGATAACCCTTTTGATGAGAGGCATAGCCAACAAATACACACTTCAGAGCTCTAGGTTCTAATTTATTCCTAAAGGGTTTGTGAATATGTACAAAGGCAACACATCCAAATACTTTAGGAGGGAGATTAGGACTAGTGGGAGCACTTACAGTCTTATGAAGTACATCAAAAGGTGTCTGGAACTGTAGAGAACTAGAAAGAGTCCGATTGATGAGATAAACTCCAGTAGAAATGGCTTCACCCCAGTAACTAATAGGCATGTGAGCTCCAAACATGGAAGCTCGCACAACTTCAAGTAGATGACGATTCTTGCGCTCGGCAACTCCATTCTGTTGAGGGCTATACGGACAAGTGGTCTGATGAACAATGCCATGCAAGTCAAGATACTGTTTCAGATCATGATTAACAAATTCACCACCATTATCAGTGCATAAAACCTGTATGTTAGATTGATACTGAGTAGTAACCATTTTATGAAACTTTTGGAATAGTGAACTCACTTCACTTTTACATTTCATTAAACAAATCCATGTCATGCGGGTATTATCATCAATGAATGAGACAAACCAACGAGCACCGTTAAGTGAAAGGCTTTGAGATGGACCCCATACATCAGAGCGAATAACCATAAATGACATAGAAATTTTATTCATACTAACTGGAAATGAAACACGGTGACTTTTGGAAAGTTCACAAACATGACACTTGAAATCTGAAACATTTAACTTAGAGAATAACTTAGGAAACAATTTATTCAAGTAACCAAAAGATGAGTGTCCTAAGCGTCTATGCCATAACCAAACTTCAGACTTGTGGGAAGCACTGGTCGCATCATCTACTTGAGCTAGCTGATTGGAACTTGGTGGCGCTAAGTCAAGATAGTAGAGTTTCCCTCTTTTAGTACCATAACCAATTGTCCTCCGAGTCCGAATGTCCTTAAAAACACAAAGGTTAGGCCAGAAAACAACAACACAATTCAAGGCATGAGTAATTTGAGACACAAACAATAAGTTATGTTTAAGGGCAGGAACCACAAAGACAGAGTCCAAATTTAGGTTTTCAGTGAGGGTAAGTGAGCCTTCGCCAACTACAGGAGAGGGATTACCATTAGCTGAAGATATTATAGGTTGTGAAGAGGGTTTCATGGTATGAATACATTCACTGTCAAAAGTCATATGATCAGTAGCACCAGAATCAATTATTCATTCACTATTACTATTAATTGCAAAAGTATGGAGAGCCCTACCAAAGTTACCTGATGTAGCAATGAAGGATGAGGCATCAATAGTGGTGGGGTTGGAAGATTCAACCACAGCTACAGATGCTTGAGAATTGGACTTTGAATTTCTTTTGCGAGGAGCCTTGGTAGGATTCCACCAGTTAGGGTACCCAATTAATTCATAACATCTGTCTTTGGTATGTTTAGTTCCACCACAATGAGTACAGATTTATTCAGATTTATTATTCCCATCTTCATGACTACGGTTCTTCGACCCTGAAGGCCGTTCTGACTTATGGGCCTTTTCTTGGTGAACTGCCAAAGCAGAAGATTCAGGATACTCAGTTGCAATACCCATAGTTGATCTACGAACAGAATCACGACGGACATATGCATAAGTTTCCTCAAGGTCAAGAACCGGGTCCTTCCTAAGAATTTCGCCTCGAATCTGTTCAAACTCAGGATCTAACCCATTTAAAAAAATGTGCACACGCAGTCGTTCAATGGATTTCTTATGGGCAACAATATCATCAGGGTCTTTCATTACCACCTTATCACGATGATCAAGCTCTTGGAATATTTCTACAAGACCCCCATAATAAATAGATAATTGACGACTGGACTGTTTGGTGGAAAATGCTCTCTGATTTAGAGCAAATATTTGAGATTCATCTGACCCATCATAGAATGCTTTGGCAAGAGCATTCCAAATATCTCTTGCAGTACTCAATCTAATGTATCTTTTCATAATCTCAGGGGACATAGAAGTTAACAACCACCCATTTACCTTCTGGTTTTCAGTATACCATTTTGCATATGATTCATCAGTTTTTTTAGGAATGGATGTTGTCCCTATAATGTATTCTAGTTTTTCACGGCCAGCAAGCTGCATCTCCATGATTTGGGACCATATATCATAGTTGGATTCAGTTAAAATCACACTAGCTGTAAAGGGTGAACTATCAGAATGAACTTGTATTATATGTGCAGGTATTTCAGATTTATTCTGCTTGTTGTTTGTCATGGTGCTGGAGCAAGTGTCCAGATATGTAACTTACAGATTATAAGGCAGAAAATAGATTTGTAAGTGTAGAAACCAGGACCTTCACTCCAGAACAGAGAAATCACGCAACTTCACTCCAGAACAGAGAAACACTTCATTCCAAGAGCCTGGAACAATATGCTCTAGTTTCAGCAGAAAAATGAACAGAGCACAAAGCGAACTCCTTCAACCGAGCTACAGCGAGCTCCTTCAGTCTGGCCGGTGCGAAAATACAGTAGAGCAGAAAACGAACTCCTTCAACCGAGCTACAGCAGAGCACACAGCGGCGAGCTCCTTCAGTCTGGCCGGTCCGAAATACCTTTGATCCGGTGAGAGATTCAGGTGAGCGGCAATGGCCTGCTCTGATACCAAGATAAGAGAACTAGGGCAAATCTTTTATTTCATAGTTCTTTTAACTTACAGTAGAAAAACTCCTCCAGTATATACATTCACACGGAAAAGCTAAAACAAAAAAAGTACATTTAAAAATAAATAAAGGAGAAGACACACTAGGAATATATAACAAAGAAAATGGTAGAAAAGTTAACAGAGAAATGGTATCAAAAGTGATGATATCAAAGATTGGATACAATTTCAGGAAACAAATTCGTAATTCAAGTGTAAATGGGTTATGATGAATCCTAGCCAATAATCAGCAGCCAGTGTTAGAAAACTTCACTCTCACACATCCCCAAACAGCGCACACCATTTGGTCTCAATCCTTCCATTTTCATCTACTCAAATCAAACAAAAGCTTGTCCAGTGTTTCCAATATTGTAAATTAACACTCACATATCACTTACAAGAAGCAACATTTCTCTCAACCATTTTATCAAACATATAATCGGCTAAACAGATCTTATAAGTATCTGTTGAATCATACACGACAGCCAACAGGCACGTTGGACAACTTTCTATTATACTAACCATGACCACGAGATTGAACCATTCTTCGATCCCTGCCCTGTTGAATGGTTAACCGGTTATCAATGCGGGAAATGCTTTCAAAAAATCCAAAACGTCAACCTACTGGTTACCCCCAATTGCATCTTCAAGATTTCCCTTTAAACTTCCAGGCCAAAACCATCCAATTCCACGAAAAGTTTCGGTTTTGTTCTTTGAAGAGGAACTATAAGGATCCCTTTCTGTCCAACTTTAATACACCCCATGATCATATTGCCTTCTACAGACACATTCTGAAAAGGAAAACATGGTCATGTCGAATACAATCCCAATGTCATACCTAGTTCTGCTTTTAGCACACGTTTGAACAAGTTTAATACTTGAAGATTAAAAAAAAAACTATGAGAAGTGAGTTGACGATAGTTTTTCCTTGCATGATACTTAAATTATTTCTTTTTAAAAAATAATGTATTCTGATAAAAATATACCTGTTTGTTTGAACTTATAAAAAAATGATAAGTTAATGAAAATAAAAAAAATTTCTTATAAAGAGAAGTTAAAAATTGTAATGATGTACTTAATTTTACACAGCACAGGCCCTATTTTCTTTTTATGCTTTTAAGCTACCTTGACATTTGGTTAGCCGTGGAACCCTTGAAGTCCCGTGGTTTATTTTGATTGATGTGTGGCCTTGTTGTGTTATAGCCCAAGTGGCTTAATTATGGTTTAGTTGCTTTATAATGCTTAGTCAATAAGAATAGTTGTAGTTAGTGACTAGTGATGTCATTTCCTTAGTCAGTCTTAGTTCCTTCTGTTTCGCATGGTTTGCCGGTCCCTTGTTTTAGTATTTATTACCTTGGAATTAAAAGAAGAGGGCATGAAAAAAGATTATACCCAAACTTCTTGTCTTTATGTTCTTCCTCTAATTTCTTCTCTGTTTCTACTCTCATTCCCTCCTCTTCTAGATCTTATCTCTTTCTCACAAATTAACCACAACATGTAACTTTTTCTTATAAGGAGAAAAATAATAAGAGAGTAAAACTTTTATTTTTAAAATTGTCAACTATTTTTCAAAAGTCATTATCAATTATTGCATCCAAACACAAAATAACTTCTCTTGCAGGAAAAGAAAAAAAGACATTCTCTAATAATCCTAAACAAATATACCCTTAGAAATGTGCAAAAGTCTTGAAATTGTGTTCGAGAGTCAAACTCAGATGTATATACCGATGATATGAAAGGCCTTTCTTTTCAAGACAAAGGGTCAGGTTACCTTAGCGTATGACTATGTTTTTGTGTTTCCTAGTATTCTCAATACCCAACATTATAGGACGAAATTATAATTAACCATACAAAATTTGTTGGTCTAAATTTTTACTGAGGGTGGCAATGGTAGCTTTGCCTTGTTCATCAAGTCCTAGTAATAATAGCGTCACTCCACTTCCATCGTTAAGATTATTTATGTTTGAGAATTTTCTTTATTTGTGAAGCCATGCTTACACAAAAAATCCCTCTCACAATACTTAAAGTTGTACAGGTTAATGTATATTAATTCAAATGGCTTTATTTAAATTATTTTTAGGTTAAATAATTTATAGAAGGTCTTAAGTTTAAATCTTTGCGTCACCATGTATAAAAAAAATTATTGTTGGTTGGATCTATATAAATTGATATAATCATATAGTAAGTTATGATGATTGTGAGATGAAAAATTTTACTATTAATATTACTTGTACTAACTCTTTCTGTTTTAAAATAATAATCGTTTTAAGAGTTTTAATTATTTTTTTAATTATACATTTATTTATTGTTATTTTTAATAAAATAATAATACGAATTTAAATTGACTTTAATAAAATAATTTAGTCTAATATAACTACTTTTTATTAAAATTAAAGTTATTTAATAAAATTTTTAATCTTTATACCATTACTTAAACGTTAAATAAAATAAAACTAAAAGAGTGGTCTATAGATTATACTGTGGATTTCCTTTCTGTTTGTATATGTTAAAATTCTTTAAATAACCCTAATTATGAATTTATGAGAATGTAACTTATGCCGGGAATCCACAGGTGGAAGGGGCTTTGGACAGTTTGGAGAATATGAGATTTTGTTAGGAAAATGTAGATTATTTTGTGCAATAGTATAAATCTTAAAAATATCATGACTTTTTTCACGGGTAAGTTTATTTGTAAATTATTCTTTTTAGTTATTCTCATTTTATTTTTACATATCAAAATATTAAAAAAAATATTCTAAACATATCATGACTTTTTTTTTAAATATTATTACGTGACACTATTTAATATTAGTCATTTTGTTAAATAAAATTATTAATTGTTCATTATCTTGAGGTGAGTAAATATTTTAAATAAAAATTATTTTATTATTTTAATTTATAATATTACTTTTTTTAAATTTTAAATAAAATATTTTTAATAGAATTAATTTAAATAGAGTTATGGATAAGTTTTAAAAATAAAAATAATAACTGTTTATTAAATTATATATTAAAGAAAGATACTATTTTACTTTTATTATATTTTATAATATATTAATAATTAAATAATAATAAAAAATATAATTAATAAATAATTAATAAATAATAATAATAATAATAAATATAAAAAAAATGACCTTACTCTTGTCTATCTGGATTAGGTGGGTTTTTATGGTAAATATAGAATCATCAGAAGTGAATCCTGTGTAGTCAGGCCTTTGATTACATGGTTTTTAATTAATAAATTTTGACTATTTAATATTGATTGAAAGGCAAAGATTTATTCAAAATTTTTTTTAAAATAATGTTTCGATATACATACTATGATAAAAAATAAAAAAATCTTAAAATAAATTTTAACCATTTAACTTAATTTAAACGATCAAAATTTAACTAAATTCTATACAATTAAAATCTCACTGCATGGGATTCAGATCGAATCATCAGTTCAATCACAAACACAAACACAAACAGTAGTTCAGTACTACAAAGTTGTGTAAATTTTTGGCAAACCTTCAGTTTGAAGCAAAGATTCTTTTTTAACCCAAAGAGGAAAAACAAAAAAAAGAACACAGAAGGTCATTCTTATAAATAAATCCTTCTGATTTCCTGTTTTTATTTTCCCTGCTTAGCTGAGAATCGTGACTCTCTCTACTACTAAAAGATTTCTTCCCTGATTTCGTAACTCATTTCTCGTCTGGCTGTTATTTCTTCTGAATTCTTCTTTTTCAACTGTTCCTTTGTCCCTCCATTAAATCCTACTCATTCTGCCGCAAGTGAGAGAGCCCTCTCTCCTCTTTCTCTTTCTATCTCTAGAATACCCTTGTGCTTCCAAATTCCAAACCTTTCGTCCGGACAACGAAAATCATAACCATAAAGCAACACACCTCCCCTTTCTTCTTCCGATCCTAATTCCTTTGCCCGAAGTTTTCTGCAGCCATTCTCCCACCCCACCGCGTTACAATCTCTTCGGTCTCGTCAATCGTGCCTGAATTCCTGCGAATTCCCACTTCTAGGGTTTGCGCCATGGACTCTGAGGATGATATGCATGATGCCAACGATGTCGAGTCACTTGATGACGATTTCTACAGCGGTGAGACCGAGGATGCTCCTATGGATTACTACAGCGACTACGATGATGATGCTGATGATTACTTTGAAGATGCTGATGAATCTGACAGGATTGAGTCTCGTCGCCCCGAGGTCAGTTCCGTGCTCAATTTTGTTCCTTGTCTGCATATGGACTTGTTATTGACTGCAATGTTGGGCTGGGAATGTTGCCTCTGTTCTTTTGTACTCATTTAAATGAATCGCAATTCCGTAATTGGACTCGTGTTGGAGAATTTTGCTGGAATGAGGTGTGGGTGTAAGTGACTTTGAGGCTCCGAGTGATTCTCTGAATCACTGAGATGATGCAGAACTTTTTTTTAATAGTTTGAGCGTGCGGTAGGACAAAAATTTATACTCAACTGAGCTCGATAGCAGTAATAGTTCCTTGAAAAGAGTTAATATTTGGGCAGGAGATAGGTTTAAACTTTAAATGGTAAAGATGATTTCTTTGATCCCTTCCCTCTTGCTCTCGTTGATAATTCAGTTTTTTCTCGATGTGGCATGTATATGAGTGCTAGGATTTCCAGTTCAAGACATATGCCACTGCCTGTTCCTCAGTGTTTTCTGCAATCTTCTTTTCCCCTCTAATTTACGGATTCCTGTCTGGCTTTCAGCAAAATTTTACCATCTTGAAAGAATCAGATATCCGGCAAAGACAGGAGGATGATATCACGAGAGTGGCAACAGTTCTGTCCATATCACGAGGTGCTGCAAGCATCTTACTTCGTCACTATAACTGGTAAATTTAAAACTGTATATCCTTGTACTGGTTGATATGTCATCTTGTTTTGTGTGTCTATATATGATACCATTATAAGAGTCACGTGTTTTTTGTGCTGCATTGTATGATATGTATGGTGTTGGTTGTTTTTGGTATACACATGTATGAAAGAGTTGGTGTTACAGGA
The DNA here is from genome assembly GCA_034509205.1 of Ceratonia siliqua. NCBI lineage: Eukaryota > Viridiplantae > Streptophyta > Magnoliopsida > Fabales > Fabaceae > Ceratonia > Ceratonia siliqua. Next base: position 7,483,320 of record JASKGM010000009.1, read on the forward strand.
GTGTCAGCAAAGTTCATGATGCATGGTTTGCTGATGAAGAACATGTCCGAAAAGCTGTTGGTTTGTTGGAGAAGCCAGTTGTCCAGTTTCCTAATGCTAGGGAGGTGAGATACGGATATTTGGAGTTTAAATTTGGTCAATAACTTAGTTGGATTTTCTTGTCTTCTGAATCTTGTGCTCCATTTCTATCTCACTGTTTTTGCTTTTGCGGCCAGCTTACTTGTGGCATCTGTTTTGAAACTTATCCTCGTGCTCGGATTGAATCTGCTGCTTGTGGTCATCCCTATTGTATCTTATGTTGGGAAGGTATTTCATTTTTTTATTGCGCTGTTACTTTGTTAATCTCAGATATATTCTGGACATGATTCTGAAAATATTCATTTTGGCTTTGTTTGTAACCTTTTCACATTTTAGTATCCATCTCTATTTTTTATATGTAGGTATGCCTAGGTGATTTTGTTTTCTCATTCTGTTAAATCTAATTGTTCAGATGTTATATGTATCAGTTACTATCCTTTCCCAAGTTTTTTTTTTCTCCTTTTATGGTCTTATCATGTTGTTTTGTCCTTTTCACGTGCTAGGATATATTGGCACATCCATTAATGATGGTCCTGGATGTTTGATGCTGAGGTGCCCTGATCCCTCTTGTGGTGCTGCTGTTGGTCAAAATATGATTAATCAATTAGCATCTGCTGAGGATAAGGAGAAGTATGTCCGTTACCTTCTTAGGTCTTATATCGAAGACAACAAGAAGGTATGTGCTGTAGTAGATGCTGAATCTGGACTTTGATAAAGGAATATCTGTTCTTACTTTATACTGCCAATGAAAGCCATGCTTTTGTATGCTGGCTGTTTCTTTTTCATTAGGTGTTTATAAATCTTTGCATGGTGGAGTTTAGTGTGAGCCACATTTATAATTCCTTGTCTAAACAGGGCTATAAATTCCTAGATTATGTGATTGATGCTTCATTACTTATCACATGTAATAATAACCTGCTCGATAATTTTAAATTATTTTAGTTTTTAATGGAAGATGGAATTATATCTTCAACCGAATTTTTCATCCATTGGCAGATTAATCTTATGTCGTGCTTCCTTTACTTTGTATAGACCAAGTGGTGTCCTGCTCCAGGTTGTGAACATGCAGTTACTTTTGATGCTGGTAGTGGAAACTATGATGTTTCTTGCTTCTGTTCATATAGCTTTTGCTGGAATGTAAGTTACCTATCGATTGTTTGAAATTATTATAATATTGCATTTCAGATTATTCTTGTTTGGTATGCTGACTGATATTATGCTTTGGAACTACAGTGCACAGAGGAGGCTCACCGTCCAGTAGACTGTGGCACTGTGGCAAAGTGGATTTTGAAGAATAGTGCAGAGTCTGAAAACATGAACTGGTAGAGAATATATTATGACATTTCTAGATGTTATTTCTTGCCTGCATTTCATTGGGATATTCTATTGCTATGTCTAGGTAATGCAGGATGAGAAGATAATGTTCTTATTTATTTTATTATTTAATGATATAATTATCATTTGGGATTTATGGATTTGTAATTAGATAATTGGGGCAAATTAGGATTTAATTAGAGATTTAAATAAAGGTATTTGAGCCTAAGGATATATTATCCCATATCGTATTATCCTAGATACTAGGTCTTCATATTTGAGTATCATTAGGATTTCTTATTTAGGTTGCCTATAAAAATGCCTCTCATCAAATAAAATAGTTACCCCTGATTTTTATTATAAATTGGCACTAAGTTGTTTGAGAATTTTCTTTATTTCTAGTTTGTTCCCCACTTCCCCTTCTGTCCAACATCACTAGGTGTTTGAATAAACTGCATTATCTATTCTAACATGTATGGCTTTGAAAGATTTTGGTGTCTTTCTGTGTGTCTCTCCAGCGTATTAATCTTAGCCTAAAATTATAACATAATTGTTAATATGTACTTATTTTGTATGTTGCAAGTTGACAAAGATGGTGATTCCATTGGATCTCCCTTTTGATAAGAGGGGGGTGGCAAGAAAGGTGGTTAATGTGGCGGATATTTGACTTGGTTTTCTATAAATTTTTGTGTGTTGCCCTCTGGGGAATCAAGGATATATGTGACAAGTCAAAAAAGCATTCTTAATGCTTTGCTAAATCAATTGATTGGTTTGATTTATTTATCTATTTTTTTGACAGATTTTTGCCAATAGTTTGAGTAATGTGGTATTAACAACAAACGCAGAGATCTAATGTTTGAATTGGACACTAATGGGGAATATAATGGGATGGAAATTATTCAGATTTTTATGCTTGAATGAGAGTAAAAGTTAGTTAGCTGAAGGGGTGTGAGTCAGTACTCCTTACTTCGCTTCCTTTGAAGGAACGAAAGCCACAGAATATCCAGAACAGTAATATTGTCCGTGTTTTGACTTCAATTTTACCAGACCAGTTCTTAGTCTTTGGAATACTGGAATTCTACGTTCTCTTGTTTCTTGTTCATGATCTGTAAATTATTGCACTTCTTTATACAGTGAAAATTTGAGAGCCTTTGCTAACTGTTTATTTGATGACTTTCAGGATACTTGCCAACTCTAAGCCCTGTCCCAAGTGCAAGCGACCAATCGAAAAAAACCAGGGGTGCATGCACATGACATGTACGCCCCCTTGTAAATTTGAATTTTGCTGGTATGTGTTTTTTCCCCCTTTTTTAACAAAATAATGTAGTATGCTTCTTTTTTCTTCTGTTCTTTGCTTTTTTCCATGATAAAACATATCATTGTTGTAGAAGTATGATAATATGCTGGTTGAATTTTTGTCTTTGGGGATGAATAATAGTTTTTGTTTTTCTTGGTGCCACTGACTTGTTTTTCTTTTGTTTTCGAATAGTTTAAACTTACATTAGTGTTAATAGAACTTAATATATTTTATCTACATAGGCTATGCCTTGGAGCATGGTCAGACCATGGTGAAAGGACTGGTGGTTTCTATGCTTGCAATCGTTATGAGGCAGCTAAACAAGAGGGAGTGGTAAGGGAAAAAGTATTACTTAACTTCTCTTGATTCAGGCTTCATGATACAAGTAGTCTACTGTTTTCTCCCATCTAGTTGGATAATTAATAATATTTGCGTATGAACTTATTTTATATTGCTGCATTTAGTATGATGAAGCTGAAAGAAGAAGAGAAATGGCAAAGAATTCGTTGGAGAGATACACACATTATTATGAGCGGTGGGCCAGCAATCAATCTGTATGCTACACTCCAAACTTATCTTCATAGGTTTTTTTTTTTTTAATCTCTACAATGTAGGAGTCTAATTGGCTAATTTTTTTAGTGAATCCTTCGTTGATAGATGTTAAATTGTTCTCCATTAAGTGTTAAATTATTTGATGCAGTATCTATCTAGATGTTTTGAATATCCTCTTTTTCAATAGTTTTACATGTGGGGATACTCTGTATTGATGTCATCATGTGTAATCTCTTTTTTCTTGTCTGGCAGTCGAGGCAAAAAGCTTTTGCAGATCTACATCAGATGCACACTGTGCATGTAAGTTACTTAGGTATCTGCTATGTTCAGCAATCTTTTTTTTATGTTTATTTATTTTTTATATTGCACTTCGTGCATAATTGTGACAGCTGACAGAATATTTTCTTTTCAAGTTTCATCTAATTGTTTTCTAAAAGGCTAAGGGTGTGTTTGGTTTACTTGTTTTCTGCTTTCATTTTCAATGAAAACAGAAAACAGGAGTGAAAACTTGTTTGGTTAAGGGTTTCAGAAATATTTTCTTGAAAACGTTTTCAAAATTTTCTGAAAATTTGAAAACAGCAAAAAGACGTTTTCAATATTTCCTATTGAAAATTTTGAAAATAGAAAACAGGAATTTTGAAAACACGGTGACAGAATTGTAATTAAGCTGAAAATTTTTGAAAAGGCCGTGCCAATCTGGTAAATATTATGAAAACATGTTATCTGACTTTTGATACCCACATCACTCTCTCTCGCTCATCATCTCCCCTGCTCGCCCCTGCTTGCACGTTATCTAACAAAATATTGTGTATGAGAAATGATTTTTTTTTATTTAATAAGTTTATTTTTTTCTCTATTAAACAATAACACAATTGAAAATGAGATTTATTATTATAAACCAAACATGTTTTCATGTTTTCACTTTTTGAAAATAGGATTCAGCATTACAAACCAAACATGTTTTCATACTTTTCATTTTTTGAAAACAGAGAATGAAAATATAAACCAAACGCCTTTTCTAAAATTCAAAAATTTTAAAATGAAAATCATTTTTAAAAAATGAAAATACAAAATGAAAACAAGAAATGTTTTCCTAAACCAAACTCCCCCTAAAAGCACATTTCAGGAATTTTTGAAATGCCTAATATTTACTTGTATAAAAAATCAGGAGTGCTAACATAAATAATATGAGACTGATCCTTGGAACTCATTTTTTCCTATATAACAGATTTTCCTTTTGGTTGTATACAAGATCTTCAGAAGTTAGAAACTACCCAAATTCATAGCTCTTTCCATATGATAAGATCTGCATTTTATATTTTTTGCTTCAGTTGCAGAGCTCTTTTGGTTATGTTACTGCCAGCTACTTTATAAGCTTTTAAAGCAAAAGGATAATAAAAGATGCCTTTTTCTGGACCGCCCTAGAATTTTCTTATTTTCTAATTAATGTAGAGCTCAATAAGTGCTGCTGGAAACCCTATAATTGCTTGTTAATCCTCCTTGTTTTTACCAGATTGAGAAGCTTAGTGACACACAGTGCCAACCTGAGTCACAGCTTAAGTTCATAACTGAGGCCTGGCTACAGGTAAATGAATGTTTTATGGTTTCATCAGATATTGGGTTGTAAAATTTTCAGCTTTCAATTATGAATTATGAAGTTTTTATATTGTTGACTTTGTGGTTGTTCTCATATCCCCTGCCCCCTCTTTCTGAATCGCCATTTTATTGAACTATTACTTGAAGATGGTCGTTTGACAAGAACATTTTGGGCTGTAAATAAATTTTCTAGTGGTTTTTATTATATAGCTGCAGATAGGTTTTGTGACAGCAGCCACAATTGCATGAAGTTCATTTCAGGGTGAATAAAAAAAGCTTTCTAATCCCTGTTTCTTGTTTGCAGATAGTTGAATGTAGGCGAGTGCTGAAGTGGACATATTCATATGGGTACTATTTACCGGAGCATGAGCATGCTAAAAAACAGTTCTTTGAGTACTTACAAGGTCAAATATGTCAATTTCATTAGAATTGTTTTGTACTTGTGTTTCTACCACAATTAATACTTTTACCTTTTTACTTTCAGGTGAGGCAGAATCCGGTTTGGAGAGACTTCATCAATGTGCTGAAAAGGAATTACAGCAGTATCTTAATGCTGATGGCCCATCTAGAGAATTTAATGACTTCCGCACGAAGCTAGCTGGATTGACGAGGTATATGTTGCTTCCAATTTTGTTAAGCACTGCCATTTGCAGTACTGTTTTATCTGTATTTATTTATTTCTTTTTTTGGGTTCTGATGAGTTTTTGTTTTTTGGTTATCAGTTTGAGTTGCTTTTTATTCACCTGCAATTGGTTGTGTTTTCCTTTAGGGTATGTTCAGGAGTTGGGAAGGGAAGGAATCAATGAAAAAGGAAAAAAGAGGAGGGAATGGGGCGTTAAATTAAATGATGTTTTCCTTCTCCTTGTTTGAATTTTAGTATATAAACGATGAAGAGGGTCTATGGCGGGTTAAATAAAAGAAAATGATTACTTATAATACACTTTTACTAATTTACCTTTGTTACAATGATTAATTACAATGGTTTTGATAGTAATTTATTTAATTGCTCTTCCAAAACCCCCCAAATTGGGGTAACTCAAGAACATGAAGGTTGGAGGGTTTTGGAGGATTTTATAGGGTTAGTTGAAAATCTTTCATGACTTCCCTTATTTTCCATCCAAACATATCCCAAGTTTCCCTGGAAATAGAAACATGTTATTGAATATCTTTTTTGAATCAAATACTAAAATCTATATTATATTAGAGTTGGTGTCTGTTCATGGCATAAAACATTTTTTTTATGCTATACCTATCTGATGTGTTATAATAAATGCTTTTGTCTTTTTTTGGCATCATCTTGATATTGCAGGTCATTATTTCCTTTCCTTTTTCTCTGTTTTTAATCATGTTCTCCATTTGGTTTTATTATGAATTTTTATAGAATAGCACATCATCAAGGATCTTCCCCACCCCCTTTAAATATTTGTTTTTTGAAGCTTTCGTATGTTGAAATTGAAGGCCTTATTTTATTTATTTTTTCATCTGTTTTGGCAGTGTGACGAGAAACTACTTTGAGAATTTGGTTAGGGCATTAGAGAATGGTTTATCTGATGTGGATAGTAATGGAGCTGCCTCCAGCAAAGCAACAAGCTCAAAAAATGCTGCAGGGAGCAGCAAGGGGAGAGGTGGAAGAGGAAAGGGAACTACTCGAACCAGGACTGATGATTTAAATTGGTATTGTGAGCATTGTACCTATGCAAATGCTGCATCTTTTACCACATGCCAGATATGCCATCAACAGCGTCGATGAAAATATGGGTCCTCCATCAGGAACGCATCTCTCGTGCCCAAGGCCAACACACCAAAAGTTGAAAATGGAGCTATTACTCTTTATGTCTAATATACTGGCTCCCTTTTGAGGCTATTTAACATGTGAACAGGATGAAGTGGCTAAGTCACGAAAGAAGGTAGTCCTCCTTGCACTTCTATTGAATACAGCCCAATTCTATGTATATAGAGTTCTATTTTATTATATTTTAGGTAATGGGGTTTATGCTACAGGCTTTGTAACCGAATATCTCATACAACACATGCCGGAGATAAACACAAATGTGCTTGTTTGTGTCCTGATTTCTTTCAGTAAATCTGTCTGCAGCTTCTGTAAGATATTGTCTTCCATACTCAGGTCGTGTATAAGCATAGGGGGTTAATTTCCTCTGAAGCACATCATGATGAATGAACTATAGGAAAGACGCTGTACCTATATACCATTATCACTTGAAATTTATAGTACCTTTTCATTGTGGCTGGCTTGAGGAATCTAAAATATGACCCAAGGTCGAAGCATCAATTTTACGTTGATTTTTCTAGTTCCTTAGGTGGCCTTTGTAGGTTATTGATATGCCTGTAGTAAATTGCAAGCCACTTTGTCCTAGTATTACTTAATGATTTGCATATAAACGAGTTTGCATGTCCAGTTAGCTTCTTCAGTCAGATTAACCACTACTTCCTGAAAATTGCTCATAAATTGGGCCGTATTGTTGTAGCCTCTTTCTATTATTGGTTATTATTTGCAGAGAGCAAGGTGACATGAGCGAGTTGTAGACTGGAGTAAATGTTTTAAGAATGTAGTTATTTCGGGTGAACTAATTTAAATTGAATTTTAATGGTTGCTTCGTGATAATGAAGCATTATTGGCGAACCCTCCTTACCACTAGAAAAGTCTAACGAACGAGGTAGTATATCCCATTTTCAAGATCACTGCGAATGATTTTCACATAAATCAGCCTTATTAAATTTTTTTTGAAAAATGAAGCTGACATGGATCACGATATGACTATAACTCTTATCTGGAGGTGTATTCCATTTTCTCCCGCGTGAAAGAACCAACTGTACAGAACTCAAACAATTACAAGCATGTCACATAAGTGTGAAGTACTGTGCAGCATGTCATCATGTTTGAATTTTTGAGTTTGAAGGAGAGACATGAACTGAGATCTTGATCTTGAGCTGCCTCCACATCAAGTTTAACTACATATACTTCACAGATTTGTCTTTGAACATCTTGAAGCTCAATGCATTTAGCATTGCTCTAGAATACTGTCGTGAAGCCATTTTCCAATCTGGTCCTGTCTTCATCATAGCCTTGAACTCCTCAAAACTGATCCGACCATCCTTTACCGAAACAAACACAAGTTTGTGTTAAAACTTGAAATTGAAATTGATATAGCTAGCATTAGCCTAAATCAGTGGTTAAGTAGGACATCTTTTTGTCTCTTTTACCTTATCCAAGTCGACTTCAAATATGATGTCATGGATCACCTGGTCGTTACAGCGCCCAATGTCGTCATCCAATAAGGCATCTCTCAATTCCTCAAACTCAACATATCCACTCTTATTCTTGTCAAAGTAACCGAAAGCTTCAGTGAGATGCTCGTCACTGCCGATCTTTGTCAGATGAACATTCATTGTGATAAATTCTTCCCAATTCAGTGTGCCGTTTCCATCGATATCTGCCTTTTGCCATGAAAAAAGAAAAACACATTTTATTTTTCGAATATAATGATTAGAATAACCCAGTAAAAATAATGGAAACCACCAAGTGTGTAAAGAACTTACAGCGTCCAATAACATTTGCACATCTGGATCAGGAAGACTGTGTCCAATCGTAGAAAGGCCATCTCTGAGCTCTTCAAATGACAAGTTTCCATTTTGATCCTTGTCCATCATATGAAACATTTGCTTGATCCCGTGTATTTGCTCATCTGGTAGGTTATCTGCCACCACCTGAACACAACCCATGTATCAGTTTAGGCTACTTTGAAGCTACCAACCCTGACCTGCCACTACGAGCTTAAAAAGGGCTTTAAAAATTTACTCTCAGAACTTTCTTCTTGAACTTGTTCATCAAGGAGAATTGCTTTATCCTCATTTTGACGTGGTCTCCTAGACAAACATTTCGACTCTGTTCCTTATTTTGTATCCAGGGATGTTCTTCACACACACACACAAAAAAAAAAAGATTTAGTCCATTTTTTCATGTAACCAAATTTCAATTAATTCATCAAACTTCAAGCACATACCAAGTGCTTCCTGAACTGTTAACCGGCTGGACGGATTAGGATCAAGCATACTTTTAACTATACTTTTTGCTTCGTCTGAAACCTTAGGCCAAGGATCTCTTTCAAAATCTATGGTACCCCGGATAATAGCCTGTGCAATTCCTTCCTCACTTTCTGTATATTTATAATCCCATTATTAGAAGGAACTCCATCATAAACAAATTTTTCTGAAATGATTTTCTTGCTCTTCACATGCATGAATTAAAAGGGAACCTACCTGCCCAAAAGGGTGGAACTCCACAAAGTAAAATATAAAGGATTACACCTGCGCTCCACACATCAATTTCTGATCCGTAGTTACGTCTTAAGACCTCTGGAGCCATGTAATAGGGACTTCCAACAATTTCACTGAATCTCTGGCCTGTCATCCCATTGTAAAGGATAATTATTGTTTTAATCCATAAGGCCCTCAAGAAACTCTACAAGAGTAAAATAATGGAACTGTACCAGATTCATAGAAGGTGGAAAGGCCAAAATCGATTGCCTTTACGGGAGAACCCTCACTTGCATCTGCAAATAAGAAGTTTTCAGGTTTCAAGTCCCTATGTATTACCCCGTTGGCATGGCATACCTGCAAAATATATCAGAATTTCATTTATATACAAATGAGAAAAAAAAAATAATGAATATCGTAATTCATAAAGTTTCAGGTTTATAATTCAATGATATGAAAACAAGAAGATTTACCTTTGTTCTCTTCATGTTAATTCAATTAATCCAAGAATAGGCACATTACGGGAAAGATTTGAAGAGGGTAGACAATGTTCAAATCCTGTGTAACGAAACAGAGCATGATGTTTATTCCATTTCCAAGAGAATGAAAGTTTACCTTGCAAATTTCAAGAATTGTCTTGGTAACATTAGCGGCAGCACGTTCGGTGTAATGGCCTTTAGCGACGATTCTGTCAAAGAGTTCGCCACCTTCACAAAGCTCCATGACAAGATAGACAGCTTCTTTGTCCTCATAAGCTTCCCTGAAGCTTACAATATTAGGATGCTTAGGCAAATGCCTCATTATCTCCGCTTCTCTCCTCACATCTTGAATATCAATCTCCGTTCTCAGCTTGGTCTTGGCTATCTTCTTGCATGCAAATGCCTGCCCCGTTTGAAGTTCCACGCACCGGTAGGTGACACCAAATTCTCCGCGTCCTAATTCCTTCCCAAACTGGTATCTGTCAAAGATGTTGCCGAGCGTGGGGTTGGCGACGACGTTGATGGGGCGGGAGGTGATGGATTTCCGCGGCGGGGGATAGGATTCGAGGTCACTTTTAGGCGTAGAGGGCTTGACGACGTTCTTGGACCTCCTGCGAGGGAATGTTTTGCCCGGCGTGGATATGCAGCTTCCCATGGACTACAAGGTTCAATTTTGATGTTTAGTTAGCGATATTATACACTGATAAACTTACTTGGGGTTTAACTCGATACCATGGGAAGACAAACAGAGTTCCTATGAGAAAAAATGGGAATCGCAAAACCAGACAGCTATTAGAGACAAAGACAGAGACACAGAGAGAGGAACAAAGAACAATACTATATGTGGGAGAAGGATCTTGAGCAGGGATATTCGCAACCCATTTTTAATGGTTTTGTACAGTTTGTCCCGCCATTTTCTTAGGACCGGTAAGCTTCTGTTAATATTCACGACCAATTTTCTTTGACCAAAAAAAGCATTTTACTCTCTAGGTTCAGTTTTAACTTTTAAACATGACTCTATGCCCATTTTTTTTGCTGTTTATCATATTCACACTCACCATTATTAGCCTGCTTAGTTTGTTCTTTTACTCTGACACATCATGGAAAACAAATAATGGGTAAATAATCCAACTCATAAAACCCAAACTTGAACCCATGAAAGCTATTAGCTCATTCATATAAAATCCTCTTGTGCGATTCATAGCTTCCAGAACACAAAGTTTGTATAAATATTAATGCTCTGTTTTTAATTAATCAGATCTTCAGTCCGAAAGTGGAGGAAACTTATGGGTATTTGACTGCACTGCAGTTTCCTCCTTTAGGATCGCTATGAAGAATCCAAATTCCAGAAAATTGAAGATCTATATAACTCTAGATAAATAAATAAAAGCAAACATAGATATCGAACTAAAATAGAAATAAACAGAGAGAAAGAGATAGTCGTTGAATTTACGAGTGATTAAGATACAAGTATCTGGGGGGAAGACCTAATATTATTATGTTTTTCTATGAAAGAGAAACTCCCAACTTGGAATTGCTAGGATTGTTGACTAAGGTTATCATCTTTTCCGTAAGAACACTTGGAAAGCTGCAATCTTGAGGCAACCAAGCAACTCCTTTGTTGCTCCAGGGAGATTCCAAGGCTAGCAGAAACGCATACAAAGCCACCAGAATTGAAATTGCTAGAGATAGATACATCTCTTCCGTGAAGCTCGTCAGTACCATTGTGGCTCAGAAACGGACAGATAGAGAGGGAGGTGGAAATACTCAATCGGCTATGGAGAGTGCGGAGGTTGTTCAGTGTATATGTAGAGAAGGAACATATGGGGTATGTTAAGGACAGTGAAACAGAGAACATGGCAAAGTGTGATTGGGAGTGCAGGGGCGGTGTTCAGGGGGAAGCATGTGTCGCAGTTATTAATTGTGCAAAATTCACTGAATCTCTTCGCAGCTGGTCATGTCATGTCATGTGGAGCAACTTGATTAAGGCATTTAAAAAGTTAAAAACCCAAGTATGTTCATGCACATCAATTATGAGGATTGTTATTGTCCAAAATTGAACTCTTTTATATATATAATATAAACATTATTTCAATTATCTTTTTATTTTATTTTATTTGGTCAAGGAGAAAAATGTTCCATACTTAACAAACAAATTGAAATAGAGAAATAGAAAGTTTTTTGGGTGACCTTCTTCAAAAAGTAATTTTTGTTGTTGTTGGTAGCTCCATGTTTTACCTACTAATATGCACATTGTCGGCTTATCGAAAGATGTGTCTCAGATTAAAATAATTAAATCGTATTATTAACTCTTGAATATTTAAGATCAATGACTATATAAGGAATTAAATACATCAGCAGAAGAACATACGAATTGTTTCAAACTCCTAAGTCAAATGAGGCAATCCCAACTCTAGAAAAAAAACAAAGAACAAGAAATTCTACTTGAGTATTGAAAATAATCCCTTCATAACTAGAGAAACTTACTATCCAGATGTCAAAGAATTTATTTAACAATCCTCCTATTCCCAAATTCCCTAAACAGCTTCCATCCACATTTAATTTTAAGAAATCTGAAGGGAATTTCGTGATCATTCTAATGTTACTAGCAACTACATCAAAAGTATTAATGCATACCAAGAATATAACCTTTATTCTACTAATCATGTAAAAAGTGAATCACTGCTCCATTTGAAAAATAGCGGAGTTTCTAACACACCACCAAACAATTACCTCAAATAAAATATCATCGTATGGCTATGAGTCCCTTCCAAGCACCCATGATATGGGATGAGTTTGCAAATAAACGCTTTTATGATAAAGTTTTTTGAAAAAAATTATTTTGTCTCATTTTAGCTTTTGCAATAGTTTCTTTAATAAATTTTCCAAAATCAGATTTCAACATATACTTAAAAAACTGGCTAAAAATTGTATTAAAAATATATTTGCCATTTATTTAAGGAGGGGCCTAAGTAACAACTACTCCTAATAAAAATGTAAATCAAGAAACATTTCCTTTGACATTATTTTGATGTGCAACTCAGACTCTGAGATATTGATTGGTAAAAGTCACTATCATCGTCTATCCTTATTTTTGAACGGTTAATAAAAATAATAATAAAATTTAATAATTTACCTCATAAACCTTGTAATTTATCATAATTAATTATCAAATTCCATATATTAATTGAATAGATCTTAATTTACAAAATTAAATACAAGATATAATAAATTACACCAATATAATAATTTACGTTTATCAAATAGTAAATATAATATGTAAAAGTTCAATATTCTTTTCGGAATAATATCATCTATCATTTTAATTAAATTATAGTTGTTCATATGTAATTAAATAATTATGATCATTTAAAAAAATATAAAAAACATACACTGACCAACTACAATATATCTTTTTGTTATATGTGCTGTTAAGGACTTAAATTTAATGAGCGAAAGTAGGAAAGAAATTAGATCAAATGGTATATAATCTGTGTCTTAAAGAGGTCATTAATTGTCCACGTGGCAAAAAATGAGTGGACTATCAAATTGCCTAAAATTGGAGCTTGCTACCATATGTGGTTGATTAGTACAAGATTCTAACCGCGAAAGATAGGCCAGCATGATCACTGAGCGCGCGAAACTCCCATGTTTGGCAAATGCTTTATTTTGGGTTTTAGACTTGAGAATTTAGCCAACACTCCACTCTATCTCTGCGTGTTTCACTCTCTGTGTGCTCTTTCTAGGTTTTCTCAATCAATCCTTCTCTCTCAGCCTCTCATAATCTCTTGAATAGATAGAAAAACTTCGTGGTTTCATAATAAAAGGTAACAACTTTGCTCTTCTTTACCTTCCTATTCTTCTATACTACTTTTACTGTCAGTTCTGTTAACTGTGCCTGCCTCTGTTGATTCTTGTCATTTGTACTGCTATTGCTTTCCGTTACATGCGATCACCAAACTGCAGCTTTGGATTGAAATATTTTCAAAAAGCTTCATTTTTTAATGTTGTTGGTGATATTCATTAGGGTGGTCTCTCTTTCTATTCTTCCTATCTCTTTTGAGACTTAACTGCTGTTGTGGTTCCTTTTATGTCTGTTACTACTCAAAATTCACCTACGTTGTCCTACGAGAATTTGCGGAAGGGGTTAGGGGTGTCCATTGCCATAGGAATTGAGAACCTCAATTGAGAGTGGTCCTTCCACCATTTGATCGTATGCTTCTGTGTGGTAATTGTGACTCAAATAGTTAAACTAATCTAAATTCTCATACTTCTAGTTAATCCTCTGTTCAGACTTTGATAAGAATGATAGTCCCTTCCCTTTTCTCCCCCGCCCCCCGTTTTTTAAAGGTATTCTATTCTCCAGTTTGACTTTAACATTCCTAGACATTTTCTTTTAAATCTAGAACATGACATAATTGACCTGGTCATGGTATACTAACAAGTAACAACTACGCTTGGTCGTTCTGTTGTAATGTCCACAAGTTAGGTCAAGTAATGGGTAATGGGTACAGTTCGTTAACTCTTTCCTCATATTTCTTTTTTTTTTTTCCCTTCATTTTCTCCCCTATTGCTTGTATAATATTTAATAAATTATAATGGTGGAACTGGAATTCTTCTCCAACGACGTATAGTATTGGGTGTCTTCTTTTGAGATTTTGTTGTTGTTGTTTGTCTTTCCTTTCTTCTCTCTTCCGTCGAATTGTCAATTGGTCTTATATCTCTTCGGTTAAACCAATGTAACAGTGTGTCAGTGATCCTTAGCGAGAAGCGAGAAGAGATACTAGAATGAGTTCGACTGGAACTTGGAATCTCTACATAATATCTCAAAGTAAACAGACAGGTCCCCTTTGTAATCTTAGAAAGGAAGTGGATGTTATTTGCCCCCAAATATCAGTAGAGGAAAGTAGTGATCTTGATCGATGTTTTTATGAGCGAGATTTTTCTTCAGACAGGAGATGGCCTTTGTCGTCCGTTGATGACAAAAGTTATTCTGGTTTATTTCATCTGTGTGCCATTGAGTCATTAGCCTCATGGTTTTTGCTGGTGGCAAGCTCTTCTATTTTTTTGAGCAAAAATGTCAATTTTTTCTATGGCTTCAGATTACATCCTGCCAAAAAAGTTTCTTTTCCTGAAAGAACCAACCTAAAAGCAGATAATACTTCACAGAAAATTTTGAAGTACGAAAAGGCAGCTGTATGTGCAGAGAGCTCGAGTGTGAATGATGCATATACCATAGATTCTCCCTTAAGCTGCTCTGGTAATTCAGGGTCTTCTTATGAATGTTCATCTGAGAATTCTTCGACTCCTCTTAGCACCAAGAGTGATTCTTCCTCCGAGATTCTAGATTTAGACAGAGCAAATTACTGGGATTCTCTACTCAATCTTGAAGGGGAAGACTGTGAGTGGATTTCGGATTTTAAGCCTAGTGGATGCTTATCGGAGAACCCTTCAACTCCTCTCAGCACGAAGGGTGATTCTTCCTCCGAGGTCTCAGATTTAGACAAAGCGAGTTACTGGGATTCTTTACTCAATCTTGAAGGGGAAGACTATGAGTGGATTTCAGATTTAAAGCCTTATGGATGTTCATCTGAGAACCCTTCAACTCCTCTTAGCACCAAGTGTGATTCTTCCTCCGAGGTTTCAGATTTAGACAAAGCGAGTTACTGGGATTCTTTACTCAATCTTGAAGAGGAAGACCATGAGTGGATTTCTGATTTAAAGCATTATGGATGTTCATCTGAGAACCCTTCAACTCCTCTTTGCACCCAGTGTGATTCTGCCTCCGAGGTTTCAGATTTAGACAGAGCCACTTACTTGGATTCTTTACTCAGTCTTGAAGGGGAAGATTCTGAATGGATTTCAGATTCAAAGGCAAAATTGGAGTATTTCCAAAATGGTTTTCCCAGCCCATCTTATAAGAGTAGTTGGGGTTCTGAAGTTCGTTCTTCAGTCTCTAATATTTCTGGAGTACAGGGTAAAGGATCAGAAGATACTATTTCAGTGGAGGATCTATTAGAAACAGCAGACATGGAACAGGTCGGTGCTGATGAACCAATTTTCTGGCCATTTGAAGGGGAATTTAATTGGAATTCTGAGGAATCCGTGAGTTCATTTTCCATCTCGCCTAGGAAGCAAATAAATTATTTTGGTACCCCTGATAAATCATTTGGTTCGAAACTGCTAAGAGGAAAAGTTAGAACTAAAGAAAGGGTGTAGGAGAAGGCTTGACTTTGGCTTCAGATCAACGACATCAAGGATGAAGGAGTGGAAACAAAAAGGTGATGAGGCCGAATGCAGATCAAAATCCGAACCTTCAAAGTCTAGCTCTAGCATGTTATCTAAAAGCTCAGCAAAGATTGCACCTTTAGAAAGTAAAGATGAAATAGATGTATTGAAACCCAGAGTAGCGCCCAGAATCAAATCATTATCTGCTGGTAAGAACTCTCTCAAGACAAAGTTTGCGTCAAACAAAGAACTTCCATTGGGAAGGGGAAATCTTGCACTGGATGAAGAAATTCCAATAGAGACATTGGTTGGGCTCAAGGAATTTGATGCACGCGAGGGGCTTGATTCAGAGTTCAACGGGAATGTCTTTCTGCTCGATGAATCTCTCTAATTATTCAAGCACGTGACCGGAGAGAAAACCATAACTGCAACTTACAGTGAATGATTACCCAACTGTTGGGTCGTTAACTCCACATTCCTTTATATAGCGCCTGCTTCTGTGTAAGAATTGGTGCAGTTCCCTTACGGCACTTGGATGAGAGGCACATGTCGAGATCGTGGTCCCTCTATATAACCCTCACATCATTTTTTCTTTTTATTTTATTCCAAAAATATAGTCTCTCTGATTGAGGTACATGTATATTATCTTTATTAGTACTCTTGAGATAATACCATGGTACTTTTCATTAAAATAGCATTATATGTTATGATATTAATGACAATAGTTTAGTACTATAGTAGTATCAAAGATATTTTTCTTAGGTGTGTGACATTTTGTGTAGGGATGTTGTTTAGTAACGTTAGCAAAAATCTTTGGCTATAAGCACTGTTTCTAGATTCTTGTTCAATTAAGCTACACTTTCCTTCAAACAGTCAGTGAATTTATTAGTAATCTGTTGTATTAAGGTGTTGTGGTTTGCTTTAACTCGATGCTGGGGTTGGTATACATTGAAACCTTATTCTGGTATTATACCATATCTTCAAGGAACGCTTTTGTCAGAAATTAAGGTGACAATTGGCGAGTGAATAGTTTCATTTTAAAAAAATTTATGTAAATTTATAAAATATTTGAATATGAAATAAATAAATTCATGATTTTCAAGGAAATTATCATATATTAAACATGAAAATTTTTAATTTTATCTATATCATATCTAAAACTTTGATTAATAATTTTTAAGCACTGAAGATATTAAAATTCAGAAAATTTTCTTGAAATATGTATATGGAATGGAAGTATTCCCAAAATCTCAATATAGAATTAAAAAAAATAAAATTACTAAAAAATTATATTTTTTTCTTGTACTATTTTCTTTTCAAATTATTGCTCTTGTAAGAGTTTTATTTTATTTTAAATTATTTGTCGTTTTTATATTATCAATAAAGTATTAATTATTTTTTTTAATTTTATTATTATCTTCAATGAAGTAATCAGAGTTATATTGACTTTAATAAGAGTAATTTAATCTAATATAATTATTTTTTACTACAATTGAGATTATTTCAAACATTTTTTAATTCTTATGTAATAAACCTTAAACGATAGATAATTTAAAACGGATAAAATAATTTTAAGATCATTTTTAAGTTACTCATGGATTGCAATACTCTATGAGAGAGGGGGAGTGATATAGTTACTCTATGAATAGTATAACATTCACTTAATTCCTATAATAAAATTTTTATTATAAGAAAAAAGAAAAAAAGATCTATTTTTTATTCTGACACTACCATTCAATGATCGAAAGTTGCATATACGAGGGAGGGTGCAAATATAAGTTTTTAATAGCTTAAAAACTATGCCATTCTTTCCCAAGTTGATGTGCTTTTTCTATCACGTGGGTGTTTAAATGAGTTTATATTTTTTAATAATCATTTTAAATAAAAGTGTTAATTATAAAAAGAATAATTATTTGATATTTAGATATTGTTATATAAAAGTGATTTTAATAAAAAAAATATATTTATATAAAAGTGATTTTAATAAAAAAAACATATTTATAATATTTAAATAAAAATATAAAAATATTTTTATGCAAGTAAAATTTTTGAGAAGGGTATGAGAAGTACTTCTATCTATCTTATATCTTATATGTGTGTTTGGATGAAAAAAATATTTATTTAAAAAATAAATTTTTTAAAAAAAGTAATTTTTGTAATCCATGTAGAAAAAATGTTATAATTACAAGTTTTTTTGACTTATTAAAATGATAATTTAAAATACGTAGAAAAAATGTTATAATTATAAGTTTTTTTTACTTATTATTTTAATTAAATTAAAATGATCATTTTTAAAATATGTAAAAATGATTTTACTCTCTGGTCTCTCTACTTCCCATTACCAATTCCATTCTTCAATTCTATAACCCCCACATCTCTATAATATTCATCCACAGGATTACCCCCAAAATGGTCTTGGAAGCGCTGTATCCAAACAGAGAGACTAGGGAACGAGGCTTTGCCGGGCGTCGAGGATCACAATCGAAGAGCTAAGCATTAAGGAGCTACGTCAAGTTTTTGGGAGAAGACTCGAGTAGTCGAGGAACTATATGAGGAATTGGGAATTGAGGGAGGAGGGTAATGTGAACAGTGATGTTCTCTCTCTATAGTGAATTGGTTGAGAAAATTGAGAGGGCCAGGGAGGAAATAATGTTAAACTTGTAGGGGTAATTTTATCACTCGTATATTCTCTCTTTCACTCATAATTACTTAAAATGAGAAGTAGAAATGTTTAACTTTTGAAAATAGTCATTTTTTTAGTTTTTTTTTGTGAAAAAATACTTTTGATCAAACTCTTACCAAATACCACTTTGACCAAAAGAATTTTTTGAAAAAAAAACAGAGAAAAACAGTAATCAAACCGGCTGTATGTCATAAAAGAAAAAAACTATGTTGAAAATTATTTATAAATAAAATGTATTATTGATTAAAAGAAAAAAAATAAGTTTTTTTTAAATTATTTTTTATTTATCATAATTATTTATTAATTTTTAAATAATTATAATTAAAATAAATATAAAATATATGTACATTAAATAAGTTATAGTTATTTAAAAAAATAAATAATTATTATTAAAAAAATTCGAACCTTTTCTTGACCGGATCAAGCAAGAAAAGAGGAAAAGAGAGAGAATGGTAGAAATTCCGCAGTCACCACCTGCCTCCTTGAGGTCAACTATAGCAGCTAAATGCTGACCAGCAGAGTGTAGATCTATTTCCATTTCGTTAGCACTTGGAATAAACGATCAAAAGAGAAATTCTAGCTGCACGTGTCGTCCTTGTGGGCCGCGTTGGGAGGATAGACGACAGCCGCCTAACCCGCCGCTCTCCCGCTTCAAAGATACCCTCGTCTGTTTCCCTTATTTACCAAAATTACTCTCGACATCGTCCCACCAATAAAAGGGTCATTTGGGCATTCGGGCCGCTACAGTGCAGGTCTCTCAGTGGAAGCTTCGCTCTCTGTTTCTTTGCCTTCCGCATTCTTGTTTGACTTGGGGGGGGAAGTTGGAACGTCCTATTTTCTCTGATATTGCAGAGCTTTTTTTTTTTCAGATATATTAAAAAGTTTTCCCTACACTCAGATTTCGTGTTGAATCTCTTGCCGATCATTGCCATTGACTTCGCCGGTAGGTGTTGTATTCACGTTCTTCTCCGATTAGCTAATCTCTGTTAAATTCCCGGAGTTTCTTCGTCGTTGTTTGTCAGATGTGGATGAATCGTTCATCTTCCTGATTTCTTTTTTAAAAAAAATGATTTTGTAGCAGATTTTTATATTTATTTTATGGGAATTTGTTGGTCTTAACAAGTGAAGGACCCTGCTTTCTCCAAATGTGTTAATAGGTTAGTTTGCTTATAATTTCTCTACCTTTTGTCGTATCAATTTATTTCCAAGTTCTACTGTTTATTTTTCTGTTTCAATAGGTAGCAGTTGTTAATTTCGCAAGTTTCTAACTGTCGCTCCCCAATAGATCGACAAAATCATTCTCTGCTGCTGAACAACTTCTTATTCGAATGGAAAGGGATATATGTGTGGATTCTGGCTTCCAACCTCTTCCATATTTATTATGTTAATCTTCCATTTGTACAAAGCATGGTTTGAGTGTGGATTTGGGGCGGTTATTTCATCTTTTACTTCTAAAGGAAAAATTTTGCTTTTTTTTCTTTCCCTGTATGCAATTGATTCAATTGAAGACTTGAGCCGCCGATAGATTGTTATTTTGAAGAAACTATTTCTAATTTCTATTTCCGTTTTTGGAATTTGTGGTCAAAATTTCTGCCTTTTTCTGTCTGCTCAATTTCCTGTTGTTTGAGTTCCTCCCCGTTTCATTTATTCTAACACATAGTAGTTGCTAAAAAAAAACTCACTGGATGCTTATCATATTTTTCTTTTCTTTTCACTGTCAAAGTCTCTTGAGGTTTCCAATCATCTGAGATATAGATATTCTTGGATTTGCTTTTAAATATTAACTAGAAGATACGATAACAGTTTATCTTCTTACAGAAAATTTCTTCGAAATATCTAGTGCAATGCGTGCACCATCATTGCTTGCACAGTGCTTGCCCGGCTTCGTGTCTCATGATCGTGGAAGTCACAGCATATCCTCCATTTCGGAGAAAGATATTCATCTGCCATCACCAGCAGTAGAAATTCTCCCTTCAAA
>JASKGM010000009.1:7503899-7525480 GCA_034509205.1 Ceratonia siliqua
TATTTGGAGGATTCATTTTCTCTAAACCTCAGGCATTAATCAAAGAAATATTTCCTTTTCTGCTGCCATTTGTGAGAGATTCGTATCCAACATTCTCTAATTGAAGAGATTATGTGAATATCTCATTGAGTGGCTGTACATTTTCTTTCCTTTTTAAATAACACAGAGATGTTTATGTGCTAGCTAATAGCTATTCATCTCATCTGACTTAATTTCTAATCACTTCTTTCATATGACAATTTTTTTTATACCATAAAGTGATCAAATTCATACTATGGTACAAACAACCATGGTATCGTGAATTCAGTAAAGTGATACTGGATCAATTTGAACCTATCCAAAATCTTTTTTTTTTTTAGAAATTACCACAGACGTGATTGTATCAGTGCGCACTTATTGCTTTAGACTAAGCCAAAATAAAGCAACATAAAGTTGGTGGAAAGTGCAGAAGCTTGACAAAATTTTTTTTGTTATTTCCTTGATAATCAGAAAAAGATGGAAAGGTTGTTGAAAAGCATTAAGCGATTAATTAACCCCTTTGTCACGCTGAAAGGGCAATTTAGTAAGTACTGTTACAGTCAAACAAAGACAACGCCAAGATAATCGATCAGCTTGAGTTTGAGGTCAGTCCATATTCCACTTTCTTTCTGTCTCTCCTCTCCCACTCTCCGGCCGACCCCTTCCCTGTTTCCTCAGTACCAATGGCTCAAAGCAAACAAAATATTGTCTTGTTCCCGTTTATGGCACAAGGCCATATAATTCCTTTCTTGGCCTTAGCCCTTCACTTGGAGAAAATAACAAACAACACTATCACTATTATCAACACCCCTTTCAACATCAAAAAGCTAAGGGCCTCTCTGCCACCACACTCCTCCATTAACCTCCTAGAAATCCCTTTTCAAAGCTCCGATCATGGCCTCCCACAAAACACAGAGAACACGGATGTGACACCATACCACCTTGTTATTCGTCTCCTCGAAGCCTCCACTTCTCTCAGGCCAGCTTTCAAGGAACTCATCCAAAACCTCATTGACCATCGCCCGCTCTGCATTATAGCCGACATATTCTTTGGATGGACCGCAAGTGTGGCCAAAGAGCTTGGTGTGTTCCATGTTATCTTCAGCGGTGCTGGGGGATATGGCATGGCTTGTTACTATTCTCTCTGGTTGAATCTTCCTCACCGGGGCGTGAATTCCGATGAGTTTTCATTGCCTGATTTTCCTGAAGCTTGTTCAATTCACAGGACACAGTTACCGACCAATATATCAGAGGCAGATGGTGGCGATGCGTGGTCAGTCTTCCAGAAGAAGAATCTTTCCGAGTGGGGAAACTCGGATGGGATTCTATTCAACACAGTGGAGGAGTTTGACTCGCTCGGGTTGCTATACTTTACCCGAAAGCTTGGGAGGCCGGTTTGGGCAATCGGACCGGTTCTTTTATCAACCGGAAGTGGATCGCGTGGGAAAGGAGGTGGTATGACCCCAGAGGTGTGCCGAGAATGGCTGGACGGAAAGCCTTTGAATTCAGTGTTGTTTGCGTGTTTTGGGTCAATGAATACAATCTCTGCCTCACAAATGATGGAATTGGCGAAGGCGTTGGAGGATAGCGGAAGGAATTTCATATGGGTTGTTAGGCCACCCATTGGTTGTGACATAAATTCGGAATTCAAAGCCGATAAATGGTTGCCAGAAGGGTTTGTAGAGAGGATTGAAAAGTCAAAAAGGGGGTTGATAGTGCATGATTGGGCACCCCAAGTGGAAATTTTGTCGCACAAAGCCGTATCTGCATTTTTGAGTCACTGCGGATGGAATTCGGTGCTGGAGGCGCTTAGTCATGGCGTGCCAATTCTTGGGTGGCCTATGGCGGCGGAGCAGTTTTTCAATTGCAAGTTGTTGGAGGAACAACTCGGTGTTTGTCTGGAGATAGCTAGAGGGAAGAGCTGTGAAGTTCAGCACGAAGATATAGCGGCCAAGATTGAATTAGTTATGAATGATGCCGTGAAAGGTAAAGGGAAGGAGATAAGAAGGCAAGCTCGTAACATCAAAGATATGATAAGTAATGCCATTAAAGATGACGATCGCTACAAGGGGTCTTCTCTCAAAGCAATGGAAGACTTCTTATCCGCTGCAGCCTACATGAAGGAGAAAAGACACCAGAATGTCTAAACGGAGGTGTTTTGTAGAAAAGGCTTGAATATGTACGTGTTGAGTGGAACTTAACCACCAATAATAAGGTGCATTTTCGTTTTGTCACCTATAAATTGCTAAAATTTAACAAAATCCAATAGTATAGAGTACATCCGAGCAAGTTTCTGTCGGCAGCTCTATTGCACGTTTTTCCTTATAACTATGGTAGTACCAATGGCCAAAAATGTTTATGTACACTGGATATACTACTCGCTGTGATCCAAAATGATCTGCCAGCAGTGATATATCAGCAATGCTATATGCTCAGTTCTCCACTAAAAAACAATGAGATCTAGACATGAAAGTAATACAACATTAGGATGCGCATGAACTTTCACCCTCGCTCCACCAAAAGCTAACGGAGAAGCTGGAAGTTAGAGACCGGACATAGTGCCACCATTTTGGCGGGATATATAGCATTTCGCCTTCTTCTAAAATACAGTCAACAAATTCCAAGTCTTGCACCTTAGGAAACATCATCTCATCTATATCATCTAAATCAACCTTCAAACATAAGAATTTTCCAATCAAGGTGGAGATAAAGATTTCAAAATAATAAAGAAAATAATAAGTAGATATGCACCTCGTCTAAGAAATATATACACTCAAACGAACACTAACAGAGAATGTAAGGTGCAGGGTTTATTCATTTATATGAATGATATTATATCAACCACAGTGATCGAGAGTTGAGACTCCATGGTTTAATAAAAAGTAACCTCTTCCCAAATAAGAAATAAATTGCATTTATACACATATCACACATCCGTGTTTAAACTTTGCAATGTAGTACACTGGTAGGCTTGACCTATGAAATATAAAACCAACAGCATTTGTTCATGATAATACGACCACCATTCTTAAGTACTCTAGATCCTTTTAGCAGCTAGTCTAAAAACCACTTGGCTGACAGTGTAAACACATAACAGTGGAAATACACAATCTTAGACACAGAGATAGAGACCTGTTGGGAGAGTACAAGAGCGAAGAGAGGATAAGAAAGAAAGAAGATAAGTTAGGTTAATGAAATACTTCTAGAGGTCTTTGGCCATTCAGATGGGAATGCAGTGATAGTGGTATGCTTCCAGCTAAGGCACAAGTAAACTGCACAGAAAGTTATTCAATCAAACAGCTCAAAAAACTAAATACCTGGCTGGAATTGCTAAGCATGGTTTCAGTGTAGGGGTGAAGTTCCTCAGACAAAGATGCAGAGTAAAGCCTTATATATTTCTTTCCGACAACCTGAAAGTATCAAACACGACAATGATTTGAGTAAAATTGGATTATAGGTGCTGAATTATGTAATGGTTCTTTAGATCAGCATGCAAGCATGTAAATTAACAGCAGAGAAAAAGAAATCCAAATGGTACATTAAATCCAAAATAGTGTCTTGGCAAGTAGAAGGGGTGTAATAAAAGAAATGAGAATCCACAATAACACTGCCAAGGTTGTGATAATCATTTGCATATGTGGCTCGCAACATGAATTACAATTGAAGAAATAGTCTTGAGGATGCAAAATAATATTGCCATGCACGTGCCTGTTGATATGAACTATAATAATCTTAATTCAGCAGGAACTCTGGCAAGTTTTGCCAAGAAATTAAATTAACAAGAAAATCATAAAACCACAGAGTCATCCACATGTGTTTATTAGAATCATGATACAACTGTACTCTAGCTAAGAAGCATAAAGATTAGTAACTGAAAGAAGCAGTACTAGTCCTATGCTAATTTTGGAACTGTTCAATCCAGAGTACTACAACTGAGTTACCTGAGCTAGTATGTTATGGTGCGGATCATGATGTAATGGTGTCACGGTCCCAGCTGGACCAAACCAAGCATTGACAGATCTCAGCTCACCTCCACCAGCAAAACAATAGTCAGGAATACAAATATCTTTCCGAAGCTCAGTTATCTGGCATTTTAATAAGATCAGTAACTGAAAGAAGCAGTACTAGTCCTGTAAATGCATGCCAAAATTACAAAACCTGGGGGAAAAGAATAAAACAAGACCTGTTCAAACAATGGATGCTGAGCAAGATACGTAGGACCACCAGAAGAGCAGCCATGGGACTCTATCCGCTGAAGAAACTCTGAAAATGTAATTAGCTCTTGCTTCCACTCTGCACATAAATAGTTCTTCCCAACCTGCAAAGCAAGCTGAACTTTACTCTTTTCTTCCGATAGTTATATATAAAAATCAAGAACAGTAATAAAAATACTTAGGAAAGAACCTCTCTCTCTCTGTCTCTCCCTCCCTCCCTCTATGGATTTGCTGTATACTTTTTGCCTATCATCGTTATAGTGAATGGAAAAGATAAAAATATAAGCCAATTGGGGAAGCTCTAACAACTACAACATCTTTACTCCAGATGGAGGAAAAACCAAGAAACAATTCTTAAATGTATCAACACATGATCTATCATGTAAAGACATGACATCCGACGATGAACATTGAGATCGTGCAAATAATAAACATCTACAATGTTTTACCTCATTACATACTTTTTTCTAAGAGCTTAATGGGTAAACATGTAGGATAGTTACTTGAGAAAGAGACTAGAAGTAAACAACTTCAATGTCAGAATAGAGTAATCACCTCAACTGGAATAGTGCGGTCACCCACAACTCTTTTCAAGTAATCTATGTTATTCCATTTTGTCTTGGCTGGCCAGTGAGCCATAGAATCACTGATAATAACTGGGGAGCCAGACAGGTAATAATCTTTTAGGAAACTTTCCAAGGACAGGGCGGACCTCTTCACCACAATCTTACGTGAAAGGGATTTGACAGGTAAAAGTTGGAGCACCTACAAGTGTAAAAGCTATAGCATAAACATTAGAAGGGCCATGCAGTGTGGCAGTAATCATCTAATCGTCTCAGTCAAATCCAACATCATAAGCACAGTAAAGGAAGCAGAGAGAGACTTAAACGCCAAAAATTTGAAAATTTCAACATTGATTGATAATTATCAAATTCAAGGGTGATACTGTTTATTTTATTCAGTAAATATAATTTCGATTTAGACATTTTTTTTAACGATTTCAAACTTTCCTGAAATTCCGTTACTTTCAGAATTCATTTCGGACATTGTCTTCTTCCCCGTAAGGAAGGTATTTACTTCATGTTCTTTAAAGTTCTCTTATTGACAATGTACAGCATAACAGCATATATCATCCAAATCAGCAGTTAATGTCAAGATGGTGTATCGTATGTAATCAAATAATATTGTTCAGCTCTAGTTTGAGCAATACAAAATCAAAAGGTTTCATCGATTAGAAAGACAGGGGGACGGAGATGGACCTCACCTCAGTCTCATTAAATTCCTGATCTACAAGTCGATGCTCGGACTTCCCTAAACCTCCATAGCTTTCTTCAGAAACCCTAATGTTCCTAGTCTTCTCCGAAACTTTCTCGACAGCAGAGTCCAAGTCCTTCCTTAGAAGCATCCCTCCCATGATCAGTCCCATATCCAAAGCCCTAAGGGCCTCCTTGAACTCACCGTTGCTGTAATGGTACTTGGCAACGTGGAGGCACGCCATAGAGTATGCGTCACGCCACACTGGGAGGACTGAGTGCCAGGGCCCCGAGTGTAGCTGCTCCCACGCCATCTCACGAGCTGCTTCAGCAGCGCGAAAGTCACCGGCCGCGGCCAGAATGGCCATGCTGACATAAGCATAGCCTCCGTGCTCGGAAATGGAGTGGAGGAGCCTCGGGGACTCCGTGTGTAGTGTTGGAGTATCGAGGTGATCAAGGGAATCGGTGGGGGAGATAGTGGTGGTTGGCGACATATTGTTGGTCTCCGGCGACTACCTGTACCTGGGCGGTCTATGATATTTGCTTAATTAATAGAGAACCCCCGGTCCGCACAGATTGGACGCATTCTTAATTTTCTTTTACTATAATTAAAGGGTAATTCTATCCTACACCCACACTCATCAAACAAAATGTAACCCTCCTCTTTGCCTTATAACCTTTTCTTCTTGCTTTATTTCCAAATTAAATAACATTTTGTAGTATTAAAAAATATTTTGAACACAAGTGTCAAAATAAACTTCATAAGTAAACAAAACTAATGGGGCATTGTTATAAAAGTTCTCTCATAAATTTCATAAAAAAAGGTTTCTTAATTAATTATTATTACTCATCCTCATTTCACTTACATAATTTTATTGCATAATAATTAATTAAAAAATGTTTTATAAAATTTATAAGAATTTTTGTGAAAAGAGCATCTCCACAAAATAAATTCAATTACTTATATTAATTAATAGCCATATAAAACACAATCAAATTTATATTAAGTTTCGTACAAAATTCTAATTTTGAATTAAGAGTTCTCTTTATACAAATTATACTCATACAAATTTAAAGAATTTTATATCATTAAAAAATATCATATATTTCATTAGTATATATAGTTGGTAGCCCATGATATATATATATATATATCCCGACTGCACGGTTTCAGTATCAATCTTGGCCGTCCAATATTGATTGGACGGCCAAGATTTATTTGAAATTTTTTTAAAAAAATTACTCGAAATACGTGTCAAATTTTTTTAAAAAATCTGAATAAATCTTGGCCGTCCAACACAGATTGGACGGCCAAGATCTGATCGAATCCCGTGCAGTTAGATCCCGACTGCACGGGATCCGAATCCTTAAAATCGCATTAACAAAACGTTATTTGTTGATATAAAAGTATATGATGCAGGGATGTCATTTGATCTCTACTCATTTATAATATTAAATTTAATTTAATTTTACAAAACATATAAAATAATAATGCTATACTCAGACAATATCTAGGTCATTTGAATAGTTTAACGTAATTTTTTTTTGTCGAATGATATATTTATGAAGTAAGTGGTACTAATCTAAATGAAATGATGCGTCAATGGTGGCGCGTGGTAAAACCCGGCCCTAATGTTTGAAGATTGGGCAAAATTAAGAAACTTTACACCACAAACAACTATTCTTGTGAGCAAGTAGAGATTTCGCTAAAATATTAATTAATGCTTGTTTTTTTTTTACCAGAGTTAGGGGGATAAAGATAATTTATTTACTATTGAGAAGCTAATACAGCTTCTCTATGCAGGTTTTTATCTGTAGGAAGTAGCAAACATGTATAGAGGATCGAGCTGTACCAATTTGATATTGAGTGATATTTGTAAGTTGTAATACAATTCTGAATTCTCTGAATGACACCATGGTTGGTGGAATGGTGGGTGGTGCTAAAAGTACTCTCAGGAATCGTACCAAAATGCATCTGTCCATTCCACTATTTTCTGCTCTTATACGTTGCTTGTCTCATTTCAGCATTTCATGTTTGAACCATGAACACATATTTCTGGTTATGTACAAACTACAAAGCATTGAATACGAATTAGGAAAAGAAACAAAACGGGTGGGAATTCATGAAGACCCCCCATGAGAACATGAAAATCGAACCCTTAGCTCCATCAAGCTAAGGTCTTATGGGGTTGTTGTGATGATGAAGAGGGTCAGGTCCCGTTGGGACTTGCCTTGCTGACTCTTCTACTATGCCAACAGAAGCTTCATTCCCAAATATCGCAACCTAAAACAGAGACCAACAAG
The DNA here is from genome assembly GCA_034509205.1 of Ceratonia siliqua. Classification (NCBI taxonomy): domain Eukaryota; kingdom Viridiplantae; phylum Streptophyta; class Magnoliopsida; order Fabales; family Fabaceae; genus Ceratonia; species Ceratonia siliqua. The sequence goes on from JASKGM010000009.1 coordinate 7,511,689, forward strand.
AGGATGTTTTGAATGTTTGTAAAATGAAAAGTAAAAAAAAGTTGATTCCTTTCTGCTTCTAACGTGTGATGATCATATATATGTACCTGTTTGGGCAGTTTTCCTGCCATGTTTGTTCCATGTGGGAAACCTGCATATGAATCAATGGTTTAATAACTAGAGATATAAAGGAAGAGAGAAGATTTCCATGAACTCACTTGAACTAGAGGATAGAACAAATGGTAGTGAAAGCGCCACAGTTAGGATGACAAGGTTTAAAAACCAAGTGGGAGATTTGTTGCAGGCCATTTTTCTGGAGCTATAGAGACAGAGAGGGAGAGCACAAGCCACAAAGGAGGGTTTTCTTTTTCCCGTTCTTCGGGCCAAAAATAAGGAAGCCTTTCGAGAAGCCCTATAAGGCATAAGCCGATGGAGATTGATGGATGGATGACACGCCCCAGCCAAGACGAGACGAGAGAATCAAATATCAGCGGGGTTTGAACTTCATTTTACTATCTTAACCTCCTGGCATTCATACAATTACCAAAAACTTAGGCATTAAGAAAGAGATAGGAAGGCAAAGTGGCCTTTCAGCGACAGACATCCTCGTAGCGGCGTGATACGATGGAACACGTAGGAGAAAATGCCAGTGGGGCCAGCCAGATGATGGGTGGTGGTGGTGGAGCCATGCTTCTGAAAGGGGTGTATATGTTACAGAGGAAGTGCTTGCTTTGGTTAGTTTTGTACTCTTTCATGTTATGGCAATTTCATGTCTATTAAATGAAGAATTCAATTCGTGTGTTCAGCTTGTGAATTGTGATACCTTTCATTTTATTTTACATGCCTGCTCCCTGCATGTCGTACGTTTTTATTTTCCAAAAATTTGAAATCTTTTAATGGAAGGTCAATTCTCCAAGATTAAGGGAGTGGGGGACGAATAAGAATTTTGTAAAGAATCATATATAATAGACAACTTAGAGAAAATACGCCGCAGAGCATGTGATACCATTGATTCTATAATTCGTAATTGAGAACTATACCATAGTGACGCTTACCAGGTTGATTTACTGGTTTCTTTTCCATTTCACAATGTTGCCATTTGTACATGAATTCCTTTTTCTTATGATAATGGTAACACAAGATTGAGGAGCCTAACAGAAGCGAGGTTGTGAGACTTTTTTGGATTCTTCCAAAGCCAGTCTTATCCCATAAGCAAGTATATAATTCTAACAAAGAGATCTGGCAATCCGCCATTAAATATTGTAATAAAGCTTGGTAGTTCCCGAAAAATAAGATTGTAACATCATCATCATCTCATCTGGATGAGACATCGGCGTATGTATTGTATAATTGTTGCGAAGACCTCGTCCATATGAGTAGGGGAACATGTGAAAGCAAGACAAATCTTCATCTCAGCCTCAGGTACGGAGCGTTTCCTTTCCCTATATTCTCATTAAACAGAGTTAGCAGAAACCCAGGCTGTACATGAACCGGGTTATTAATTATTAATAGAAAATCAGTCTTCAGTTATTATAAGACATGATGCGGGAACACGATGACATTAATCACGATTTTGATAACTCCTAGCATCTAATTTGCCAATGGCAGATAGCCAGACAGATGACGGACAGATAAATATAACAACATAAAGGGGGATGCATCAAAAAGTCTCTCCAAAACTATCTGAACAACGCTCACACACTTGTCTAGCCCACGCATAGGAGAATCAATTATCATTTATTAAATTTGGAGGTACTCCTATTCCAAAGAAATCTATCTGAACAATGTATGTGCAGTTTAGCCAGTCCAACAAATTGATTCATTTACATGAAACCCTGATCATAATTATTGATATCGAAATGGTGCACTTATAGCACATAAATTCGTGCTTCTGTTCTTCCTGTTCTGAATATTGATGATTTGTCAACTTTAAGATTATAACTTTTAACCTCGAACTGCACAAATACTAATACCAATACGGGAAGCTTCACCCAGCTGAGCAATTAAGTTCTGGAATTTGAAGTTCCTGGAAAAGGATGAAACATAATCAAAACATAAGTCATGATACTTAGGGTGAATTCAGGCATGATTTAAGAGAAGAACATAACTTACAATCTCTGCTCTGAGTCGCCAATTCTAATAATCTATGCCCCAAAGTACTCCATCATTTCATCATCACCCAAGATATCATCAAGATCAAATGGTGGACTGTTGAATCCTCCAAAATCTAATGACAGGCCATTGAGTGGTGATCCAAAGAAAGGGTGGTCTAAAGGTCTATCTAGCTCATTTCGAAATGTGTCTTTTACATAATATTGCAAGTCTCCACCAGTAATCTCATCCCCTTTCATATGTACAGCTGGCATAGGGACTGCATCATTCTCTGGCCTAATTGGCTCACTGTTTCCAGACTGCAGTTGCTGCCCATCATAACTGGGCCCATACCCTGCTGCTGAGTTATAAAGATTATAAGTATTTTCATGATTCATATCAGGGTTTGGCTCCGCAGGATAGTGCAATTGCCTTCCACTCATATACATGCTTTCTGAGGAAATTATGTTGTTTGAATGCAGATAAGAGTAATGATCAAATTCAGGTGGTGGTATTTGAGTTGTCACCTCAAGACCTTTTTCCAGTGGTGTCAAAGCAGAATCTGTCTCATCACCTTGTTCATTTCCATGAATCCGGAGTCCAACTACCTCTGCTTCCTTTGGATTCTTATTAAGCGGAGTGTTTCTAGACTCAACATGTAGAGTTTCATTTTGAGATGATGCAGGTAGTTTGTCACTGGCACTTGACCTCATACGGGGTCTTTTCTTCCTGGGTTGGTTCTCTGCTTGCTTTTTATCTAGGACACAATCAGGAGTCATCCTGCGTAAGTTATGTGACGGTTCAATATCCATCGACTGATTTCTCCTCTCTTCTTTAGAAGAAACAGAACCAGTATTATCATCAGCGCCATCAACATCATAGTTGCTATCACTACTGACAGGTACTTGCTTAGTTTCAACAGGAACACAAGTCAGCATCTCGGTTATTCCAGATGTACCATTATCACTACTAGATTGCCTAATGAGAGCTTCTTCTCGACTTAATACCCCCAACCAAATTGCACTTTCCTTTGCTGTCATCTTATCCTGCAAGCACTTTGACTGGCGGACATGCCTCCTTATTTTTGCAATGTTAGGTGACATGTGCTTTATAACAGCAGTTAACACTCCAACTTTCCACATCTTCTTCAAATCATGTGGTTTCTTATAAGGAGGACTCTGACCATGGGGTAAACCCAATTGTACCCACCAATCTTCATTGCCAGTTGGCCACCAAGGTGGAGGAATAGCCTTTTCCAATGGATACTTCCTCTGAGGAGGGTCACAATGTTGCATCAAAGAAGATAAAAGTGACCCAAGTGTTGCATCTTGCAGGTCTTGGAGAATGCTCTGAGTGTTCCCATTCCGTTTATTATCAGCCTCACTCATAGCAAGACATTCCGCATCATACTTGGCTATAGCTGCAGGACCATTCTTATCAAACTTTACCTTCTCTTTCCACCAAGCTCTAATGTTATCAGAAGCACCACTCACTGGCTTACCCTTCTCAGGAATGATTCCATACACAAACCCACGAGCTTGGCAGACTTCCATAAGCTTCAGCATATACTTAAGAATCCCATCTTGGGCTCTAGACATTTTCTTCCTACGAGCTTGATCAGTGGTCTGCTGCTTGGGCTTTTGCTTCTCGGCAGCTTGCAGCGCTGCAAGCTTCTGTCTTTCTTTGATCCTTTTCAGTTTGATGCGATCCTTCCACATCCGCCTCTCCAATTCTTCCGCTTCAATATCTTCATCACTTACATCTTTATCCTCTATGATTTGACATCTAATGTCATCAGCTTCTATGTCCGAACTGTAGGTCGATGTGTCACCAATTATCAGAAGATGCTCCATTAAATTAAATAACAATCCCTATCAGCTTGGCTACTGAGAAAATTTATTGAAATAAAAATGGAACAGATTGTGAACTAAAAAGGCGATGTCGACTTGGTCTTAGAATACATAGAACTGACATTGCATATGCCAAATGATCAGTAAAGCATACAGATTTGAGTAAAATGCAAGCTCTTTTAGTATTGGTATCAGAAAAACTAATCAATCAACATTCGAAATTTCATTCCTTTTCTTCCTGTAACTTTTCTTAGAAACCAGACACAAGAACAGATGTTGTTTCCACTTTAACAAAATTCATGTCTTCAATAATCTCAAACACGGCCTCCTATAGGATTCCCTAAGCCGAAATAGATTACAATACTTCAAATTGTTGCAAAGTCGTCGATATCCTCTATTGATTAGAAAACTTATAAACTGTTCAAAATTCTCTTTTGGATGAATCTAAATAACCCGCGAAATTCTGAGAGCAAACCTACAATTGTTCAAAACATACTATGGATACAAAGAAACCCACAAAATACAATAAAAAAAATTAGGAAATCGATCATAAATAACGAAATTGAAAGTTCTGGCACAAGGAAAATTTTAGAGTCATACCAAACGTCGGCTCCAATTTCTTCGATTTCACCCATCAATAAATATGGAAGGGACAGACTACACGAAATTGGCGAGTACAATACTTGAGCTTTTCGAGTCGTTTACAGCATCACCGCTTTTGATTTTGAAGGTAAGGATGCGAGAGGGACGCGAATCCGCCAAAAAAAGCAAAATCTATAAGAACCCAGAAAGGGTTTTGGCTGTGCGAGCTAAAATGGCAGGGAAATTCAATGCTCTGTTAATGAGAGAGAGAAAAAGGTTTTACTTTTGGTGAGAGAGAGAGAAAGTGGAGAGACGCTCGGCAGCCATACGTAGAACAATTGGACAAAACCACCTCGGAGTGTGTATAAATCGAGGCCGTCCGAATAAAAACGGACGGCCCAGATCCATTCAATATTCGGTTATGTCTTTTTTGACCGAATCCTAATTTGTCATAAACGGGCTCCCCTGCATTGCATCTCTATCTGTGTAGTGTGTACTTTCTCGTCTAAACTCCAATTTACCGTTTTCTAGTTTTGTTTTTTTGGCTAATTGCTTGTGCCAAAAACAAAATGTCTTTTCTGCTTCTAATAATATATAATTATAATGTAATTATGAGGTCGTGGTGTTAATAATTACCTATTATGGTAAGTTATTCTAACATGAAAAGATATCAATACCTAAATAATTGTAGCTTTCCCTTATATTGCCTCAAATAAACAGTATGGTAAATTTTCTTTCTACACCCAATTCCTAATTTTTTACCAACATGAAACACATATAAATAAAATATTATAATATTAGTATTGAAGACGCATGAACACCTATGCTTCTTCTCAAATATAGATATATCATATATTTGCATCATAAGCCCATGTGTTCAATGTATGCTGAAATGAAATAAATATATAAAATACCTCCCAATCAGAAATAGAATAGTTGAAGTTGGTGCAATTTGCGGAGATCTTCGTTAATTTAAATCAGTTTATCAAAGTTGCTTCAATGGCTTTACGAATTGTGTTAAGCCTATGATTAGAATCAAGCCGCATACTACTATCTAAAAATTATAGTTATTAATAAATGTGTAACTTTATTATTTTTTTTAATTTTTCATAATTACATTAAGCATGAGAAATTACACTTATTATAAACATCATAAATAAAAATATCAAGCAGAAGAATTCTAATGAACCCAATAGCCAATGATTATTGGTATTACAATTTGGCTGGTGCTATAGTTTAAAAGACAACCAGAAAATTTGTTGACTTACATGTGTGGATTTGCTTTGGCTAGTCATCATAAAAGATTATTAAATCCTTGCCACTAAGGCACTAACATAATCTGCAAGCGGCCCATATCAGCATAGACCAGTAGGGCTCTGAGTATGTGTATTTGAAAAGTGGAAACTAATCAACCCAATCTTCCTAGAGGAAAAAGAGACCAAAAAGAAATAACCTTAAAAACTGGTGGATTTTCTTTATCAATTTGCAAGTTGAGATAGAATTTATAGTTTCCATAAACTGCTATTGTTTATTGAAAGTTGAAAGACAAGGCTGACAAGAACAAATACACAGCGAGTACGTACTTGTCATTTTACAGATGAGATGACAAAGTGCCTCAGCCTCAGTATATTAATTTTTATCCCGAGTCCTGGCCTAACGATTTCTTAATTCATAGAGAGAAACAGAGCAAGATTGGCCTCATTCTCCACTTGCAAAACCCATTTTCTCCAATATCGATCTCCTCAAACTTAACCATCCCTCCGTGACTCCGTCACCTTCATATATATCTCTAAAAAGCAAGGCTTGTCAATGGATTTGCTGTAAATCCAATAGCAGTGTCACGCTGAATATGCAAGAAAGGTCAGTCCAGAGTCCAGACATTCATGTTGTTGGATATCTGACTAGTTCTAGTTGACAGCAGTTCTCCCCAACCCATTTGGCTAATCTTTGTTCCTTTGGATGGGGTACCCTGTGTCTCTCCATGAATGGAACAAAGGTCCAAAACCTTTGGAATCCTTTCGGGGTGTTTGAATTTATTGATGTTGAGAATGAATATTTTTTAGTTTGGTAATTAAGCATTATTCCTCTGCTTTGCATCAGGGGCCATGGAAGAGGCCAATATATCTAAATGCAATTAATGGTAGCATTCACCAACACATATATTAAAAGATTTTATTTTTACGCAAACCCAACCCAATATTTGAAACCCTGGATCATTCAACTCATCTAAACCATTTTCATATAAACTAAAGGGTTGTTGTCCTTTCTCTTTAAGTAGAGCAATAGTTGTCGAATGCCTCTTGGATAAACATATAGCCAATCTGAAGCAGCCTGCGCTGTACGTGTATAAAATCTCACTTGCAAGATTCACAAGAGAATCGGTGAAATAGGTAGCACTACCAAAATTTTTTAAAGCAAACATTAATTATTAATGAATTACATATCATTGGAGGCATCATGTATAAGTGTAATTATTAATTCTTGAGGAAATTCTTGAACCAATGAGCGGATAATTTAGGGTATCTTTTCAAGCCGTCTTTGTAATCAACAAAGTTGATTCCAAATCGCACAGTGTAGCCTGAATCCCATTCCAAGTTATCCAGCAATGACCATGCGAAATATCCCTTTACATTCACACCATCCCTTATATGCACCAAAAGCCAACAAGTTAAAATGCATAAAATTAAAATATAATTTTGAAATAAATAGAGAGAGAGCCTCTTTTGATTAGGGTGCCACTTACTTGATTGCACTTCGGAGATAATATAGATGGCGATAATAGTAATCAATTCTGTAAGTATCCATAAGGGCTTCCTCAAGTGATAGTGTTGGATCGTTGTACTCATCATATCCTATATATGATCATATATATGCACAATTTTTTCACATTCTCTTTAGCTTTATTAACATTTAAATCAATCAATATATGTGTAAGGAAAAGAAATATAATTGGTGTAGTACCATTTTCAGTAACATAAATTATGGGGTTGTTGTAGTTCTTCTTGATGTAGAGCAGCAGTTTTCGAAATCCTCTTGGATATATACATAACCATTCTGAAGCAGCCTGCACATATATAGATGTTCCTTCGTATATATTTATGATTTACTAAAATTAAGAAAAAATAAGAGCCATATGAAAAGCATTGATTTGTATCTGCGCAAATGAAGTGGGACATAGATACCATTGGACCAAGGGGCTTCCTGTCACGATTATCTGTCATAACAAAGCAAAAAGCATGCTTTTTAATTACGTTAATCATAGTCACAATGTAATTTTTCTTTCAATTATGTTTGGAAGCAAGTTTATAAGATCTCAAACGGCTATATATTCTTACTTGTAACATTAACAAGAGTATCTGTTTGTAGGGTAGGTCTACTGGGATTACGGAGGTGAGGTGCATGGGCAGCATAAAAGGATGAGTAGTAGTTTAGTCCAAGAAAATCAAACGATCCTCTGAGTAGGCTGGATTGCTCTTTAGAGAACACTGGTAACCGGTTTCCTACCAGGGATCGCATGCTTTTTGGGTACTCGCCTTTTGTGAGCGGTTCCATATACCTAAAATCAATAACCAAAACATTTTTTATTTAAAATAATTTTTATTTTTAAATTTTTAAAATTTTGAAAATATGTAGGTTTTTATTTTTATTTCTTGCTTTCAAAAAATAAAAATTGAAAATATATTTAATTTATAATGCTAAATTTTGTTTTCATGTAATAAAAATTTTTTATATTATTTTCCTTCTTATCACTTATTTTTTTATTATTTACGAAATTATCACTGTATTTTCATTGTTTTCAACTTAATTATGATATTGCAGTTTTTAAAATCTTTATTTTTAATTTTCAAAACTTTCAACAGGAAACTATGAAAACAACTATTTTAATTATCTTCTCATTGACTAGATCATTCTCACTTTTTACCAAATACACTTGTGCAATGTTAATGATTAAATGCATTACCATCCAAACATGAAGTCAAGAGCTCGTAGGGCAGCCTCGTGATCTGATTTCTCATTGGAGAATGGCACGAACCAGTCAGAATTTAAGGTTATGCCAATCAAACCCTTCTGAGATGCCTGCACAAATATTCAAAATATTTTGGTTATTTTGCAATCAGCAACTTTTGTTCACATAAAAAAAATGTTCACTTTGCAGTTTGGCTATTCTATTATAATGTTCATGTCTCAAATGATCAAATACTGGATTTTAGAAATTTATTTATCAATTGAATATTGCACCTGATACTTGGTCTTGTAAACCTTAACAGCAGCTGCATGAGGAAGAAGTTGGTTGTGGGAAACAATATAGGGCTCTGTCCCTGAATCACCACCGGTGCAATTCATATTCATCCAAGCAGAACACCTGCCCGGCGCAAACCTGCCACTTACATAGCCATTCTTGCTGACACTCCTTGGTTCATTCAAAGTAATCCAATCCTTCACCCTATCACCAAATTCCTTGAAGCAAAGTTCGGCATAGTCCCTAAAATCATCTCTGCATATATGAAGGATCATCGATTAATTACAATCTATTTCATAATTAGGCCTTCATATATGAAAAGCTTTCCCTCAGTAGTCATAGCTTTGGGTGGAAAATTGAGTCACTTACGCAATTTGAGGGCTTAAGAAACCGCGGTACTCATCTTCTAAGGCTTGGGGAACATCCCAATGGAAAATGGTTACAAATGGTCGCAGACCTGAATTGATCTCGATGGTAAATTATGTTTATTAATGGTATGTATATGAAACTTGTACATGATAAAGAGTATGTTAAATAATTAAATATTTAATTATGACCATTAGCCAGTAGTTCGTTTATGAGGTTGTTGTAATATTTGATTCCTTCATGGTTTACACCTCCACTGAGAGTTCCTTCTGCAGATATACAGTTTATAAAAATTTTAAAGGGCTAAAGTGAAAGAGGTAAAAAAGTCATAGGAATGTGAAATAACATTTGACTTACTTGGTAGTATTCTAGACCAAGAGATGGAGAACCTGTAGGCATCCAAATTCATATATTTCATGATCCCAACATCTTCCTGTAATATGTAATCATTACAATGAAATAAAAAGAAGATCCTTTAAGGACCAGAGTTTAAAATGAATAGCCAGTCAAATTGTACTGGCTGGGAGGGGACACTACGATCCTTTAAGCTCGTTTATACCTTATACCGATGATATGAGTCGTCAGCTACATCTCCATTGCCTCCATCCTTTATTTTTTCTGCATACCATTTCATCAATAACTAAATCTAAATTATAAAGAATTAATTTACACTTATTATCAGAATAGCTTGTGTTAGCCCGTGTTGGAGGGGCCAAAACAGCGTCCAAAACCTCAAAATCCCATTGGGCAGGAGCAACTCAATGAAAGTGAGTACTCTTCAAAGTGAACTTTATGTTTTTGGATGATGACAGCTCAAAGTGACTAGAACAAGATTCTAGCACTAAATATCACTGGAGAGAAACTAGTTGCACAAAAATTATAGACACAACAGTATATATCTACCTAAGTTATCAATTTTGAGCTCGGTCCGACGAGTGGACCCTTTTTTTTAGAAGACTAGAGCCTTAAAAATCAAGGTATGATAGAATTTATATATATTTTTATTATTTTTTATTATTTTTTTAATTTTTTTACTTTTTAATATTAGTGAATTATTATTTGTTATATTTTTTTAATAATTTTTAAAAAATTTTAAAATATTTATACTTATGAATAAATAATATCAAAAAAATTATAAATAAATAATATAAAAAATTTAAAATATATTTTAATATATTTTAAAAAATTCTCAAAAAATTATATAACCTATACAATAATTAATTAATTTTAAAAATTAAAAAAATTAAAATTAAAAATTAAAAAAACATGATATTTAAATATCAAAATATATAATACAGTCTCATTTTTATATTGCCCCGTGGCAAACACCTTTACATTACTACCCAAGTGACAGGTTCTTATTTTTTTTTTAAAAACTGCAGTTACTTAATTATGCAGTTGTCCATGGTTATGCATCTAACTTTCGTAACTAATAGTACTCCCAGTCGTTTCATTGACAACTTCCACAATCCACAGGATCTTAATGAAGTTGGGGCCACAAACGCTGACGTATGGGAATTGGGAATTGCCCACAGTGACAGTGAGTGGCCTTTTTGTCTTGCATTACTACTAAGGGAAGGTTCATGATAAGGCTTTTGGAGCTAACTAAAAACGGCTTCAAGTTCTCTCTCTTAATTTTTTTTCTCTACAAAGCAATGAAATTTATTAGTTTATTTTTCAAAATAAATTAAAAAATATTTTTTAATTTATTTATTTTTATAATTCATTATTGAAAAATAAATATTTTCTGTATTCCTATTTCCTTCTTTTAACAAAAGATAATCGACAATAAACCCAAAAAGAATCGACAAAGAAAGTGGAAAAGCGTGATTTCCATTTCACAATCCCGGTTGAACCAGTGGGAGAAAGAGATACCTGGGTATTTATGGGTGAAGGTATCCCAAATACTGGGTCCTCGACCATCTTTGTTTGCTGCACCTTCGTACTAAAAGACACATAAACCCAAAAACTTGTATGTACGGTTGAAATTAAGTTGGCGGGGAGCTAGAAATTAAGAAGAAGCATAGATGAACCTGGTAGGCGGAGGATGCCGTCCCGAAAATGAAGCCTGGGGGGAAACTGCTCCGATTTAGATAAGAAACGTCAAGAACGGGTGGAGTAGCAACAGCTTGGATCAAAGTGAGGGATGAGGCCAAAAGGAGTAGGCGGAGGAGTAGAATGACCTTGAATGCCATTGGTAGAGTTTCTGCTTTATCACTTATAATCGTTTTGCGCAACGTGGGCCCTTTATATGCGCAACGTGGGCCCTTTATATGGGGAAAATAAGGCCATGTTTGTTTTAACGGATATTGAAACTAAAACTACTGTCTATTTTCCTCATTTGCTTTAAATGAATAACTTTGATCCGAAAAAATCTCCAGTTTCCCTCAGAACCACGTAACCCCAGCGGTAAAAGGGAGAGAGAGAAAATGAATAGGAATACCAAAAGAAATGGGGAGTGGGTTTGTGTAGGAGATTTTGTATGGTATCATCATTTGCATTAGCATTTATTTAAAATGAGAGCCATCGTGTGACAGCATTATTACAAATAAAGTTTACACATGAAATTCTAATACTTTTGAAGGAAATTGTTGAACCAGCGAGCAGAGAGCTTGTAGTGTCTTTTGAGGCCGTTTTTATAATCCACAAAGTTGATTCCGAAGCGCACAGTATAGCCGGAAGCCCATTCAAAGTTGTCCAGCAATGACCATGCAAAGTATCCTTTCACATTCACGCCGTCCCTTCAAAACCAATCATATATATATACATTAACATAATACATATATAGTGCCTCTAATTTTAACTAACTAATAGGGATTATAATCAGCTACTTACTTGATTGCAGATCGAAGATAATAAAGATGCCTATAATAGTAATCAATTCTTTGAGTATCCAAAAGGGCTTCTTCAAGTGTTAGTGTTGGATCATTGAACTCATCTATACCTATAATATAATATAATATAATTTCACTTAGTTGAGATTGAGGTTGGTAAAAGGTACTTACTTATCAATTAAAGGAAAAAGAACGGGTTCTTTACCATTTTCAGTAATGTAGATCAGAGGGTTGTTATACTTTGTCTTGGTGTACAGCAACAGTTCTCGAATTCCCCTTGGATAAACATATAACCAATCAGAAGCGGCCTGCATATATATATATATATGTTAGTTCATTAAATTACATGGATCATATCAATTATAAAAACAAACACATCCAAAATGAGCCTGCAATTATGTACGTACCCTTGGACCAATGGGTGACCCGTTGCGCTCAGCTGCATGCCCCACAACACAAATAAAATATATATGCATGCATTTGTATTTGAAGTAAATAAAATAGTGGTTAGGTTCTTACTTGTAAGATTAGCATGAGAATCTGTAAGATAGTTGGGTCTGGCATTACTGAGTCGAGATGCATGGGAAGCATAATTTGCAGTATAGTAGTTTAGGCCAAGAAAATCAAATGACCCCTTCACAAGGCTGGATTCCTGTTTAGAGAACTTTGGTAATCGGCTTCCCACCAGAGATGTCATGCTTTTTGGATACTCTCCTGTTGTCAGCGGTCCCATAAACCTGCAGTCAAAATAATGATGATGCGCGCGGAGCTATACTTGCTTTTATAACTTTCCTCCTAGCTGTCCTCCATTGAACAAGCGTAATCAAGGAAACTATGGGCTTTTCAAATGGTTTCTTTCCTTAAATGAGGGAAGGCCAGACAGCGAAAAAAAGAAAAGGAAATTATGGGAATTCCATTTTGTCGCTAAGGATAATGATTTAATTAGATAATGGCGCTGTCAGCTGTGTATATATATATTCTTTTTGTTCTTACCATCAATTATTGTTCTTTCTTTCTTTCTTTAATCACACAATATTAATAATATATAATATCTATACATGCATAATTACGGATTACCACTGATTTGGTCTACATTTAATTACCCTACCAATCTAGCTAGTCCATGCATGCATATGCTGATATGCATGTTTTCAGGATATAATGAGTTAAATTGATGGAGCTAGCTAGTTAATTACACTTACCATCCAAACATGAAATCAACAGCTCGTCCCGCAGCATTTTGATCTAATTTTTTATCTGAGAATGGCACGAACCAGTGAGCCACCAAAGTGATGCCTATCAAACCCTTCTGAGATGCCTGCATGCGTGCATATTCATCAAATTAATATATATATATATATATATATATATGTTAACTAATTCTTGAGGCTGCCTCACAAGTTTTAGTAGTATTGAACCTGATACTTGGTCTTGTACAGTTTGACAGCAGCTGCATGAGCAAGAAGTTGGTGGTGGGAAACTAAGTAGGGTTCAGTCCCTGAATCACCGGCCGTGCAATTTGGATTGACCCAAGTAGAACACCGACCTGGAGCAAAAGTGCCCGATGCATACCCACCCATGCTATAACTCCACGGCTCATTCAAGCTAATCCAATGCTTCACCCTATCACCGAATTCCTTAAAGCAAACCTCCGCATAATCCCGGAAGTCATTTCTGAAAATTAATATTTATTTAATTACACGATAATCAATTTTTATTTATTTTTTCTAATCATAGCCAGCCATGAAGGTTAATTTGTGACTCACACAATGCGAGGACTTAAGAAGCCACCGTACTCATCTTCTAAGGCTTGGGGAAGATCCCAATGAAAAAGGGTCACAAATGGTTTC
>JASKGM010000009.1:7525580-7544778 GCA_034509205.1 Ceratonia siliqua
TTTTATCTTGAATTGAAGTATTTGATTAAATTCCATTGCTGTTGTTGGGGTGAACGTGGTTAAAAATGTAAGTCTAATTTCTCATCTTGTGCAGGTAGTTCACCCCTACAAGTACAGTGCGGAGAATGTAGACTTTCAAGGGGTCTATTTTAAGGTACATCTCAGTTTGTTTCATTCTTAAATTTTAAGTATTAATTATGTTTGGAATCAGTTATAATGGAAGGATGCAGTTGGTTGGTTTTCTGTTTATTCATTTTATATCAATAGAATAGGACCTAGAATCTATCCCTTCAAATGTCAATTTGATAATGTTTCTGCTCTGAGTATGAAAATTGCTTACTTTTTTGTGGCATCTCATGTGTTTCTTTCAAAGTGTTTTACATCGATGGTGTTAAAATATTTTTAACAACAGCCTGATGTTGTATTGTTTTCTTCAAAGTTTTCTCATTTAATTATTATCAAGCTCACGGCTTATTGCAATGCTACGGTCAATGTTTGTATATCTGTTTGTTTCATAGTATGATTGATGCTATCTTCAACCTTCTACAGGGTAGAGTTAGTGTTGCTGATATCATTGGAATCAGTGGTTCAGAGACAATGTCCTCAAAACCTGATGGTATGTATGTGATATTCCAATTTTCAATTTGGAAATTATTGATGCTAAAAACTTGGTAGTTAGTTGTTCTTCAGTGAACTAGCATTTTCTTTCATTTAAGTTCCATGTGCACCCTAGAAAAGTAACGTAGTAAATGAATAAATACAACAGACATGTTAGTATGTAATGGTTTATTGAAAACAAAAACTAGTTGGCATTGAAGGAAAAGCAAAAATGAAATTTAGTGATACAAGAGTCTTACTGAGGAAATTGTCCCTTACCAATTTTACACAAACACATGCACAAGGATACAAGGAATGGTGGTATCAATTAGTTTATCTGTCTTTGCAGGGTATTTGAAATCCTGGAACAGTTCCATCGATCTTGTTAGTGTTCTTAAGCATGAGATTCGTGATGGACAACTGAGCTTTAGAGGCAAAAGGGTACTTGAGGTAACTGGCCTGTAGAGGTTTTTTTTTTCCTTGCTATAATGCCTTGATTTGATTGTTTTCAATTCTCCTTTTCTTGTCCCTTCCTCCCCTCTTTTCTCAAAGGCTGACCACCAAGCAATTTGTTGATGAAATTACCCCCCGTTCTCTTCTCTGTTGACTATGTTAGTTGTATATACTAATGACGATTTATTAATATCTTCTACTTTGTACTTCATGCAGCTTAGTTGCAACAATGGACTTCCTGGGATCTTCGCGTGCTTGAAGGTATAATGCAATGTCTGGGCACTCTCTTTGTGCTGGTTCTTGGGTTACTAGTTCATGTGTATTTGATAGCTAGAAAAAGAAAAAGAATTTTAATGTTAGTTTTCCTGTCTTCACAAAAGGAAAGAAGCAAAAGGTCTACTTCTAGGTAAAAAGTTTATGCATTTTTATGACATGGACTTAAACTTGAGCTGTGTAGTTGTATGTCTAATGTTAGTTCGAGTGCTTGAGTTGTAATATGTCTTCCTTACGACCAACTTAAAATTTCTCTTCTTCAATATTTGGGCGAGGGTTCATGAATAAGGACAACGAGTAAACAGTGAGCCTAGACGTCATAGAAAATAATTTTTCCCATTGGAATAACGTGCTTTGTCCTCCACCTTGTTAATTTCACAGGGAGCGTCCATGGTGCACTTTCAAGATCAAAATGCGGAAACTATAAGATGCACAACTATACCAAATGTCCTTGCAAATCTTGAGCAAGCTCGTGATCGGCAGTGCCGGCTGCCAGAGAGTCCTCTGACTCCTTCAAGACAGACACTTGCGCCATCTGTTCACTTCTATGCTGGGGACTGGGAAGAACTGCCTGCTGTGTTGTCTGTTGTGAAAAATGATGGGTATGAAATTACACCTGCAATGAGTTTGAGCTTCTCTGAGGAGGATTTTATGGATGGATGTAGTAGCCAAGATGGTAGCATCATGGGACCTGAATCTTCCTCAAGGCGATCTAGGAAGCTCTCAGGAAGCCGTGCATGGGAAAGAGCCTGTGAGGCAGATCAAAGGGAGAGTGGCTATGATGTTATTTTAATGACGGAGATACCATCCTCTGTTTCCTCCTCGAAGAAGCTGTATGCACTTATTAAAAAGGTTTGGTTCCTTATACTTGGTTTCTTATGCTCGCAAAATAATCTTGTACGTAGTGTGTCATCTTAATGATAATGCAGATATGATAATTCTCAGTTTTCCCTTGGGCTTAATAATACTTCAATGTTATTTGAACGATGGAAGAAGTTTCTCCTTTTGTTTGTTTTAGCTGCAGATTATCAAATTAAAGTTTCAAAGTTCAATGTAGATAGCAGGTTTTTTTAATTCCTCTTTTTCTCCCATTGATATTAGTGCTCGAGGCCTCCATATGGAGTGGTATATCTAGCTACAAAGAAGAATTGTGTTGGCTTCAACAATGGAACGCGGCAGCTGAGAAGCCTGGTAGATGAGGAGGCCATTTTTGGGGTGCATTTAGTCAAGGATTTGGCTGACAGATATATTTGGAAGTTCTTTCACAAGTGAACAGGGATATTCAGAAGTCCAATGGACTGCCTTATCGAACTAGAGCAAAAATTTTCTTTGACGTCATCCTAGATCACAAGCATTCTTTTGTTCTTTTTAGATAAAATTCTCCAATTTTCTGTTAGCTACAGATTATGGAGATCAAAATTTTTAATCAGTTAGCATGCATCTACTCATGTCTAACTGCATATAATTCTTTTACACTGAGTGCGGTTAATTTGCTGTAAATAAATTATTTAATGATCTAATTGTAAAACAGAACTGACATTTATCCTTATCCTTAGGATATATATTTAATATTTAAATACAATATTCATTTATGCGTACAAATATAATATATATAATTCTTTTACACTAAGTACGGTTAATTTGCTGTAAATAAATTATTTCATGATCTAATTGTAAAACAGAACCTACATTTATCCTTATCCTTATGATATATATTTAATATTTAAATAAAATATTCATTTATGCATACAAATATAATATATATATATATATATATATATATATATATATATTCTTAATTTATCTTTTAATAATTACATTTTAAAATTGTTTATCTCCTTAATTTTATAGATAGTAAGATAAATTCTAGAAATTTACATTTTCTAAATTTATCCTTTAATTATGCTTATCTCCAAATTTAAAATCTTGACCTTGATTATTATTTTATTTTATAATTCAAAAGCATGATAAAGTTCGTATACATACTAACTAATTAAGTATTACCCTTCCATGTCTTTTTAAGTTGTAAATATTGCTTAAAATTGAAGGTTTTAACAACCAAAAAATATAAGAATAACTAAGTGTAAGCCTTGCATGGTGCTGTTAACCTGATTTGAAAATAAAATATTTAATATCTAAATAAAGTTTTCTTTTTATACTGAAGGTGTTGTGTTGGAATGTTGGTTGTGATTGAAGCCAAAGCACTCATGGCAAATATAAGAATATTTCATTTTATTTTTAATGAACATTGTGAGCTTGCTTTTGACATCTTTTAACTATATTTTGTGCCTGGCTGGGTTAGAGCTGAACAAGAAAAGGAGCGTTTTATGGGTATACTATATCTGTATCTCGAAGGCCACACATATTGATACCAATGGGGAAGAGATAACCGAGTCAGCAACCAACAGAGTTTGCAAGGCGCCAGTGTGGCAGAGAGACAATGAGTTGTAAATCTTTCATGACCAGTTTTGGAAGGAAGTCGCTAAGTAGTTTCTGTTAGTTGTTGTAATCATGTAGAGTATTCTTGCTACGTGCTATTAGTTGGTTGGTTGTATGGTTCATCTGCACTCTCTTAAGTGTGGATATTGTGTGTTTTGGAGGTAAGCAAATTGAATTTGAAATTTCTTTCCCTCTCCTTTCTACCTGGAGGTGTACTCCTCGAATTATGTAAGTTTGTCTGTATCATTTTAGTGCTTTCATTGAGAGTCTACCACCATGGTTGAACAATCTTGGGGCGTATGTTTCTCAAGCCTTGGAAGATTACTAGAACCAGATCGCATCTCATGACGAGGAACTAAATTCATTTGGCGTTTTGTTGAAGGAGATTAGTTTGAAGCTTACATCCATGTAAAGACGTTTGGAACAGAATGCAAGAAATCCAGTGATGGAGATTTCAGGTAGTTAATCTTCTCCGTTAGTGCAAACAAATGAAGGAACATCATAAGGAAATTCTGTGATCCAACAATTCAAGGCCCTCGAATTAGATGTTTTGAGGTTCGATGGTCACGATCCTCATGGCTGGATCTTTAAAGCGGAACAATTCTTCGATTATCACATTACACTAGATCACCAACGCTTAGTGATTTCTTCCTTTCACATGGATGACGATGTGCTCCACTGGTACCCGTGGATGTACTGTAACAGATTGATACCTTCATGGCAGGAATTTTTAAGAGTTCTTTTGGTTTGTTTTAGACCTTTCGAATACAAAGACATCCAAGGTGAGTTAGCTAAACTCACGTAAACAACCATGTTAGCTGATTATCAACCCAACTTTGAAATTCTAGCAAATTAAACTATGGGAATTCCACCAGCATTGCTTCAAAGTTGTTTCAAATTTGGATTGCCTAGCGATATCAAGGGCGAAGTGAGACCGTTGCAACCTAAAACGTTAATTCAGGCCATGAACTTAGCTAAACTTATGGAGGATAATTTTAACGACAATAGCGGGGAAAATGTGGTAAGTCGACCTACCTTTGTTCCTCACGGTAAACTTCTTATAAATCCGCCATTGTTGCATACTCTAAAAGCTAATTCGAATAATGCTTTAATTAATGTGAGAAGTTCAACACTGCTTGTTAAGAAATTGACTGCTAATGGGCTTTGTTTTAACTGTGATGAGAAATTTGGGATGAGGCATCGTTGCAAGGCTAAACTATTTGTATTGATGCTGCAAGATGAGGATCAATTCGAAACCAATACCAATAGGGAAGAAGTGAACTATAGAGGGAGAGAATTAATGAGTGAGGAATCAACTTTTGCCATAAGCTTTCACGTGATGATATAATAGAATTATCCTAGTACATTACTGTATATTGGGTTGGTGGGTGGTCAAGAAGTGCAAATTCTTATTGATGTAGGTTTTACACATAGTTTTATACAAGAACGTCTAGTTCAGCACCTTCGAATTCCTATGTTACCTTCAAAACATTTTTCGGTCATGGTAGGGAATGGAGAGTTAATGGCATGTACTGAACAGTGTCCTCAACTGCTAGTCATGATACATAAGCATACTTTTAAGGTTGATTTCCATGTGTTGCCAATCAGAGAAGCCGATGTAGTATTAATAGTGCAGTGGCTAGAGTTACTTGGCCCAGTGGTGATGGATTATAAAAATTTAACTATGGCTTTTAACTGGGAGGGTTAACATATGGAATTACATGGGAATTCACCTTTGGCTTTAACTCATATTAAGTGTAATCAGTTAGGACGAATGTGTTCCACCGATACTATTACATATTGTTATCAATTAATAGCCATGGAACAAGGAGATGATGAATTTCAAAAAGCATTATCCCCACTCAATGAGGAAGTAAAGAAAGTAATATTACTTAACAAGGTTGTGCTCAAGAAACCAGAAATGTTACTTCCTTATCGCAAACATGATCACCAAATTCATTTGAATCCAGGCTCACAACCTGTCAGTGTTCATCCTTACCACTATCCTTACTATTAAAAGGCAAAGATTGAAAAGTTGGTGAATGAGATGTTGTCATCTAGTGTTATTAGAACTAGCATGAACCCTTACTCGATCCTCATTGTTAAGAAGAAGGATGGCACTTGGAGATTTTGCGTTGATTATAGAGCTCTTAATCGAATCACAATAGCTGATAAATTTCCTATTTTAATTGTTGACGAATTATTCGATGAATTATATGGCTCCACTACAAAAGTGGATTTGTGCACGAGTTATCACAAAATACGCATAGATTCTTCAGACATCTATAAAACTGCATTTCACACTCACGAAGGATACTACGAATTTGTAAATTATGTTTTTTGGGTTGACAAATGCTCCCTCAACCTTCCAATCAACCATGAATCATATGCTCAAAGCTTTCCTAAGGATGTTTGTTATTGTCTTTTTTGACGATATATTAATTTACGACTAGAATTTTCAAGCTCACTTAGAACACTTGCATCTAGTTCTAGAATGTTTGAAACTTAATCAATGGTTTACAAAATTGAGTAAATGCCAATTTGTGTGTGATCGTATTGATTATTTGGGCCATGTCATTTCTAGCAAAGAAGTTGAACCCGAGAGTTCTAAGGTTCAATCCATTTTACAATAATCAAAACCCCTTAATGTCAGACAGCTCTGAAGTTTCCTTGGTCTTGCAGGCTATTATAGATGTTTTGTCAAGAATTATGAGTCTATAACTGCCCCACTAACCTCCCTCCTTCAAAAGGATTCATTTCAATGGTATGCCATCGAAGAAACTGCATTCCATAATTTGAAGTAATCCTTCACTCGAGCTCCGGTTTTGGCGCTTCTTGGCTTTAACTAATCTTTTATTTTGGAAACTAATGTATATGGATTAGGCTGTATAGTAATGCCTACCATTCGCAAACGGATGGCTAAATAGAGGTAATTAATAAAGGGCTTAAGTAATACTTACGTAGCTTCAGTTACAATCATCCCACACATTGGTTCACATATTTACCATGGGCTTAATATTTTTACAACACTACTTATCATTCCACTCTTAGTAAGACATTTTTTTAGGTGGTTTATAGAAGGCTTCCACCACCTCTGTTTTCTGGTTCACCAATAGAGATGACCGTGGAAGCTGTTGAATACACTTTATCTCACCGCAAGAAACTACTTCGAGAGTTGCAAGAACACATCAATCACATTCAACTTAAAATGAAACAAACTACTAATCATCATCGCCGTGAGCAACACTTTAACGTTGTGGATTTAGTGTTAATACGATTATAACCATATCGACAATCTACCTTCCCAATAACCTTATAATAAGTTGAGTAAACACTACTGTGGGCCTTTTCCTATCGAAGCTTCTGTTGGATTAGTTGCTTATCATGTGACACTCCCTCTATAGGCTAAATTGCATCCTTTGTTTCATGTGTCCGTGCTCAAACTTTTTCATCAAGATAAACAGTTACATATTGCTACTTTGCCCGTTGCAATTATCGACAATCATCCATTAGTAGAGCCCACTGCAATTCTTCGAACAAGGTAAGTTCGCATCGTGGGTAATTTACAGCCTCAACTATTGGTTCAATGTGCAGGGTTACTACTGAAAGATGCTTCTTGGATTTTTGTCATGCGATTCCTTCAACTATATCCACACTTTGACCATGAGGACAAGGTTATTTTTTATGGCGATGGGAATGTTACCAATGGGGAAGAGATAGCCAAGCCAGCAACCAAAAGAGTTTACAAGGCACCAGCGTGGCAGAGAGACTAAGTTGTAAACCTTTCATGTTCATTTTAGGAAGGAAGTCATAAGTAGTTTCTGTTAGTTGTTGTAATCATGTAGAGTATGCTTCTACGTGTCATTAGTTGGTTGGTTGTATGGTTCATCTGCACTCTCTTAAGTGTGGATATTGTGTATGTTGGAGGTAAGCAAATTGAATATGAAATTTTTTTCCCTTTCTTTTCTGCTTGGAGGTGCACTCCTTGAATCGTGCAAGTTTTTCTGTATCACATATTCATGGGATTCGTTTTCATGGGATGATATAAGTGTGGATTAACGTTTCATATAATAGAACAATCATGCTAAGATCCTCTCTTGTTTCAATACATCTGTGTTTCTTTTATGCTTTAATTCTGAAATGAGAAGCTGTTCAAGGTTTCTAGCAATAAGTTATATAGCTTAAAGTCAGCAAGGTATGTGGCAAGACCAATGCTAAGTGTAAAATTACTGTCTATGCTACCAGCAATGGACAATGGCAAAAGGGTAAAACACTCTTTGTATACACCATGAAATTCTAACAGAATCATAAGATAGCCAAGCGGAACTTTCATGGCATCTTGTTGCAACATTTTGTCTAGGTGATGTCAAGAGCATCACTTGTATCTAAGGTGGTTAACATAACACTTCTATTATTTTCATTTTGCATTAGTAAACCACTCATTAGTTTAGTTAGCACCTTATACTTAAATTAATGTTATTATTTGTTTTAAACTGTCAACAACTTATATTGAACTAGATTTAGTTTATTAAACTCGAGAGTGGAGACAAACAAAAACTAATTTTGTGTAGCAAAAATCAAAGATTGCATTATACCACCAAAAATACAATATTATCAACAACTTGTCATCAACCTTTACTTGCCATGGCTTCAATAAACCTGATCCCAATGACGTCAATAAGAAACTAAAAATACAATATTAAGTTGATTTGGGGTCCATGAAAATGGGATATTACGTCAAGTAAACACCTTCCATTATCCATACAATATAAGTAGTTACTGGTATCTTATGTGTTCTAACTTCCACCAGTATGGCGAGTGAATGAAGCAACTATACACGAGGAGATTTTACAAAGGTTACTGCTATGACTGACCCTGTCTGCTTTGGTTTTCAGTCAGCCTTCTCCAAACCATCCTCCCACAATGAATCAAGGTCAACATTGCAATGAAATAAAGGAGAGGAATGCCAACAGTGCAACCCCCAGGTGCCAAGTTTACCAGAGTCTGAGAAGGAAACAGCAAGGAGTCAGTGTCTCAATATGATTTTAAGAATTAATTGTGAAACAAAAATTAACTATCATAAGCGTATGATAATGAAATTCCAAACTTATATCAGTGATTTAAAACGTTTTCAGGGGGTGCATCATCAAATTTACCAGAATCTGAGAGGGAATCAGCAAGAAGCCAGTGTCACTGACATTATATTGAGCATTAATTGGGAAACAAACTATTATAAGCAAATGATAATGAAATTCCAAATTTCGATGGCTTCAAATGTATTCAGGGGCTGCACCATTTCTTTTGGTATGTCAACGTTTTCTCAAATTTATTCAAATATAAGTAGATACCTACCACTTGACAGCTACATTATCAACATAAGATTTAGGGCTGTACAAAAGTGAAGCAATCTGCAAGCCATTCAAGCTTGGGTCACCATAAACTTATTTAGGCTGAACAAGGAGTATGTCTACAATTAATATTTAGTATGTATGTTTATTTTGTATATAATCTATACAATTTATTATAACATGAAAATCTTATTAAGCTTGATTTAACTGATTGACTTCTGGTCGAATAAGCTATAGCTTGTTTGTTTAGACTTCATAACTAAATGAGCCAAGCTTAAGTTGGCTTGTACGTGGCTCAATTCCAAAGTAATGAAGCAAGATATGGCATAAGCATATTACAGCCCTTCTCACTGCTAGCGATCAACTCCAGTCATGCTTTCCATCAACCATTAAAGGAAACTGTATACAAAAATCCTTTGAATAATACGCCCATACCCATATAAATAATATATACAGTTAGGCAGTGAGCAATTTCTTTATATCTTGTTTGTTATAGAAGCTATGTTAATCAAAAGATATAGAAAAAGGATGGCTAGTTACAAGCAATTGTTGCAAGATATCTGGCATAAATATGCATTTAAAGAGCAAGATTTTACCACCATCCCTGCAACAAGGTGAACAACAGGAACAAAATATTGGTCCAGTTTGTTCCCCTCTGCGTACCCATTAAATGCAATGACCATTGAGAAAGTGTGGATTGTGACAAACGCAAGAGCAATAATTGCTGCAATAAAAAAAAAAAAAAGGTGAACCAAATGGAGGAAGGGATATAATATTCAAATCAAACACCAAACATTTGTATAAATTCAAAATTTCAGGAAACTAATATTTGTGACAAATAAATATGGCTTTTACTTTTTGTTTCTCTTAATGTACAGTTCAAGATCCCTCTTAATTAAACAGTAATCTATCGACATATATTTGCATGAATGACAGAAATGCGCATTGAAGCTTCATGCAAACATTGCAGAAAAATGTGAAGATGTAGAATCCCAAGCCATAAAGATGTATATAAGAACCTGCTGGACAGAAAGCTCACCAGAAAGAAGGAAAAAAGGAATCTGTGAGCACTTGTCAGTGAAATAAGTAGCTGGACCAAATGCAGGAGTCAATAGGCTGAGGCAGAAGAACACAGCATGCGCCACACCATGACCCAAACCACCGGCTGCGAAGAATATGTGCAAATAATGTTAATAAAGACAGGTTATAATCAATGATATAGATCCCAGTTCAATAAGCCATCTTGATAGCATCTTAACAAATTATTCATATTCTTTGATATAGTATACCATTAAGTTTAGGAAAGATGCCTGTTAAACTCAGAACAACAAAAAACACTGATCAGTAGCAGCTAGGTTGTTCTGGCAGCAGAATAATGGGTAGTGACAAAAGAAAACAGTTAACTGAAGACCTCCATATTCTTACCCAGAGCAATTTGCATCTTATCTGTCAGCAAAAGATGTGGTTTTGATACTCTGTCTGCAAAAGCATCTAATATATCTTCCAACCTCCTGGAAAAAGATCAACAGGAAAAAAAATACTATATTATACCAGACACAAAAGTAGAAAAAAAAAACAGCGCTGTTATTTCCACACTCCTAATACTCACACTTCACCTACACCCTTCTCTTTTCCCTCTTTCTCTCTCTCTTTTCTCTCTCTTCTCTCTCTCTTTTCTCTCTCTTCTCTCTTCACTTTTCACTATAAGTGTGGGAGGTGTGGTTGTACGGAAGTGTGGATTTATCATTTCTGAAAAAAAAACCTCAATATTGTCATCAGTTTTTGGAAAGTGGTTTGAAATTTTTTCATCTTCGAAAAATACAGAGGCAGAGGGGGTTTGGCACTCTCTACATCATCCCAAAACTTTATCATAGCACTTTTCCTTTAAGAAAATAGAACAAAAGTCATTCTCATTCTATAACACACAATAAGTAGTAGATAAGTTATTTCAGAAAATCAGATACAAAGCTCAGTGACGAATGGCAATGGCAACATAAATATACAAGTAGACCCTTCAACATGAGGATTGCGTCTCTGCATCATTGGTGGGGCTTGCTAGAAACCATCAGCATGAAGAAAATCATACAGAAACTTAAGGAACATGATGAAACTAAGGCCATAATTTGAGTATTAGATCAGCACCACAGCAAATTTTACCAACTGAAACTTCAAAACAAAATTAACAGTTTGTTTCTTCAAACCATATACAGCAACAGAAATCTTCTGAGTCCCTGAAGCAATATTTCAACACAAACCTTCCTAAACTAAAATTGATCCATCACCCACTTTTTTAAACTCCAAATCCTATCCCCCTGGAGTAACGAATGAGGACTTTTGAAGCAATGCTAGGGTTTTATAAATAAGAAAGAAAAGCATCCACGGGTGAGATAGGATAGTGGCTCGATAGTGGCTCGACTCACATTTGCAGATAAAGATAGCAAGAACGCATAAGAATAATTTAAAACAGTATCAACTTACTTGTAGACTTTCCAGAATAAAACCCGAAGCCCTTCTTGGAAAGCAACAGATGTTAATATAAGTATTCCATAAGGCCACCATGCCATTGTTTTCAGCGGAAGGAAACCCCTCCATACTCCAGAGAGAACGATCAAACTTATAAGCCACACCAACGTACTACATACAAAAATAAGCAATTATTAAGTACCTAGCAAATGTAAGATATTGTAAAGCAGAAAGTGTCATTTTACATCTCTGCGAAAGGAGCTCAATTGAAGTCCTTACAGGAATGAAAAAAATTTCTTCCTGTAGAAAAATCTTTCTTGTTTTGTTACGTTAATTCAGAGGACCAAAAAGATATAGACATAAATTTTCTGGATGGTGATAAGACGAGTTCTTAGGATTAAAAATTTTTTGAAATTTAAATATCTATTCAGCAATTTAGACACTCAAAATAATTACAACCACCAAATCCATATTCAGATATCCGATTAATCCTCTGTTTGTTGGCCAAGAAAATTGTTAAGGAAAAAATGTGGGAATAAAAAAAACTCAACTTGTAACCTTGTAAACTTGAGGGGGGAAAATGAATGACAAAAGTACTAAGTGGCCTAGTGAGCTCATATTAGCTGTACATTACACTTTCTATGGATCC
This sequence comes from Ceratonia siliqua, assembly GCA_034509205.1. Lineage (NCBI taxonomy): Eukaryota > Viridiplantae > Streptophyta > Magnoliopsida > Fabales > Fabaceae > Ceratonia > Ceratonia siliqua. The sequence continues at coordinate 7,537,803 of JASKGM010000009.1, forward strand.
CAGATACTTTTCATGTCTTAACTTTTCTGTCTAGTCCCAGATTTTCATAACATGAAGAATAGAAGAAAGAGAAAAAGTAAGCAAAATGTAATAGAAAATCAAGCAGAGGAAAGGGCGTACCTGGAGAGAACAGTGAGGATCAAGAACGGCTTTTTGGAAATTACAGAGACGAAGAGGGAGAGAGACGGGCCTAGCGCGAGCAGAGCGTACCCTATTCCTGCCGCTACCGTCATTTTGCCTGGTCACCGAGTAGAACCAACACAATCACCCAAAATCGCTGATCAAGTCATCCATAATCGAAAGAAGAACGGACCTCCACTTCGTCAGCCCGGGTCGGCAACATAACACCCAGTTTGACATTACATCCGACCCAATATGACAGGTAAAGCCAATTTCGTTTAAAATTGATCTTAATTGGACCGAGAAAAGTCCCACTTTACACCGGAAAGTTGGAACAATATTAGGGCTAGGCGTAGTTCGAGTTCGAGAACGAAAATAGCCCAAAGCGTTCCTGTCCAAAAAAGTTCCTCGAGAAATTTCTGATGGGATGATCACTGGCCTGCTCACTAACCTGTAAATTAAAAATGTTATAATTAAACTTAATTTTTTAATTAATGTTAAAGTTATATTTTGATCAATAAATTTTTATATAATATAATTAAAATACTATTAATTTTATATAATATGATTAAAATATATTTTTTTATTTTAAAAATATCATAGCTTAAATTTTTTTTGTATTTAAAAATATCAAAATTTTTTATTTTGAAAATATTATTAATTGAACTTTTAAAAAAAATAATTACATGAAAAAAACCATTATTTTTTATTTTAAAAATAATATTATTTGAAAAATATTTTTTTATTTTAAGAAATTATGGCTTAAAATTCTTTTCTTTTTTTAAATATAATTTTTCAAAATTTTCTTCTTTTTTGTTTTAAAAAACATATTTAATTTCTTTTTCTAATTTAAAAATATCATTATTTAAAAAACTTTATTTTTATTTTATTTTAAAGGTATCATTATTTGAAAAAAAAAGTTTGAGAATAAATATGTCATTATATTTTAATTTTGATTTCTTAATTTATTTTTTTTAAAATAATGTTAATAGAATATTTCTAACGATACTAATTTAAGTGGAGTTGAGTGTATATTTATAAAATAAATGAGAGAAGTGTATAATTAAAGTCATATTTGTTCGGACTTATTCTGATAATAAGTTACTTATTTTCAAAAGATAATGTATTCTGATAAAAAAATAATAAATTAATCAAAATAAAAAAAACTTCTTATAAGGAAAAGTTAAAATTTTTAACTTCTCCTTATAAGGAGAAAAATTAGAAGATGAAGAAATTTTCATCTTTAAAATTATTCACCATTTTCTAAAAATTCTTCTTAATTATTGTATTCAAATATAAAATAACTTATTCTTTAAAAAAACACTTCCTTTTATAAAAAGAAAAAAAAATGTATTATTTAATAATTCTAAACAAACCGGTGCTAAGATATAACTCAGAAAAAAAAAGGATTATTTTACTCTATAAATATTTATATTTGTAATAAAATAATAATTTTTAAATAAATTAAACCCAAATGAAAGATTACTCTATTTGATTATTTTTAATCTATATTTTTTTTCCATGTTTTTCTAAGCATTATATTATTAGGCCGTTTTAAAACGGTATACAGCATTATGATTTGACATCACAAGAAGACCTATTGCGACCTCTCTGAACTTGAAGAAGCGGTGACGATCCTCTCAGTCTATGCCGTGTCTTTTTTTCTTACCCCGTCAGTTTCTTGGGAAATCAGAGGACGCCCTGTTCGGTGAGCTCTAGTCATTTAACTTTGCTCTCAAAATTTTTCCTGCATTTCAAGTTTTCTACCTTATTACACATTCACGCCTCTAATCTTCCTGGCTCCGAAAATTGGACACTTTCTGGCTTGCATTATTTCTGAAAGGGTAGAAGTTATTTGAGTTCATTTTGTGATTATTTTATATTTGTCTTTTTGTTTTCAGATTCTCGAGTGTAACATGCGTAGATAGTTTCGATCAAGTGAGTATTGTTTCTCTGCCACTTGCTGGTTCAAGGTGGTACCTTTTTCGTCAAACAAGTCAGTATAATATTTCTACTAGCGAATATTGCAAAGTAATTCTTTATTTATGTTTTGGAATACCTCAATGCAAAAGGGTTCTTTTGAGGAAAGAAGATCATTATCAGGAATGTAGAAACATTTTTGAAGTCCATGTTCAAATAAGTTGGGTTTTGGGGATTATTGAACATGCATGTTCAAGCAAAGGTTTTCTTTCTGTTAAATTATGATAGTTGTTGAATTTGTTCTGCTGTTCTTCAAATTTCTTTCTATTTTTCTTCCCCATCATGGTTCCTACTTCCTATAGCAATCGTAATAAAGCATTTTTATGTGCCATACTTTTTATTTTCTTTATAATTTTTATTTTATAGATTGTTTTTGAGAAATTTTCGTAATTCGTATCCCCTCTTTGCGCTCATGCACTGGTTTTGCGAGGTTATTTAATCAACTGCAGTCAATATTATAATTGTTTTTCTATGTATGTGACAACTCAAGGGTGAGTGGCCCTAAAAGTCTCTGGATAGAACATGGCTCCATCAGATGTGTGTCAGACCGAGGATGCAGTTCAGGCACTCCTAGAATACTTAGTTGATCCACTGCTGCCCGCAAAATCTTCCTTGCAAGATAGTCCCGCACCATCTGAACAGCAGTCAGTTGCAAAACAGGTGTCTTATTTCACCTTTTTATTGTTTTATAAGAATTATAGCAACGCAAAGATTCACCTATATATGATGTATTTGGACACTGATTTAGTTATGCATATTCCCGCGAGGGGAACTTTGGAGATGTGGATATGAGGAATCATTATATAACATGTCACAGAATTTCTTTCCACAATGATGGCTTCTTTACCATATAGATTCTGCTTACATTACTTCTATGTTTTGAAATGCACGTTCTCTAGTTACTAATTATTCTCTTCTGAAATTGTTTGTGTTAGATGCATTCTGTTGTGTTACTGTACAACTACTATCACAGAAAACAACATCCAGAGCTATCTTTTTTGGCGTTCAATGAATTTTGCCAGTTGGCTGTGGTTCTGAAGCCAACTTTGTTAGCACATATGAAGTTTATGCAAAAGTCTGGTGAAACTGAACTCAATGATGTGGAGAAACAGCTGTCATTAACAGAAAAAAAGGTCATGGATGCATGTGATATATGTACATGTTTAGATGCATCAAAAAGTGTTCCTAATATAGTGGGGTGGCCCATTTCAAAAGTTGCAGTCCTTCTAATTGACAGTAAGAAGGTGAACTGCTTGCTGCTGTTTAGTTCCATTACTGAGGGTGTATGGTCAGTGGTTGAAAAAGACCTGGTCATCTCCAGCCAAAGTTCTGAAGTTACCATGGGAACAACATGTACATATAAAAAGAGAAGAGTCATTCGAAAGCCTATGAAAGATGAATTAAATGCTGATGAATCCGGCTTTCTACAAGTTGGCTATTCTTCTATTAAGGAAGCTGCAGGTAACTATCCTTCCTCTATAGAAAGATAAATAAATTGCAGATTGTGATGGTTAACAATTTTACTCACTGTCTATATTATGTGGTGAACTTCAGCAAGCCATATTAATTTTACTGTTTCGTATGTGAATTTGAATAGACAATTGAAATCTGTTTGTAAATAATATGGAGAAGTATAACTTTTTTGTTCGTAGCAGGTGGTTTTAGTAAGATTGACCTTCAACTAACAAGCTTTTTTGATCATTATTATAGTTGCAACTTTTACTTAGTGAAATTATTATAGTTGGGGACTGTCCATACTTTAATTGGTGGAAAGATTTTAACTTGCATTTCTTTTATTGTAATTGAGTTGTAGAGAGTTTTTTTGGGCTTGCATTCTATCATTTCTAACCATTATTTTACATTATATATGAAGGCATGAAGCATCTCAATGATATTCTTCCAATCAAACATACAAGTATAATCTAAAGGTGATGAGTTTCAGCATTTAAAATCTTAATCCTGCCAAAGAATTATGGGCGTAGTCTCTTAAATTTTCATTTTTGATGTGTGTGGATCTACTAATGTTTTAAAAACTAGACACAGAGAGGGGACTGGTTCAAGGTTCAGTGGTCTGACGGGTGCAACTGTGGTTGAAACAGAAATTTTAATAATTCTATATTTTAATAAATATATAATATATATAGATATATATAAATAGTACTATACATTATATATGAAAAAAGAAACTTTTATATGTTTAATATATTGTCAAGATATAATATTTTAACATTTTATTATGTTTTAATATTATTTTTATTATATATTAAAGTTTAAAACATTTATTTTATTAATCTATTATTGATAATATTTTTTTTAAACATAAGTAACAATAATTGCATTTAAATAAACTCTGTTCACTTTTTAAAATTTAAAAGATAGTAAATATATTAATTTTCTATTAAACAACCAACAAGCCATGTTGCTTGTTGGTTAATCATGCTGCTTCCATTCTAAGCTCGGTTCGAATCCCAGCAAGCCCCTTCTTCCAAGTAAAAAGTGCTTCCTCCATTATATGACCAGTTCATAGGTGATTTAATGGGCTGGTTTTCAATCTGTGTAGGATGGTTTAATAATTTAATCAGCGAACTGGCTGGTTATGTTGACCGTTGACTGGTTCTTAGTCATCTGGTTAACAAGGGTGAACATGACCTGACAACCAACTGGTTCAGCAATTGAACCAGTTTGTCCAGTTTTCAAAAAATATAGGATCTACTTTTGGTCATGCTACAACTTAGATCTTACTTTATCTTCTTTATCATTGGAATCCTGTGGGGTAGTTGATTGGAGTTGTCCGTAATGATACTGTGCATTCCTTTCGACTTTTGCTCATTGTTTTGATGTAGGAATAGTTTATAAATAACTTTTACCAACAAATTTATATGGAGGGAATGAGTAATTGACAACAAATTGGTTTAAAAAGGGAATTGAATTGATACTTTCCAACTTTGTGACACTCAGTTAAATATAAAGGGATTCTGGCCCTTATGCAATATTAGAACACAATTTTCCTTTTCTTATTGATGAAGACATTGGCAATAGATGGCCGAAGATTGAAGTCATCATTTTTAGCAACTATTGTATTTTAGTTTTGATTTATTGTGTTCTTCTGTAAAATGGCATCCAGGTCAATGGACAACCTTACACATAAGGATTTTCACTTTCCAATTTATTTAACCTAGCGAAGCTGTTGACATCACAAGATGCAATAATCCCTGCATTATGCTGTATACCTAGGCGATGGTCTTTTCATGTATTTTGAGACTATTATTGCCTCAGACCTGCACTTGTTAGTTAGTATATTGTTATCCTCTTAATTTTAGTTTTGCTGAGTGCTTGCTGATAATTGAATACTTGAATATGAAACTTGCACGTGGAACAGGTATCAGTCAGGCTGATGTCGTGCTTTTGGAAAGGTACACCGTGTATTCTCAAAGCAAAGAGAAGGAAGCTTCACGCTTTTATATAATGCAGTGCTCCCAGTCGATCAACCAGGAGGTTATTCAAGTTCCTATCAAGGATGTAATTATCAGGTTTGTTTTGTTTGCTGTTATTTTGTAATTGGCTGATGGCTCAGGTCTCAAGAGTGATTGACATTGCTGTCACCAGTTTTTCCCTTAATAGGAAAATGATGCCTTTTTTTGTTAGCCATTCAGGTGGAGTCATCTGCCTCTTTCTGCTGCAGAGTCCAATTTATTTCTTTGCATATTACACATTAGTGTTACATATTATCAAGTGATGAACTACTTTATGCACCTTTCAGAGGTATCTGGTATATGTACCTTTGATTTTGATAGTTTATATTTTTAAACGAATGTTTTTGGCTGGCTCCTTGGAAGCCAGAGTGTATGTTAGACAGTCTCGTAATAATGCTGTGTTATGTTATAGAAGATGATAGAATGCCATCTATAGTAAGTAGACCTATATCTGCTTATTGCTTTTGAAACAGTACTTGTGTTCTGGATTTAACGCTTAGATATTTGTCCTAAGACTTTTAAATGATTGTCATAAAGAAGTTAATCTTCTTGTTAATAAACTCTGCATATGCTTCTGACATGACATTTTGTGTCTTCTCTTTGAATAGCTTACAAGGTCCTTTGGTCAAAAAGAGTTATAGCAGATGGACAGTCACCCCAGTTGTAGAGTACTTCCATGTGCTTCCTTATTCTGAAATAATCTCAGAGTGGCTTTCTAGGTTGGTCTGGTTATTCATGATGAATCTTGTTCTCCTTGCCCTTTCTTTAATACCCATTTTATATTGATTTAGCTGTATCTTGCATCCTATGTTTTATAAATGATGCTATTTTAGTTTTAAATGCTTCATTAAGTATGGTTCTTGAGTCCACATGTTTGGCAACCTAGGACAAAAGTTATGGTTATGAGATTCAATGGAGCCCTTAATTTTTGGGATACAGTTACAACTAATAAGTTTCTATCCAAGAAAAAAAAAACTTGTGTTCTTTAAAACCTAATTTGTTCACCATGGCTGTGAGCCTAACCCTTAAGAATGCCTATGACATTTTCAGTGGCACCTTATGAATCTGTTGGGGAGCTTTAAATACATAAAGATTGCAGTAAGAGCTAACTATCTGAATTTCTTTTAAGGTTTTTTTTAATTCTTTCATGTTCAAGCCACGGTCTCCATAGTTTCTAGAAAGATCCTTTATTGTTAACATTCATTTTTTTTATTAAAGTTACCCATGTGCAATAAGCAGTAGAACAAGGAGAGTTCTAAAATCCGATTAACCTAATTGATTATAGAATTGCATGGTTGGAGGGTGCACAAATAGATTCCAGGTTCAAACATAATGTTCTCCTAATTATCATTCCTTGTCATTTTATGTTTTCTTCAGCACCTTTTTGCATAATATGAGGCCGA